>BCNH02000006.1:29732477-29768591 GCA_001662345.2 Metrosideros polymorpha var. glaberrima | reverse complement strand
TTAAATTGGGTTAATACAACGAAAAATTTCAAACCGACACATTTGTGACAAACAGAAGATATAATTCCAAACTGGTATTTTCTGTCAACTGTCACGTGTCATCAAAGTCAGCAATTCGACCGTAAATTTTGACTGAAACTAACAAAAGGTAAATTTATTACAGTTTGAAATTTTTTTATCACAGATAAAATTTAATTTAAGATAAATTTATCGCAAATCTATCAATTTGAGATTTTTTTAGTATTAATTTCAAAATAAAAAAGATTCACAGAGTGGTGGATTGGTGATGTGGACTAAATGTCAATTCAAATCATATAATTGTGACTCGACTACCTTTGGCCAAATCAAACGGACACGGATCATTCAAGAAGCAGCCTAAAAGCCTTTGTGGACCTACGCTGTCTAGTCTCTGTTTCCAATACTTACCCTTGTTTGGTACGAATCACGCTGTTAAGCCTCGTGCGTTAAAGCTGAACACGTATGGTTTTTTTGTTTTTTTCTTACTATTGGCTCCAACATGTAGCAGCTACAATTGCAAAATCAGTAGCTACAGAGTAGATAACTGATGATACGACTTTTCTTAGCATTGTTCGTTGGAGGTCTTTCTTTGCCATTTTTCTGAACTTCATTCCGTCGGGTTTTTGTGGAAACGGCGTCGCCGCACAGGTTATTTTAGCAATGCTGAAGCAACCGCCTCGACTTTGGATTCAGAGGGATGGCTGAGAACCGGCGACATTTGCTATTTCGATGACGATGGGTTCATTTTTGTGGTTGACAGGCTGAAGGAACTTATCAAGTATAAAGGATACCAGGTGATTTTTGAGAACATCACTTGATCTCATCGCAAGTTGCGATAAATACTCCGATCGACTAGAAATAGACTCCGGCATGAACAGAACAAGTAGTTGTTGCAATTTTTCGCACTTAGACTAAAGAACTCTGCCTGTTCCTATTTCTATAATTCTGCAGGTTCCTCCGGCGGAATTAGAGGCATTGTTGCTCACGCATCCTGATATTGCCGACGCTGCCGTTATACCGTAATTATCACCCATTTCGCCGAACAGCTTTGAAATGCAATTTCACGAGATTCATAGTCACTGACGAAAGATCATTACATGATCATTAATCACGCTGTTTCATTTGCCTTAAGCTGTGCATGTGTTGCTGTGGCAGGTTTCCTGATAAGGAGGTCGGACAATTCCCCATGGCATACGTGGTAAGAAAAGCAGGAAGGGAGCTATCAGAGACAGCAGTCATGGACTTCGTAGCCAGACAGGTGTGTCCGTAATTGAAATGGCATTCTATTGCATGGTTCCGTAAATCACGTGAGACGAGCTTGGTCTACATGCTCTGTCGACCACACAACAATTCATTTCTATATAAGCTTATCTTTAACTGTTGCTTAGGATTTGTTTGCCCATAAGATGACACTATAATCACCTAATCAAAGTCAAGAGCGAAAGAGCTAAGCATAAAACGCAGAGACCAGTGCTAATTCACCTTGTCGATCTCTTGAAACTTCGTTTGGACTTTCTCTGTCGCCATTGTTACTTTAATTGGTTCAAATTTGTGGTCAAGTTGTAATTCTGCATTTTTACAGGTGGCCCCATACAAGAGAATCCGGAGAGTGGCATTCATAGCTTCCATACCGAAGAATCCTTCCGGCAAGATCCTTAGGAAGGATCTCATCAAGCTTGCTACGTCGAAACTTTGAAGCATCAGGAGCCTTCTTGGGGCCGCAACGTGCGATGGTCTTTCGCCGTTGATATTGAGTTCACTTAGCTAGTTGTTTGCGCGACATCAACTCCTAGAAAGTATTTGTAACATTGAGAATCCTGAGAATAAATTCGTCAGCCCCATGGTTATCTTGTATCCAATCCAGCTAAAGAGTGCTTGATAACTTCTGTATAGTTCTCTTCTTTGCGAATGCCAGAACCTCAATTGCCTGTAGATATCCTCTCTTGCTGAATGCAACGAGGATAATTTAAGGTCGGCTGCGAACACACCCCGATTGAATGTAACCCGACTTCGGGCTTGAGTACTCTCTTTTTCTTTTATTTACTTTTCACACGCTCCACTTTCAATCCAATTTGCATGAGCGTGAAGAGAGGTTATGGCGCGAGTCATGAAGAGAGTAATCACTTGACATGCAAGTTGAAAGCAACTGTACCTTGAGAAGTTGTGTGGTTCATCAAGTTTATGTTTTCATCCTGAGAAATGTAAATGAATATCCTCATAAAGCCATACATCACATTGTCAAAACGTATGCTCATTCTCACACGTCTACCTACAATCCAATATTTTCCGCAGATCGCTCTGTTACTGCTTGTGCAGAGACACCGAAAAGCTGCAGACAGAGGCCGAGCCCCCGATAGCCACCTTGCTGCTTGCGTAATCATCAATCCGAATCTCTCATATCATGTGAGAACGATGAGCGCTTTCAATTTGTCATGTCAACTTATAGCCAACCCGAGCTTGATGAATGTACTCGATTAAACAATTAGTGATGGACCAATTCAATGAACGAGTGTTTCCCCCAACCTACATGACAGGATGAGAAAGCAGGAAAAATCTGCGACCAAACTTTGACTCTACATAGACAATGGAAGAAGCATCCTTCGCTTCTTTTTCCTGGCCAATCTTATTTGCTTTGTAATTTTCATGCATAGAAGCAACAGCATGGTGACGCAGATTAAGATCAAGGCCAGCTGCATATGCCGGAAGTACAAAGACACTACTGAGAAAACCAAGAAAGCTAGAATTACAAGCTCCCATATCACAAAGACCACAACATCCACCCTGCATCCAAATAAAACAAAGACTGTTATAGTTTGCATGGCTAAGTGTAATCCCCAGAAAGGAAGCATATATAAGATGTAGGAAGAAAGTAGAAGTTCTATTGCAGTCATGGCCATTCATCCGCAAGTGTGATCAATCAAGTTTTCCAGTTTACTCAAGGTAAACTTAAACTAACACATATGTCACAAGCACCTTTTCTTTGCTTTAGCACCTAACCCCCAGCAAGCTGAAAACACATCCAGCTAATATTGAATCTTGCAAGTGATAACAAATTCACAAAGAAAAAAGGCTAAAAGCAAGTATTTATGCACGAGAAACCATTTTATATACTCAATAGGCACAAAATTTTATAGTGGCACTTTCCAATGTGCACCACCAGCCTAGTGACACTATATCTCCTCGAAATAGCAGAACTGAAAATTGGTGAAGTGTAAGCTTTGGATACATGCAGCAACCATTCAACATTTAGAATTTAGAGCTAAATAGGTCCGTTGCATGTGCAAGGGGCATAGTATATCTCATTATTCAGCCCTTAACGTACCCAAAATAGAAAATTCAATGGTAAGAGAAATAGCAAATGACTTTGATTATAGAAAGAGAATACAACAGCTCTGGGAGTAATCAGGGAAAGGATAATGGGGGGAAATTGCATCTCGGAGGGCCACATTACTGGACTAAGTGGAACAATGAATAAGGAGAATGTTCAAAGGTGACAACATCCATTTTTTGTTCAACAATGAGATCTAGGCTAGTAAAATGTGCACCACCAGCCTATTTACACTATATCTCCTTGAAAAAGCAGAACCAAAAATTGGTGAAGCGGAAGCTCTAGATACATGCAGCAACCATTCAACATTTAGAATTTAGAGCTAAATAGGTCAGTTGCATGAGCAAGGATAGGAAGAGAAATAGCAAATGACTTTGATTATAGAAAGAGCATACAACAGCTCTGGGAGTAATCATGGAAAGGATACTGGTGGAAAATTGCATCTCTGAGGGCCACATTACTAGACTAAGTGGAACAAGGAATAAGGAGAATGTTCAAAGGTGACTACATCCATTTTTTGTTTAATAATGAGATCTAGTCCAGTTCAGGCCTTCAAAATCCACAAGAAGTATATGCAACATCAGCCACGCTTCATAAATTACGACAAAAGATCTGTACAGAAACTTCAGAAAGTATCATAGAACAGCTTTAACCAAGTATCCTTCAGGAAAACCCCATAGGCAAACAAAGAAGTCCAGTTTCAATCAGGATATCATAAACAAACGGTGTGCCTACACAGTACTCTGAAACCTTAATGCACCAAGTGAAAGAGTAGAAATTTGCTCTGCTTTAAGTTGACACAACCTATCTTGTTTGAGTTGATGGGTCATATTTTTAGCCTCAAAAACTTTTTTCCCCTCAACAGCAAAGTTCAAGACCTTCTACCAAAGATTGTTTGATTGAGAAGACATCCTCCTTACATTTAGTTACCTCTTTATAAAATTGATTTTAGTCAAGTTCCAAAGTGAGTGACTATAGGAGAAAATCTAACGTGCGCCTGCCACCTGCAAACAGATAGCTAATGCCTTCAAACCCAGTATGCATCATGCCTTTCACGATGCATACACAACTAAAATTTAACATAGAAACCATCAAAACCTTTTCTCTTTTCTTCCTACAATTGCCAATTATATACTCCTCCCAGAATCATTCCTTCCTTTAAAATTGCTTAGCTTCAAGAGAAAGAAGCACTACACCGACCCAACTACCCAAAGTTCCAAAATCATAGTTTTGTCTGCATCTAATAACCCTTGATGCTTGATCTCACATTCACATATACCAGGACAACCCACGATCCTCACACTCTCTATATCTCACACCAAAACAAATTAAAGCCAATCTTGCAAAACAGAAAAGGCAAAAACGAATTACAGCACCAACTATTTCGCCACCCCACCCAAAAAAAGAAAAAGACAGAGAAAGAAAACAGAAGCTGAATTCAGGCAAAGCAAGCCATGAAAGTTACCTTGAAGAGCCGAAACTAGAAGTGGAGGAGAAAAGAGAAACAGAGGCCCAGTCGTTCTTGGATCGAAGCTGGTACTCCCTCAATTGCTCCGCCAAATTCGATCTCGTTATCATGCCTGCTCCGCGAGGACAACCCTTCTCCCTTCGTTCCGATTGGGGAGCTCAAGAGAGCTGGAGGGGGAAGAAGAGGGAGAGAATCCAGCTCAAGAATCGAACTGCAGCGAAATGAAAAATTTTGCAGCTTCGAGAGCTGAAGAACGTAATTGAACGAAGAAAGAAGGACAAGGAATGCGAAATCAAAGAGGAGCGATCACTGTCCGATTCGATTTGGACCAGGGTTTGTTATGTGGACCCTCCCGTGGCTTGACTTTTCCTCCCCGTTTCTGCTTCCTTCTTCCTGCCAGACTCACCGTTGATGCGACAAATAATTTACACGCTTGTCATCATCGTCGATATATAAAAAATTTGATGAAAAAGTGAATTTATACGTGCTTTTCTTTTACACTTACAAATTACAGTCAATGTAATGACAATACTAAATTTATATTAGGACAAAAGCCACAATTTTTTTTTTAATTATGTCCACTATGAATATTTACTCGATTTTTTTTTTCTGTGACACAAAAAAATTTCAAATGTGTACGTTATTGACACGTTTATTCAATCAAAATTTTGATAATGACAACTATTAAAAATTTACTTATATAAACACTAGAAAGCACACAGTGTTGACATGGCACATACGTGATTTAAGTGAAATAAAAACAATCTTATTTTGAATGAAAAATCGTTTAACAAAATCTTGAAGAAGGATAAATGTATTACATAGATATAAATTTATGTCGAAAAAAAAGTTTAAAGTCAACGTAGTTTAGTCTTTTCTAACTTTTCCCCTTTAAATTAAATCCGCGGAGAGAGGTTGACCAGCGAGATCGTTGAGCCTTGATTGGGCCCAATTAGGGCCCCGAAATTGTATTGGGCCTCATACTTTCCTGGGCCCACAAGAACTATACAGCCACTTCCATGAAACGAGCGACTATTTGTGACTTGAGAGTTGCGAGCGAGCGACGGCGAAGTACTCGGAACTCGAACATGGCATCGTCCGAAGCGCCACCAGAGCCGGCGCTCTCCGCCGAGCCAAACAGTGACGGCTCCGACGTCTCCACGCCGGAAAACCTCGTCACGCCATCCCAGACTCCTCTGGACGCGACCCCCATCTCGCCGTCCGACCGCACCGAGACCGAGCTCGAGCCTCCCGCTTCGGACACTCAGGACGACTCCTCCGACCCTCTCCCAGATGCTCAAATCCGGGACGACTTCTCCGAGACAGCAGCCGGAGGGCGGAGCGAAGCGGCGACCGATCCCGGACGAGCCGTCTCCGTCGCACCAACGAGGAAGCGGCGCCGCAGGAAGAAGTTCTTCACCGAGATCAACGGTGGACCGTCGTTGTCCCGGAACCGAAGGTACAGATTGGCCGATCCGGCGAAGGAGATCGACATGGAAGCGCTAATCGCGATCTCCGTTGGTTTCCCGGTGGACTCGCTCACGGAGGAAGAGATTGAGGCCAATGTGGTGTCAGTAGTCGGTGGTTCAGAGCAAGGGAACTATATAATCATTCGGAACCACATTCTAGCGAGGTGGAGATCGAATGTGTCGATGTGGTTGACGTTTGAGCAAGCGCTTGAGGCGATTCGGACGGAGCACAAAACCCTTGTACACTCTGCGTTCTATTTTCTCCTCGAACATGGATACATAAACTTTGGCCTCGCACCTGCTATTACGGAAGTGAAACTGAGGTCGGCTGATGGTGTCGAGAGGGCAAATGTGGTGATTGTTGGAGCTGGAATGGCGGGCTTGGTGGCTGCGAGGCAATTGGTGTTTCTAGGGTTTAAGGTTGTGGTGTTGGAAGGTAGGGCTCGGCCTGGTGGGCGCGTTAGGACTAAGAAAATCAGCGGAGATGGAGTAGAGGCCGCTGCCGATCTTGGTGGGAGCGTGCTCACTGGAATAAACGGGAACCCACTCGGAGTGTTGGCGAGGCAGTTGGGGTTACCACTTCATAAGGTGAGAGATGTATGCCCTTTGTATCTGCCTAATGGGAAAGCTGTGAATAAGGACATTGATTCTAAAGTAGAAGTTTCATTTAATAAATTGTTGGATAGGGTTTGTAATCTTAGGCAATCAATGATCGAGGAAGTGAAATCGATTGATGTTCCGTTAGGGACTGCACTCGAAGCATTTAGGCACGTGTATAGTGTGGCAGAAAATCCACAAGAGCGTATGCTATTGGATTGGCACCTCGCGAATTTGGAATATGCGAACGCTTCTCTAATGTCTAATTTGTCGATGGCATACTGGGATCAGGATGATCCATATGAGATGGGGGGTGATCATTGTTTCATCCCTGGTGGCAATGAGAGGTTTGTTAGAGAGTTTGCCAAGGACTTGCCAATTTTCTATGGAAGGACGGTGGAGAGTATTAGGTATGGGCTTGATGGGGTTTTGGTTTATGCGGGTGGGCAGGAGTTTCGTGGAGACCTGGTTCTTTGTACTGTGCCTTTGGGTGTGCTAAAGAAAGGGACTATCGAGTTTGTTCCTGAACTTCCTCAAAGGAAGTTAGATGCCATCAGTAGATTAGGGTTTGGGTTGTTGAACAAAGTTGCAATGTTGTTCACATATAATTTTTGGGGAGCAGACATCGATACGTTTGGGCACTTGGCTGAAGACCCGAGCATGAGAGGGGAGTTCTTTCTGTTCTATAGTTACCACTCAGTTTCAGGAGGCCCACTTCTCATAGCTCTCGTTGCCGGGGAAGCGGCAATCAAGTTCGAGATGATGTCTCCAGTGGAATCTGTGAATAAAGTCTTAGACATATTGAGAGGCATATTCACCCCAAAAGGGATTGTTGTTCCTGATCCAGTTCAGGCAGTTTGCACTAGATGGGGGAAGGATCACTTTGCGTATGGTTCTTATTCTTATGTAGCAATTGGATCTTCTGGTGACGATTATGATATTCTTTCTGAGAGTGTTGGAGATGGAAGAGTTTTCTTTGCAGGAGAGGCAACTAATAAACAATATCCAGCCACAATGCATGGTGCTCTTCTTAGCGGGATGAGAGAGGCTGCTAATATACTTCGTGTGGCTAAAAGAAGGGGCATCAGTTCACAGTGACGCAGCAATTCACTTGAATTGTACAAGTCTCGCTAGATGCAGTCAAGCAATCGATTGTCTAATATTTTTTGTCAGTCATGTAGTATGGAGAACAAATATTGAAGTTCTGGTTGTCTTCTTGTATATGGCCTGATGGTAGCTGAGCTTGACCCATTTCGAGCAAGTTTGATGTTGAAGAAGGTTTTATACATAGTTATGCCCATCACTAGCGGCTTTCTTTTAGTTAGATGAGAAATGACTTAGGTGCATGAAATCCTTTTCATTTTTGTGGACAAGGTAAATTTCTTACTCTTTCCATTTTGTGTATAAGCGCCTTTCCATCATTATTATGGACCTTTAGTAAGTTTCAAACATATCTTACTTCCCTGAAGATACGTGTGCAAGAGGTTCATTATCAGGCAATTATGATTTACAGTAACCACCCATATTTTCAGGGGGATGATAGGATCAAATCATGATGAAACATGATTGTTCCATATGTGCTTCAGTTCTTTTGTCTACTCCAAGATAGTGCAATGTTGTAGACCTGGGTTTTTGTCCCAGTTGCTCTGTTTTGGTCACTCTAAGTTTCTGCTTCCTGTGTTTTTCATTATTAACCAGTCAATATTAGGCGTCACAAGTTTTTTGAACGAGAGGTTTATGCATATCAGCTACAGTTTTTACAGTTCATGTGCCACTTCGGTCCTAAATTGCGATGTTAAATTGGAAGCGTGCGTGTAACTCTCTGGAAACAAGACTCTTATGTGATGCACAGGTTTCCAAGACCTTGTTATGAATGAGGAGCTGAGTCTTATCTAGTGTACAAGATTGTCAAACTGAAAAAGGTGTTAGTGAGGATAAGATATTTGTCATACACCAACTTTTATCTTTTTCGCTTGGATAGTTAGATAAAAGGTAACATACAGCGCAAGTTTCTCCAGCTGAATCGCTAACAAGGAGCTCAACACAAGATTGTAAATTCGACGAAGCAGAGGTAAATTGTCTGCTCAAGCAAATTGATTGATGATTAACAGGACTAGGAGGAATATTATAACACCGAATGTACGCAGCAAGCAGCATGTTACCAGAAATGGCCACTTTATAAATGATGGATCACATTAGCAAAGTAGCTAGGAGGGAGAAAACTTATGAGTAAGCATCGTGCCATGGCTACTTCACTACATACTGTGGTTGTTGCAATTGTGCTCCTTTCGATATGCAGCCTTACGATGGCAGACTGTGGTACATGCCTGATCGAAGCTTGGAATTTGATCAGAGAGACTTGTTTCTATAGTATCGGGCTTCAGTTTCGGCTCAAGGATTTCAATATTCAATATAGACGTGCCTGTTTGCATGTGTGCATCCAACTAATCTAATCGGATCCAAAAATTTAAGCTTTTCATTTTTGGTCCGTAACTTTATGCAGTTTGTACAATTTATCCCTTTTTTATGCCCCATAAAGGCAAAAGACTTATCCCTCTTTCACACCCACATAGGCAAATTACTCAAATTTATAGGTATAAAATGATTAAATATCGTGCCTATACATAAAACATAATTTTAGATGGAGATGATCGTACTTTATAATTATTATATGATGTCAAGCAATCCATCAATTTCTCAACTTTCAAAATTGAAAATGTGGATTTTTCTTAGCCGTTTATTTCTTTTTTGTATTTCACAAATGCAATGCGTAGTTGGATTCATCTAAATTTCAAGATCAATTGTATAAAGGAAAATATTTGGGTGCATGGTAGAAAAATCCTTGGTTTTCTTTTAATTAAAAAAAATGTTGTTTATAGGTCAATGATACACCAAAAATTGAAAAAACACTACAAATCGAAACAATCGTCCTATTTTTTATTTTTTTTTATTTTGGTCGAAATCGTCTTGGGTCGAAACTGAAAAAATTGCTACGACCACTCTAAGCGCGAACCACTTTTCACCGTGGCGAGAAACTGAAGACGCGGCACGTATCCCCCGGCCGGTTGGACTATAACCGGGACATTCTCCTCTCGAATTGTTTCTCTGCAAAGCTTCGATGGCGGAAAGCCACGCCAAAGTCCAAAAGGTTGGGGGAGGACGCACATGCTGTGTCTGCAACGAAAGGAGAGCTGCCCTCAAGAGGCCTAAAACCCTAGAGCAGGTACTCTCGATCGCCGATTTCCGTCACGCAACTCCTATTCGTATGTATGCGTTCGCTGTTGTCGTTTGAGAAACGATCGGCGTGGGTCGTTTTTAGCTCAGTTGAGCGATTCTTGCCACGAGGGGAAGGTTTTGAGACTGGGAAGAATGCTTTCGCGGGCTTTTTGGCTTGATTGCAATCTAAGGAATGTGTACGATTCCATGTCAAAGAATTATGCGATTGCGTTATTCGTTCTTGTGAGCTTATTGGATGATCGCTCTTGGGTTGACAAATCAAACAATGGTTGCAGTTGCAAAGCCCGTCTACGTCACACTTTGGCGTGTGACGCGCGCGCACGCACACCCACAAACACATTGTTTTGAAGACAGAGGAAAATGTGGTCTGATTTTTTTAAAATTTTTTCATTCCGGGACTGAACCAACATGCTGTGAAGATATGTAGGGAGTGTTTCTTTGCTGTTTTCGAGGAGGAGATCCACCAAGTAATCATGGAAAACCAGTTGTTCAAACCTGGGGAGCGCATTGCAATTGGTGCATCTGGTGGTAAAGGTAAACTTTCGTAATTGGATTGGGGTCCCTTTTTATTTCGCAAACCATTTCTTATAATTCACTCAGACAGTCCAGATATTAGTGTTGCAACCATATTGGTTCCCTGTCGAATTTGTAGTCATATTTGTCACACAGGGACAACTTAGAGTGCACCCTCAAGAGACCTTAGTGCTCCTTCTTGCTGTTACTGCCGTAGTTCCTGCTAGATTTTATGCTTACACTTGTCATTGACCATCTGAAGCTATTTTCTATTGGTGACACCACCCAAAATGTCTCGCTTTTAAGAAGTTTCATCAGTTCTTTCTGTTTATTTGTTAAGTGTCTTGCTTTTCCTGTTTCATGCAGATTCCACTGTCCTAGCCTATGTGTTATCAGAGTTAAACCGGAGACACAACTATGGATTGGACCTCTTCCTCTTATCGGTTGATGAAGGAATTACTGGGTATAGGGACGATTCACTTGAAACTGTAAAAAGGAATGAAATCCAGGTGACTCCACTTTTGCATTTACTTCTCCAGTCATTAGCTCATCTGAAGTGCTTTTTTCTAGGTCGAGTCTCTTTTTTGTTACTTCAATCTCTTTCTAAATTCAAACTGCTGGAAGTTTGTTTGAAAGAATGTAGTCAGTAGAACGTAGTTTGGACTTATGGATATGAAATAGCTGCTGCATTTGCATCTTTTATATTTCATTTGACTTCTCCATTGAGCTTCGCGCATCTGGTTTTGTCATGCTTCCTCCTTAGGTTGGTATTCGCTGTAACCTGGATTGTCATGAAAAGTAGATATCTTCTTTGTTTTTTCCTTTTTTTATAATAGAGTCGTGTCTTTTTTATTATTTTGATTAAATCTCACTGTTGTTATCTGCAGTATGGACTACCATTGAAAATTGTTTCATACAAAGATTTGTATGGATGGACAATGGATGAAATAGTAAAGATTATCGGATTGAAGAATAACTGCACATTTTGTGGGGTCTTCCGCCGCCAGGTATGGAAGCCATCTTGTACACTATCTAGGGGAATGGGGATGTGCACGCCCTTTTTTTGCAGCCCTTGGAATATGAATCGCTAAAAAATTCTGTTGACAACAGCATGTTAAATGGGATACTGTGCCATTGTACCCTTCCTACCATCCCCCCAACATTAAAAAGAAAACTTCACATAATGAGGGCCAAATCTAATTATACCTGCTGATTTGCTTTACCTCTAAGGCTCTTGACCGAGGCGCTGCGCTGCTGAAAGTAGACAAGCTTGCTACTGGACACAATGCTGATGATATTGCTGAAACAGTTCTGTTGAATATTTTACGGGGTGACATTGCCCGGTGAGTAGTTATTTATCGGAGCTTACCTCTGGTTTCTTTCTTTTCATGCAAGACTAATTTGCCCTTTCATTTATTTTGTAGATTGAGCAGGTGTACTGCGATTACAACTGGTGAAGACGGACCAATTCCTAGGTGCAAACCCTTTAAGTACACTTACGAGAAAGAGATTGTCATATATCCTGATAGTTAAATTTTTCTGCATTTTACCTTTGAAGAACATATATGAGAAGCAGATTGTGATGTGTGTACTGGAGTATTCACAACCGTTATTTTCTTTATTGGTGCCATTGATTGCAACCCTTAACCTACTCCTCACGTATGCATATTTCAAGAGGCTGGATTATTTCTTGACTGAATGTAAGTGTCCTCTGCCAACTTCCTCTTCCCTACATTGTGCTTGATGTCACTTGTGCAGAACTTATCTGGAATTTCGACCTTACATTTGTCCTGGATGGGTTCACTTGTTAGCTCATCGTGTTTCCGTTATGGTTATATATTTTGCAACTTAGTCACGTGAAGTTCAAGAGCTTTACTTGGGTATGTTGTTTCATTTTAGAAGAAACATATTGCTGCTGTATTGTGTCCACTCCACAAATCCTCTTTGTTTGCTGATTCACATCAACATTTTTCCAGCAGCAGACTGGATGCATTTGATAAATATTTCTGTGCTCATGTGTGAGGTGTCATTATGCAATATGCACTTTGATGGGGATGTAATGTTTCAAGGATTTTTCCTTCTAAATGTTGCAGCTGTATCTTCTAGAGTTTTAGCATACTCTTTTTGTGCTGGGCTAGATCTAGAAGTATTTACATATTGCACTGTGATTATTTTATATGATAACTGCTTAGACTTTGCTGAATTAGTTTGCTGAAATTGCAGGCATCTATTCACCTAATGCATATCGGGGTTTCGCTCGTGAGTTTATTAAGGACCTGGAAAGAATGAGGTCTTGTTAAACTCTTTCTTACAATGCTGCAGTTTGATGTGATTTCTTATTCTTTTGCATCTGTTTTTTTTATCAACTTTACACTTTTCTTTTGCTTACTACTCAATTTTTAAGATTGCAGACCTAGAGCCATACTTGACATTATAAAATCAGGTGAAAATTTCAGAATATCCACTTCAACAAAAATGCCAGAGCAGGGGACGTGTGAACGCTGTGGTTACATTTCGAGCCAGGTATACTGGACTTCTAAGTCTCGGGTCTGACTTTAAAATGTATGAAAGGAAATGACCCAGCTTCTCTCATCAGCTATATATGCTGAGTTAAATTTTTTAACTTTAATATATTTTGTTGGTCTTGTTGGAATATAATTCACTTATTGTGGGTTATCTGTGCAGAAATGGTGCAAAGCCTGTGTTTTGCTGGAAGGACTGAACAGGGGGTTGCCAAAATTAGGAATAGGGCGGACTCGAGTCTCAGATAAGGATCAAAAGAAGGATCTCAAGCAGAATAGTGGGATGAAGAGAATAGCAAGTAAACAGTGCGGGTCGTTGGATTTTTGAATTAGATCTGCCAAGTAGCAGCTTGTGGCCGACGTGTTCGAGTCTCGTTACCAGCACATATTAGCTCGAGGATACCTAACATTTGCAAGGTTATCAATATGCATTACTGGTCAAGGAGCTGATCTCTGCACTCCATTGCCACTGACCCAAGATTGAACTTCCTTATAGAGAGTCTACTGTATCTTCGGGGTGTATGACTGTATGAGCCCATTCTAATCAATCATCTGGTTGTGATCTTTGGTCTCGTGGGTTTTCATTGAGTTCAGGAGTCCCTGCTGGTCAATGGCTCTGGGCTGTGAATTGGTAGAGGAGAGACTCAGAATGAAAGCTTGGTAGCTCCTGCCTTCCCTTCTATGCATAGATGTTGTTTGCCATTTTTGTTTTTCAGTTTTCTCTTTGCAGAAAACGACAAACAACATTGCTGATAAAGAGTGAACTGTTGAAATTGCAATGCCTTTTCCATGTCTTGAGAGATATCTTTCTTGTGTGTTGAAAAAAAAAAAAAAAAGAGCTGGCAACGCCTTTTGCATAACTACCATGGGATTGGCGAAAACTGGAAGGAGAAAGTCGGCGATCAGTTGGCACGACTTTGAAATATTTGGTATGTCAAACTCAAGTCTGAAGCGCGGGAAGTCGGAGATGATAAGAACAGAGGAAATGATTTGTTTTGGGAAAATGGCGATCATTACCAGGAGGGCACTCTTGATGTCAAGTCCAATGATGGGGACAGTAGCATGTGAGGCGACTGTACGGTTGGTTGGTGCTCTCTCTTAGCCTGACAGCCAAGGAAAAGTAGTAGTGGCCCATGAGATGCGTTGATCGCACGAGGAATTTGAAATTGGAATCCTCTGCCTTTGTCCCACGAGAAAAGTCTGTCTGCTCGAAGGAAATGTCGATTCTACCGCAAAATCCTCTCTCTCAAAGATGAAAAGTTTGCATGAGAGAAGATGATAGTGATGGGATTTTCGAATGTTGGATGGATAAGCTTCTCAATTCTCTTGCGTGGCTTGGATTTTCCAGGTGAGCTGGATTAGAATGATGCTTGTCGTGGTTCGATTTCACTTTCACACAAACTTCCCCAGTTGAACCGGCAAAAGCAATTCGGTCCTAGTGCAATTTTACCTTCCAATAAACGTTAATTGCGATGAGTATGGTTGGTGAGGGCACGTGTAAGCTTCTACTTGAATTTAGAAAAGGGTCAAAAGCCAAGACCTTGTCGGATGCGAGGGAAATCTAGTGACGAACATGTTCTTAAAATGTCCAAAAGAAAAGGTTAAAAAAAGAAAGCCCTGTGTGCATTGCAGCTGTGATTCAATCCTGAAACCTGTTGCCGACATTTTTCTATCTGTACGGAGGCAGTGTTTAAAAGCTCGACATTTTCTTAAAAAAGAGAGCGAGAGAGAAAAAAGAATTGAAAGGAAATCACAGGGGCAGGGAGGATGGGGTTGTCAGATGAGGGACAGGAATTTGTTGAGCAATGTAATTTTTGTTTTTTCACATATGACCGATGAAATTTACAGACACTCGATAATGACACACCGACCCGGGGGCCATTTATTCTCCTTCCCAGCCGTGAGATTAATCCGATAAATGATGTTATAAAAGATGATTAACTTTCGCAAAAGTTCAGCAAGTAATGACAAAATTAGAAAAATCAAGGTTCGAGAGGACTCTTGTATATAAGTCAAAGGAAATGGGTGGGAAAGGAGTTCGAAATATCTGGATCTAGCGTGCCATATGACACATTTGAATGAAATTTTGAAGACATTAACCACGGGGAGATTACATCTGTATGAAATATATTTCTCTCGCGCAAATAATGTAGGACCAAATTGCGGCAAAACCTCGTGCAAAAATGTTTTGAAAAAATTGAAACTTGACTACAATAGTGTTAGGAAAATCAATCTCAAAGTTTAGTGTGTCCTCAAGAATGGCTTTTGAGTTAAATTGTAATACTTTTGACCTTTTTTTTACCATGGAAAAGCTCGCTTATAGACGGGGTAAATTCGAATCTGATGAAATATCTCGTGGTTTTGTAAGACGCGAGTCGAAATTTTGGATGATCATGATGTAAAATTATCTTGCGCTTGTGAGTGTGAAGAGTTGAATTTGTATGTGCATGATTCTCCGTTGAAGTCCTTTAAAAATCTCCACACTTGAACAAAAAAAAAATTAGTGAGCTAATATATATTCAATAAATCATCTTTTCATTTGGCATGAAAGAAATTTAGTGAGCTAAAACCCTTCGGGATCAACAGAGTTGACTGAGGCATGAGATGATTTCTAACTGACTGATTAGAGATTATTTGTTTGAATCTCACAAACTACGTGCAAATTGTCACAGGTTAGGCAACATAAGGCATGCTCTTAATCGATTAATGGGTTTCGAAGCATTTTCCACAAGCTACCTCTGTGGTCATTTCCTGGGATGTAAAAATAGAAAGGAAAATAAGCGAAATTCTACAAAACTATGGGTGATCAATTCTAGGGTGAGGAAGTTCCAAATTTGGAACGTATCATGTTTTTGGGTCCAATTCTAGGGTCTATCCAAGAACCTATTTTTCTTTTGTTCATTTTTTTTGTTTCATTTTTTATAGCAAAATAAATGAGCAACAAAACAGTTCAAAGTAAAAGATAAACGAGGGCAAGAGAGCAAATGTGAGTCAAGAATGAGTGAGGGTTGAGAGGCTCGAACAAGCAAGGAGGAGGGTGAGTCACAAGCGAAAGAGATCGTTGTGAAGTGTCTAAGTGAGGTTGGAGAGAACAGAGAAAAAGAGAGAGACACTAAAAAAGATGCCAAGAAAAAAGTTATGGTTTTTAGGCATTATGAAATCAGTTTGGTTCTGGGATGGTTTTTCACTCGGAACTCAGAATTGGATCAAGTCCCGTCAGTTCCAAAAATTCGAAATTAGGAACTTAGAACTTGACCGGTTTTCAAGGTGATTCGGTCCAATTTGGCTCCCGAACTAAACCGATCCGGTTGCATAGCCCTAGACAGAGTGGCAAACTCTTAAAAGGAATAGCGCGAACCATAATTCAAATTACGTAAATGAACGAAAATCTCACATGGCCAACTTGCACATGTTAAAAAGAAAAATCCCTCATATTAGCTTGAGTAATGGGATTGGCATTAGATTATAATGGCGCATTTGGCAACGATTCTAATATAAAAAATCAATTCTGTTCAAATTGATTCTTTCTAATTCTGTTATCTAAACGAGTTTCAGAGAATCAGAACGCATTTAGCAATTGTACAAAATTTATGTTCTTGAAACAAAAACATGTTTGGTAACTGCATATAATTTAATTTATGTTCATGGGAACAATTTCTCTTCCTAATTTTTTTTCATTTAAGTCAAACAATTACATATTGTCGCTATAAAGCCAACCTATATAGCATCACTAATAAAATGAATACCATTTGGTATCAAATCATGCATAATCCATAATTAGCCTTATCGAGAACAACTTCTCTTTTTAGGTCATTTTCACCTTCTTAATTTTTTTTCATTTAATTATAAAAATGTCGGTGGAGACAGCGGTAACGGTGATGGCGGGCGGAGGAGATGGCTGGCTAGTGGTGGGCGACAGAGGTGGGTGGCGGTGGAAAGAGTAGTAAGAAAGAGCGAGAGCGAGAGAAAGAAGGTGATTTTTTTTAAGTAAACTTATTTCTCAAAATTGATTTTGGAATAAAGAATCAATTTTTTTTTTTATTGTTTCTGCTCCAAATTTATTTTCGAGAAGAGAATAAGAGATTTAGGAAATTAGAATTATTTATGTTATCAAATGAATTTGTTTTCTTTTTATGTTTTGAAAAACAAAATTAGATAAAGTCAGAAGTGATAAGGGTGCATTTGATAACCATCCAGAATGTTTAATTCTGCTCAATAAATAATTATGTAGCAGAAATGCGTTTGATAAAGAATTACTTCTAGAGCAATTTTCTACTTCTAAAGGAGAATTGTGTTTGGTAGAAAAAATGATTCTCTAGAGTCAGAAGTAATTCTCCAGAAGCGATTCTTTCTTATTCACTTCTCATTTTTCTTTTTCTTTCTTTCTCATCTTGTCAGCCGTCGGTGATTGCCGGCTGCTGCCGGTCTATCGTCGATCGATCACCAGTTGCCAATCGTCACCATTTAGTAACTTGATATAAGTAGAAGTAAAATAATATTGCGTTTAGTAACTATAGAGGAGTACCAAATCGATCCATCACGTGCACTCTAGAGTTTGTACGTCGCGTCAAAACACGACCACTAGCGCTGCTCCACAAAACCCCCCATAACTCCTCACGTAAGACAGCCCCATGTGAGATATTCGTCGCCCACAGTATCAATTTAGCCCCAACGCAATGCATGGACCCCACCACCGACACTCCAAACCTTATTTCGAATCCTCTATTAACCGTAGATCCAATATTCCGTTAATCACCCTTCACATCTTCACCTTATATCTCATTTTTGTCCCAATAAAATGATACTATGGGTACGAAAAAATAAATAATTTGAAGAAAACTATATTTTTAAAGATAATTGCTTTTGTCATTAGAAATAATTAGTCAATAAAAATTATTTTCATTATAAACAATAATTTATGTTTAAATATTCTTGTATACGATGAAAATATTTTTTTTTCCATTTTTACAAGTGATATAAACGATCAATTTTTTTAAAAATATTTTTCACGAAATGAACGAATTTTTTGTCGTTTCATTTATCACTCAATTTTCACTGCATAAGCGCTCCCAAACTAATTGGACCGACTCATGGTTTTTCGAGAGTATTTAGAAACGCATTCCCCATAAAGAGTATACCGAACTAAAAAAAAGTCTGAATATCTCGAGGCAAGATTCAAACCCATAGACGTTGGTTCCTAAGTCGAGCGAATGAGATGATCCTTATCACCGGATCAGTTTCAGAGCGGGCGAAAAGAAAAAGTTTTGATAAGTGCCAAGTGGAACTGAAAATTAAATTAAATAGAAGATGAGCAAGACCTTATGCTTCCTAACCTACAGTGCTCTAACTAAAATTTTCAATTAGCTCGTCAAATTTGGTTTCCCTCCCTCTCTTTGTACTCTCATTATTATCCCCTCGCGGCGCCATCAGTCAGCCAGAGCCAGCTATAGATCTGTACCGCACTTAAATAGCCGTGCTCCATTTCTTTTTTCTTTTCTTTTTTTAGGCCCTCCCTCCAATTTCAAGCAGTCACGCATTCACTTCACTTTACTGGCCAACTCCAAACCCGCAACTCCTCCTTCACAGAATAAATACGCAAAGCGACACTGCCAAAAGTAGTCCTTCTCTACACCAGAGCGAGAAATCAAGCGCTCTCTCTCTCTATCTGTGGCGAGAAAACGGCGCTGAAAATGGCGGGAGGCGGGATCTGCTCTTCGTTAGTGGTTGCTCTGTTCTTTGCCATTGCTGGAGCTGAGAATCCGTACAGGTTCTTCAACTGGAACGTGACGTACGGCGACATATATCCCCTCGGCGTTCGTCAGCAGGTGAGTCTGGAAATGGGACGCGAGAGCTATTCACCGCCATACTGAGTGATCTTTGAGATTCCGAGCGTGAGCTCGCGGGTCTTAAAGCGATGGGTTCTTGGTTTGGAATTTGGATTTTGACCTTTTACTGAATGCGGTGAAGAATGAGATTCGTTGTCGTTGCTGTTGTTGTTGTTGTCGTTGTCGCAGGGCATACTCATCAATGGCCAGTTTCCAGGTCCCGACATCCACTCCGTTACCAACGACAATCTCATCATCAACGTCTTCAACAGCTTGGACGAGCCTTTCCTCATCTCCTGGTCTCTCTCTCTGTTCTGTGAGCTGTGCTTTGTATTCATCTCCATTTCGAATCTCACTTCTCGTTCAAGCTTCGTTCCGAGCGAGCATGGAGCACTGCTCACTCGCGTTACGCGTGAAAAACGCTTGGTCTTCTGCTGCTTTTGGTTTTCATAATTGCTTTTGATTCGTGGCTTCGCGGAACCCGCGATGCTTCAGCCTTTAGTTCTCTTCTTCTGCGCATCTTTTGCCGCGTCCTCGTTCATCAGCTTTTTCTCAAAGTCCTTCAAAAGCAGTGCCGGCCGATGCTGAAAGAATCTGTGCGCAAGGAATCGATGTAGATCTGGCCAAATGTCTGTTTCTCATTTGACCCTTTTTTTTCAAACACCCCAATCGATCTTCACAGACGATTCGCCTGATCACGGGCGGAGCACAATTGCGGGAAAGAGTGTTTATTCGCTACTGCATGTGTTCAAGATGTGTTCATTTGGCAATCATTACGTAACTTTATTTGAATTTTTGTTAATTTGAATTGATATTGACTGTTGGTTGTGCTGTACAAGCACGTTCTCTCTTTTCACGTTACCTAGAGTTACTAGGCGACGACGTCGTTTTAGCTTCGTTATCATTTTCCTTGATAGGCGTGCTTCGTATTGAAGCTCAACTAGTTTCCATCTACCCCGATTTGGGAAGTAACCCATTACGCCCGCATTAAACATAAGTAAAGGATAACTTATTGGGCGCCTGAATTGCCATTTTGATGCATTGAATTCCTAACGTCGTATTGCCTCAGCGTGACGACCCATGAAAACTCTGTGGTCCACGTCTGCTGCTCTCTATAGCTGTCTTCAACTACACACGACCTTTTCGAGAAGGATCTCAGTCGGTAGGGACGCAATCATGTAGTCTTGCTTTGAAGCTCAGGTTACATTACAGTGCGCTGCAGAAGAAAAGGCAGTCGCCTATCTTAGTGGGAGCACTCACCTCCACCTTGTACTTCCCATTTTGTACTTAAAAATACTGAGGATTCGTGCACATTTCTTTATTACTTCCACATGTTACTTGAGACCCAAGACTTGCGTTTTGAGCTCTACATGTTCCGAAAAGGAACTGTGGCAATTCCAATGGCGAAAGCCTGTTATATCAAGAGTTCTTTTCTGCTGTCAAGGATAGTTCTCTTAGATGCGCGGAAAAGAAAGTCCGTTGGCCAGATATAACATATGCCACTAGCTGAAATTGTACTTGATATATAGTAGTGGTGAACTGCGGTGCATAAGCGCTCAGGGCCGTGAAATACTTGATTGAGCGAACGGGTTTCGTATGAATATCAGCTATTCTTTATCGGGTCTATCTTCAGCTGAAGTCTTTCTGTGTGAGAAAGAAAATTGCTAGTTGCTTTACCAAAGGAAATAAAATGAAGATTGTTTCTTGCTCTTGACTTGTGGGTGCGTTGCTTCGTAAATCCCAGAGTCATGTCTGCGCCCCTGAAACCAAAAAGAACAGAGGAATAAGGTGGAAAACGAACAAAAACAGAAGTCATCTTCAAAAGGGTCGCATACGGTCACAGCATTCATCTCAAAACGAAAAGCTGTTTTCTCTTTGATGTGCTTGTATGTATTGGATATGGCAAGCGGTTTGGTTAATGTCTCATAAGTTGTCTCGTGTAGGAGTGGAGTCCAACAGAGGAGGAACTCCTTTGAAGATGGGGTGTATGGCACGACTTGCCCCATACCACCCCGTAGAAACTTCACATACATCCTCCAAGTGAAGGACCAAATAGGGAGCTTCTTCTACTTCCCATCCCTCGCCTTCCACAAGGCAGCTGGTGGGTTCGGCGGCATCCGGATCCTTAGCCGACCTCTAATTCCTGTCCCGTTCGCGGATCCAGCCGGTGATTACACTGTTCTTATTGGGGACTGGTATAAGGCCAATCACACGGTAAATATGTTCACTCTTATACTTATAAACCTTGCTATCGCCATATTTATCCATGATTTTGGCTCTTCTTTTGGGTAGAGTCTTCTGTGCAATGCTCTTAACAATGGGCATTTGATTTATTTTCTGGTGGCTTTTAAATGTTTATTAAGAACGAGATCAGTTGAGTTGTTGAGCGACGAAACGTAAAGATGGGTAAATGTTGCTTGAGGGACTTTCGTGTTGGGTCACAGTCATGGGTGAAGTCTGCCCACTTAGGCACGAGTGGGACTCTTCGATGTTCTTGCTTTATTTGAAATGCCGTGATTGATGGCATTGGGTGGGGTTGGGTACATGCATGCCGCGCTATTTAAAGAGAAAAATTAGTTGTCGCAATGTTTCCATAAAGTTTAGTAGGCCCTGCGGTGTCCGTATAACTCTTACGAAGAACATTCTCCTACGAGCTGGAGGATCAATCTGCATTAGAATTAGCATTGCCTCGACATAGATTGTCTATAAGAAAGCATTACACGGAATCTTCAAGATGACAAATGTTGTCAAAGAATTAGTAGATGGTCTTATTATTATTATTAGGATTTTGTTAAGAGTTTGTTCTTTGGGCACTTGGTAATAGTTAAAAGTTTTCAATTGTCAATGCACTATTTTTTATTTTTTTTTATCAATATCCAGAAAACCATATGTTTTCTTGTTAAGTATACTAACTAGTCACTTCAAGAATCTTGTAAATAGAAACTTGTTCTTGTTTTTTTTTCATAGTTATAACCCATGTATTCTGTTATCCTTAACTGTGGAGAGTTCCACATTGTTTGTCAGCATGAGTAACTACCCTCGTATTAAATGCGTGCCTCGGGGTCACATGGTGTTATTGCTTTTCTGAGACCATGTTCACAGGCAGGAAGCAGCCTTGTCTTAGAACCGCGATCCATCCTTGTCCTGTCCCTCAACACCTTAGGCTTTTTGGTAGCTTTTCTTCATGCTAACAGCAGGACAAGGTCCCCATGGCCATGGCCCATCCAGTCTTCAATACAATCACATGCCTGTAGCTCAGGGTCAGCAGTAAACATGATGGCTATGGCGAATTAATGGCAACTGAAACGAAGATAATTCCATCTATGGTTTGGCAGTAAATCGCCCAGCGACACTTTTTACGCGTTCGTCGTGATTCATGAGCTAATTCCGATGCTTAACACCTTATGACAGGGCCTCGACTTCCACATGTATGGACCCGCTCTGCAGGAGTCTCTTCTACATACTGCACTAATAATTTCCTTGCACTTGTTTATTTTTCCCTGGGCTTGCATCTGAGTAGTGTTACCTTTTGAAGCCTGTGCTTGACGTTATGCGTTCTTGCAGACTCTCAAGGCCACACTTGACCGAGGTAAGAAACTAAAGTACCCTGATGGGATCCTTATTAATGGTCGAGGACCAAATGGCATCTCTTTCAACGTGGAACAAGGTCAGTCCACAGTTTGATCCTTCAGGCCATGATTTTCACTCCATCTTTACGAAACTATTATTACCGAAAATCTACATAGTCGGTCCAACGTATTCCTCTAAAATCATGATTCTCACATTATTCTTGGAAAACTCATTCATGACCAACTGCTTTCCGGCTTCCCCCCTTACAGGGAAAACTTACAGGCTTAGGATATCGAACGTGGGGTTGATGAATTCCCTCAACTTCCGCATTCAAGGCCACAAAATGCTGTTGGTGGAGGTAGAGGGGACGCATGTGATGCAAACTCACTTCTCCTCTCTGGATGTTCATGTGGGCCAATCTTATTCGGTTCTAGTCACAGCAGATCAACCTGCTCAAGACTATTACATTGTGGCTTCGACTCGCTTTTCCTCTCAAATCCTCACCACAACTGGCATTCTTCGTTACAGCAACTCAGCTGGCCCAGTCTCTGGCCCTCCTCCCGGTGGACCCACCGTCCAAATCGATTGGTCCCTGAACCAGGCCCGAGCCATCAGGTTGATCTCATTTGCCATTCTCATTTTCAGTGTGCGATGATAATCTTCATTTGCTTATCTTACAGATCATAAGAACCACATTCGCGTCAACTGTAGTCCAGTAGTCATGGCTAATAGAAACGAGATTTTATCCTAGCAGCACTGCTCGTTTGTGTTAGAAACTTTGGCCATTTTGGCCTGCCGCTCCCTCAGATCACTCCTGAATTTTATTCAGGACAAGGCCTAGTGAATTTCTATCTTCAAATTCTCCCTTTGAGTTAATGTTGAAATTTATTGATCCAATGGTCAGGACATACTGGCATATGGTGCTTTTATTTAACCCTTCAACCTGTGGACACCTAAACACAATTAAAAGCATTGCAGGACTAATCTTACAGCGAGTGGACCAAGGCCTAACCCCCAAGGCTCGTATCATTATGGTCTCATCAACCCCACCAGAACAATCAGACTGTCGAGCTCTGCTGGTCAAGTTAATGGGAAACAAAGATATGCTTTTAACAGTGTCTCCTTCATCCCAGCGGACACTCCTCTTAAGCTTGCAGACTACTTCAACATTGGTGGAGTTTTCCGCGTAAATAGCATATCAGATAGACCCACCGGCGGAGGTATATACCTTGACACAGCTGTTTTGGGTGCTGACTACAGAGCCTTCGTTGAGATAGTGTTTGAAAATGGTGAGGACATAGTCCAGAGTTGGCACCTTGATGGATACAGTTTCTTTGTTGTGGGGTAAGTATTCTGGACTCCAAGTGAGCCTTCTAAACAAATTGGTTAATGTTAATTGAGAGATATCTGGATAACTGCAGCATGGATGGAGGGCAATGGACAACCGCCAGTCGAAATCAGTACAATCTCCGCGATGCTGTTTTCCGGTGCACCGTTCAGGTACTAAAAGTTTGGTTTTGCCTTTCCTGAAGCAAACTACACTGAGTTAAAACTTGTTCGTTCTTGTTCAGCTTTCGCATTAGTTTTGTAAGAAAGTCGATACATAATCTTGCGATATGACAGCAATATACATCTCTAGGGGTAGAACATCTCGTCTTGAATGGATCAAATGTCGGCAAATTCAGATAGTTGACGTGATATTCTGATGGCTTACGCAGGTTTACCCCATGTCATGGACGGCCATCTATGTGGCCCTAGATAATGTGGGAATGTGGAACTTGAGGACTGAATTTTGGGCACGGCAGTACCTTGGACAGCAACTTTACTTACGAGTTTACACTGCATCGACTTCGCTGAGAGACGAATTCCCCATTCCGAAGAATGCACTTCTGTGCGGTAGAGCGAAAGGACAGCACACGAGACCCCTCTAAGATTTCAAGCCTATAAAAGTTTGAGGAACCGTGTTGCAGAAGTCTCTGGTGCTCCAGTTGAATGGTCTGGAGCAGAGGCTTTTGATTTATTGCGCAATTTCCAGACATTGAACGACCTCAGCTCGAGGTCGCATTCTTTCCTTGTTCAAGATTCTTGTGGCGATAATATTTACATTGATAGATCGAGATTCTTCCATGTCTGGATCTCTGGGTTCTAGGAAAAATGTGACTGCTTTTGCTTGCTTACTGCTAATAATACTTTTCCCTCGAAAATGTCGATACGATGCTACAATTACTTCGGAGACGATGAAACTCGACCAAGTGCAGGAGGCTCGAAGGCTTGGACTTGGTTCTTACGTGAGTTTGATCGGCCCATATTCAGTTCTGGCTCGGTCCGTAAGAAGATTCCCACGTATTTTTTTTGTAATCAGTGGTAGAGCTGGGGGGCTGGTGTTGGCTCCCGCCGTCCATGGCCCAAAACTTCCTATAATTTAAGGAATAAAAATTTCAGAAGAAAATTTATATATATAACATTTCATTTTAGGGCAAAAGCCATCAAAAGCTCTAAATTATGTCCATTATGACACATTTACTATAAACTTTTTTTGTAATACCAAAATTTTAAACTTATACCCGTGTGCACATGTACCTTTCGTCAAAGTTTTGTTAATGAGAACCGTAAAAAATCTACCTACATGAACGCCATAAAGCTAATACATACGTGGTTTAAGTGAAATAAAAATAATGTTGTTCTAACGGGACCTTAATGAAGGGTCAATGTATCACATAGGTATAAATTTGAGATTTTTTATGTTAGAAAAAGAAAAATTTTGGATAAATGTGTCACAGTGTGTATAGTTTGGGGTTTTTGATGATGCGAAAAAAAAATCAAAGTAAAATGTTCTACAGTGAGCATAATTTTCGTGTGTGGCCTTTTCCCTTATATTTATGTTTCGCCATCTTGTTTATCTTTAAATTTCGGTTCGCCTTTGTTCGTGACGGGGTTATTCATAAAAATTGCGGGCCGCCCCTTTTTATGATTACAAAGGAATTATTAAAACACTGTCTCAAGATAAATGAATTACGCCTTGATCCACTAAATAGATTTAATCTATACGATTTTATAAAGAGAAAAGAACCCCATACTTTTAAGAGATCTCATTTTCTTCCTAAAATATCTCTCATCGCTTATTTTTATAAGGGACATGTTTACTAGAATACCTAAAACTTGTCGCGAAAGTGCAATTGAGTCATAAAACTTTCAAAATATACAATCAAGTTTTAAAATTTATCAAATTAGTTCAATTAAGTCATTTCGTTAACACTGTCAGTTTAGTCACTGAAAAATGCTAACATGGCATTTTAAAATTATTTTCTTATTTAACTTAGATTTAAAAAAACTAAAATTTTATTTAAAAAGAACAAAACTGGAAAAAGAAGAAGAAGAAGAGAGAACGGCAAGAGGCTGGTGGGTGTCACCACCGCTCATCGCTGAAGGGGCTGGCGGCGAGGGTGGTTGGCTCGTCGACCCTCGCCTGGGGTTGGCGGGGCCTGCCTAGGTTTGCATTACCCAGACCTGGGTGACGTCGGCTCTCACACATTGTGATAGTAGAGTTTAAATCATTTTTATTCACAAACAAAAAAATTTGAAAAAGATCTCAAATCATTAAATACTTGGATTATACATATATCTAAATATTTCTTTTGTCGATTGTGTATTTTATCAATAATTTCTCGATTATTAAATATTTAATAATAAAGTGATTTTCCGTAATCTGTCCATGGCTTAAACAACGTTTGTGCACATTTACGAATTTTTATCGTAGAGTCGCCGTCACCAACTAATGAGTTCGATTCGGTTCGGCCCTAATATAATGATTTTTCTTTTTATTTGAACACCTTGGGCAGGGCTTGTAGTATCTGAAATTTGCCTCTTCTAAGTTCCAACCAGCTCCGAGCGGGACTAGAAACTCTCAAAACCCTAGAGCTCACCTCCTCGGCGACGCTCCTCGCTTCATCCAGAGCTCGGGACCCAGGTACTTGCCGAATCGTCGAACTAGGGTTTCGGTGCTTACAGATCTTCGTTTGCGAATCATTTCGAGCTTCGTCTCACCGCTCCTTTTTGCTTGCGAATGCATACTGGAAACGAAACTGAAAATGGTCGTACTAGGATGATGTGTTTTTATCGGCATTTTGATCCGAATAGCTGTTGTGCCGTTGCCTTAACGCGATGCTGTCGAAAATGTTGTTCCAGGTGAAATCTCCGAGCATCTTCTCGCGAGTCTACGATGGCGGTATGTTCGGCTGATGACTTCGACGACCATGGTTCTACTTAGCATGTTCTGTGGTTATGCGTGATTTGATTTTTCTTTCTCCTTTGTGAAAAATCTCAGATTGATAGAATATTCAAGGATGAGGCTAGCGAAGAAAAGGGCGAGCGTGCCAGAATGGTGAGTTTCGATTGCAACCGTCTTGCTTGATAGTTGGTAGATTGCTTTTAGAGTCACTTGTTCATGCATTTTGGTTACTACAACATCCTAGGTAAGTTAATTAACAAATGACGGATGTTCTTTCGATATGCATGTTGAATACAAGAGTTGAGTGACTTGAGTGTAAGTAGGTGATTATCGTAATTTCTAAGCCGTTTTAAATTGAATGCACTGAGTATTGAAGTTATTGCTCTGTTGTCTCCTCTTACGAAAAAAAAAAAATTGGTTTCAGGCATCCTTTATTGGAGCAATGGCAATTGCTGACTTGGTCAAGACAACCTTAGGTCCAAAGGGAATGGTAAGATTTACAGTTGTGTGAGCGTATTGTCTATTCGGAGTGGCTTCCATAAGTTAGCCTCTGCCATGTATATTTAAATGGAGTTCTGCTTGACGTAAACTATGGATTGGAGATGCTACTAAAGCTAGCCTCTGAAGTTGTTTCTCTTGATGTATCTTATCTTCAGGATAAGATTCTGCAATCAACGGGCAGAGGACGGGAAGTTACTGTTACAAATGATGGTGCCACCATCTTAAAATCTCTTCATATTGACAATCCTGCTGCTAAAGTCCTTGTCGGTATCCTTCATATGATATGAGTGCTATTCTACTACAAAAAATTCTCGTTATTCATAGTTGCATGTTTTTCTGGCTGTAGAAGATCTTCCTGAAAGGCAACTCTAGTGGATAAGGAAAATTTAATGATTTTTTATTCTAAGTATTCTAGAATCAAGTTTATTAATAGGAAACCTGTAGAGCTGTTAACTGTGGCAGATAGGGAAGATTTTTTATTGCTTGCTTTCTGGGGACCGATGTCAATATCTGGTGTGGTAAAACTTAATATGTGAGTCAGAAATCTCTAAAGTTCAAGATGATGAAGTTGGTGATGGGACCACATCGGTTGTTGTTTTGGCTGGAGAGCTTCTACGTGAGGCAGAGAAGCTGGTCAATGCAAAGATCCACCCAATGACAATAATTTCTGGTTTGTGCTTGTATTCTCTTTCTGGGATGCTTTGAGTCTCTTGGATTCTATGCTCTTTTGTGGAAATTCTTATCTTCCATTCTTGTTTCCTCTGAATCATACAATTCTTTATGCATTTCTCTTCAATGGTAGCGAAGCTTGTTCCGATATTTTCCACCAAGTTTGAGATGTGAATATTGGTATTTGCGACCGAGGACATCTCCTATAAATTTTGAGCATTACTCCTCTTGTAATCCCTGATTATCTTCAATATTCTTGTGGTTCTTCTTAACTAATCACACTCATAACCACATCAAACCTTCTTCTATAGTAGTGAAAACTGTTCTGCCAGTTCTTGAAGTTTATGCATTGATAGAGCACTGAACACATTATGTCCAATTGAAAAATCTTTACCTCAGGCATAATTGATGTAAGCTGGATGACACTGTATCATTTGTGTAAAAATCTTTTGATTAGGTTTTGTGATAGATAAATTGTCTAAGTGGATGCTGACGATAGGTGGTTCCATTCATGCTCAGTCAAGAGAAATGTCAGTCCTCAGGATACATCACACGTTAAATGGTGTATGGGTGCTGTTATAGATAGGGTTATCATTGCAGTAGAATGTTGAGGGCTATTTTTGTCTGACTTGTCGTATTTTGTCCTTAATCTCTACCACCTTTCACTTGATGCTGATGTCTGAAAGTTGGAGTCAACTTAAGTGGTTCATCTCTGCAGGATACCGAATGGCAGCTGAATGTGCACGTGATGCTTTATTACAGAGGGCAGTGGATAACAAAGAAGATGCAGGTATTCTTCTTGACCATTGCCTTTGCTTTGCTTCCAACATTTAGATAACTTGTGTTTCTACGATGATATTTTATTGTCGATATCCTTGGATGTGGTAAAATTCACAATGATTAGATATATATGTAGGTACAGTTGTTTTGCTGCTGCTAAATCCAACAACCTTTCTCTTTTGCTTGTTCATCTGTTCAATATTCGTGCCTTTTGTAACTTGTTTGACTAATTCACAATTATCTCGGATGATGCAGAGAAATTTAAGTCAGACTTGATGAAGATTGCAATGACTACTTTGAGTTCCAAAATATTATCTCAAGACAAAGAACATTTTGCCCAGTTGGCTGTTGACGCTGTTATGAGGCTAAAGGTTTATTTCCAGTTATCAAGCAGAAAAAAAAAGCTTTTCAGTGCTGCTGGTTTCACTTCTAAGTTTGCATATATGTCTGGAGTACATGATCTTATTTGTAGTATCTATTAGGTTGCCCTGGTCTGCTCTTGAATGCTTTATTGATATGTCTCTTGAACTGTCAGGGCAGCACAAACTTAGAAGCCATACAGATTATCAAGAAGCCTGGAGGATCTTTGAAGGATTCTTTTCTGGATGAGGGGTGAGTGACTTCAGACCTTGTGAATTTCTTTGCACCTGCCTTTCCATTCACTTAAGTTGGAAACTTTATGATATGTTCATCTCTTTTGCAATTGCCTTTTCATTTAGCAAATTCCTTGTAATAATCTAATACGTTTGATAGTTCATTTTCATAGCAAATCTTACTTGGGTATGTTCTGTTGTCCAGTTTTATTCTTGACAAGAAAATTGGCATTGGGCAACCTAAACGTATAGAGAACGCAAAAATTTTGGTGGCAAATACAGCAATGGACACTGATAAAGTCAAGATATATGGGGCACGTGTTCGTGTTGATTCTATGTCTAAGGTTGCTGAGATTGAAGGGGCTGAGAAAGAAAAGATGAGGGAAAAGGTGCAGAAGATTATAGCTCACGGAATCAATTGCTTCATCAATAGACAATTGATATACAACTTCCCTGAAGAACTATTTGCTGATGCTGGAATACTCGCAATTGAGCATGCAGATTTTGAGGGAATTGAGCGACTTGGTCTAGTGACGGGTGGTGAAATTGCATCAACCTTCGACAATCCGGAGTCAGTTAAGCTCGGCCACTGTAAACTAATAGAAGAAATCATGATTGGCGAGGACAAGCTGATTCACTTCTCTGGATGTGAAATGGGTCAGGCTTGTACCATTGTATTGAGAGGTGCAAGGTACAATCTATTCTCTCAATTAGTTTGTCTTCAAAATTTTTTGGTTCTGGCTGAGTTGTGCTAAATCTAGCAATACTACATTAGCAAACTGTTGCATTTGGATGTCTCAATTCTTTTGCAGCCATCATGTACTTGATGAGGCGGAGAGATCACTGCACGATGCCTTATGTGTGCTGTCTCAAACGGTCAATGACAGCCGAGTGTTACTTGGCGGTGGATGGCCTGAGATGATCATGGCTAAGGAAGTGGATGAGCTAGCGCGTAAGACCCCTGGGAAGAAGTCCCATGCTATCGAAGCATTCTCAAGAGCACTTTTGGCTATCCCTACAACTATTTCAGATAATGCAGGCCTGGACAGTGCTGAGCTTGTCGCAAAGCTTCGTGCAGAGCACCATAAGGAAGGATGTACTGCAGGGATTGATGTCATTTCTGGATCTGTAAGTTCTCGATGTCAAATGATTACCACATTATTTATTTGGCTGTTGTATGAATTAATCTGGTGGATTATGTTTGCAAGGTCTGCAAACTTTTTTTTCTCAAATATGGTGCAAATACTCTACCCCAAAGAGATGGAGAATCCGATTATTTAACCTTCTTTAGCCTTTAGCCTCCACCAATGAGTCCAAAAGGGCACAGGATTATCAAATACATGTGTGGCGAACGCACTTTAGACCTTGCATGGAATGAGAGAGGAGATGGGCATGTTGAGTTTTGTGAGTTGATGGATATATCGGTCTATCTGGTAGTGTTCCTTGTTCCCTCTTGTTGGGGAGATTGACATTCTTGTGTTTGGTTTTGATTTTTGAAGGCAGAATGCACATTTCATGAGGAGGGGAATGTGCACTCAAGTTCCAGTTAGAGAATTGCCTTTTCCTTTCCCATTTGATAGGCACAATGTTAACTGCATGTTTAGTTTTTCTTTGCCTTTCTCATAACAAGGACAATTGTGACATTGTTTGTACTGCATTTCATTCCACTTTGAGCTCATTCCATCATAATTTCTTGCACTGGTTTGTCTCAAATTTCTGTCTCTCATTATGACAGGTAGGAGACATGACAGAACTGGGAATTTCCGAGTCATTTAAAGTCAAGCAAGCCGTATTGCTATCTGCAACCGAGGCTGCTGAGATGATTCTTAGGGTTGACGAAATCATTACCTGTGCTCCACGAAGGAGAGAAGATAGAATGTGAAGATTGAGAATCGTAATGTTCCCAGACCGTTGGTGGCTTTCTTGCTTTCTTTAACTTCAGCTTGCTATTTCTTTTGCTGGCTTCTGGGAATGTATTATGATCGGCATATCCTAGTGATTATGCAAAGGTTAACCACTGGATTATTTCAATCTGAGACTTTTATATGTTTTATTTTGATCTTTGTTGAGTAAACTCCATGATGTTGCCTTCCTTTTTTGTCTCTGAACTTCGAACATTTTTGAGATATTTGACTAAATAGAAGTGCTGTCCCTTGATTACTTTATGCCTTCCTCTCCTCTTGTGTCGGGGCTCTACTTGTCTGACTTGGAGGTGGAGCTGAATTCAAGCTCCTAAAAGGAGTACCCGCATCTCTCAAATGGTTCAGGTGGGGTTTCACTGTAGTGTTGACCGTTGACTTTGTGTTGACGCTTGATTGCTTGATGCTTGCCTCTCCTCTCGTCTTGTAGAAAACTTGATATTGAATAAAATGCAGCGGTTTGATGATAAAAACTTTGATTGTTCTTCGAGTCCAAGTTTGAGAATAGATCTAGGTTCCGTTTGTTTCGCGGAAATGATTTAAAAAATAATTTCTTAAAAATGATTTATTATATTGATTGAAATAATTCATCAATATAAATATTTTCATTTGCGATAATAATTTATGTTTAAATATTTTTGTCAATGGTGAAAATATTTTTCATTTGTTTATTTTTGTAAGTGATATAAACGATTATTTTAAAAAAAATATTTTTCAAATCATTTATTTTTGCTAAACAAACGAAACAATAGTGTCATATTTCCTATATGATTGAGTGACGTGCTATCTTTGAACTTTTACATTTTTCGGTTCCATTTATTTCGTGAAAAATGAATAATTTGAATTATATTTTTTTAAAAATGATTACTTATATCATTTAAAATAATTAGTTAGTAAAAAATGGCTTCATTACTGACAACGTTTTATATCTACATGTTTTTTGAATAATAAAAATATTTTTTATTCATTCATTTTTATAAGTGATACAAGTGATTAAGCTTTGAACAATATTACTAATGTAAATGTAGAATCGCAGACTCGATTAGAAATTTAATCTATTCTCAAGTAGTAATCTGTCATTACTCATGGCAAGCAATCGCATTGAGCCTATAGTTGTCCATTTGTCAAATTAGGGATGTAATGAAAGCTTAACATTTAAAATTTAAAATATAAAAGCCGCTTGAAAAGGGTGATTCTATGATCGCAGGAGGCACCGTGTGTGCTTATATGTTTTTCACAATCAAAATGAAATCCAACAGATCTCGGGCTGAAATGGTTGTTGGATGATCGAGATTTGATGTGTTGTTCAATTCAACGGTGAGAAATTATAAGGGTACGTTGTCTCTTGAGACCATAAATCACCCCACTTAAAATTGGCACGATTGAAAAGCTTGTCCCTTCAACCAAAAAAATAAAATAAAGGCAGCCCCAATTTCGTCAAATGGGTCTTGGCCAAGAAGTGGGAAGTTTTTGTCCAATTTTTTTTTTGTCTATCACCTTTAAATTTCCTTCATTTAGTAAAGAAAAAAAGCCATAAAAAACTTCAAACTTTACTTATTATGACACATTTATCGTAAACTATTTTGCTTATTATGACACATTTATCCTAAACTATTTTTTGTGACACAAAAAACTCAAAATTTTTACTTATATGACATATTTACCCTAAACTTTTTTATGTGACACTAAAAAATCCAAATTTATATATGTGTAACACATTTACTCTACATTTTTTAGTGACACTAAAAATTCTTAACTTTTTTTCTAAAATTTTTTAGGTAAATGTGTTATACAGATACAAATTTGAAATTTTTGATGTCACAAGAAGTTTGAGGTAAATATGTTACACTGCACAAGTTTGGGGTAGAAATTTGAGATTTTTTATGTCACAAAAAAAGTTTGAGGTAAATGTGTCACACAATGGGCATAATTTAGGATTTTTAGTAGCTTTTACCTTTTAATAAATGATATAATTGATCATCTTTTCAAAAATATTTTAAATTATTTATTTTTCGTTAAATATAGTACGAGGCTTTCACTGGAAAAAGAAATAGTATTATTAGCAAGAGGGTTAATGGACTCGCTGATAACTATCTAAAACCCTGGCAACGCTTCACTTTCCGAAAAGCGGCGTCATTCTTGTCAGGTTTTCATTCGGTTTCACTACTCTCATTAGAACAAGCTCGTCTTCTTCAGGTAATCTCTCTTTCTCTCTGATCTTCTCGTTAATCTCTTGTTGTTTTCCATTGCTGGCTGAGCTCCACACTTTGATTTCGCCCGGCGAGCATTTGTTTGTTGTTCGATTGCGCGGAAAAATCCGAGAGAAAAAACCGCGGATGAAAATGCGAGGCGGGACTGTACTCGTTAGGCACGCTTTAGGAGCTGCAAGCTCGAATTGAGGGCCCTTTCGATGGAGTTTTTGCTCGATCGCGCTTGCTTTTTTCTGCTGCATGAAGTTCTTATCTAACCCGCGGGTGAATGGCTCATGTCTATGTTCACAGGCGTGCAAATCCGGGGCGTGTGCGCACGCTCTTGCGTTTTTGAGTGGCAGATGGGAGAAATGGGGTTGGATGGTTTGATTCCGTACGTCGGGACGGGATTTTCCAGTTCCGAGATTGAAGCATGTGAGCACGATGTGGATCAAATTCTGGTCAAGGTTAATGAGGTAAGGTTGTATTGTTTGTTATCAACTTGTATTAGCCTCTTAAAATCATACGGCGATTTTGCTTCTCGGGATTTTTTTATATTATTTTATCATATCTATATATGTATGCTCAGTTTCGTTGTATCTGGAAAACTTGGATTTCGTCGTGCTAATTTGATTTTTTTACTCCCTTGCAGCTGGAGAAAAGGGTTAACGAGGTCGAGCAATTCTATCACGATCAATCTAAGAAGCAACCGAGCATCTCCAAAGGAAGCACACTTGGCAAGGACGAAAGGCAGATTAACGGTCTCAAGAAGCTGCGACAGGATGGTTGTAGTAGGGAAGCCGCTGCAGCGAAGAGAATGCAACAGCTTATCAGTCAGTTTGGTGTAATACTCCGCCAGGCAGGTCGTTTCTTACTTGCGTGAGCAGACACCAACTGTGCTAGAATCATGCATCCATCCTATCATTGCTCTAGTAATCTTTAACATGTTTGGTTCCAGTCAATATTAGAACATTTATGTGCATGTTACTTTACCTGCCAGGAACAGGAAAAACAGATTCTAAGGCACCTAACTTGTCTTTTTTTATGTCCCGTGCTGGCAATTGATACTCCTCTTTATCATTCCAAATTCACGAACACAGACCATATGCTTGTTTCTTTGTGCTTCTCTTATTACCTTTTTGCACCCCCATGTTCTCAAATTTAAGAACGGATCCTTCTGCATCAAAATCACAATTCTACCGAACTCAATCTCACCACTTATTGACCTGACAAGGTTTGCCGAGATATAATTCACCATGCTATACACTTTATCCGTGGAAGATTTAGATTTTATAGTTGTCCATCATTTTTTGTCACAGTATTCATAAAATGCAATACCAGAGGAAGTATTATGTTTCTTGAATATGTCTCTGCCCTTTTTTGTTCAATTACTATGAGCATTGTCTTGGTCCAGAAGAGGCATAGTCATTCTCCCAATTGAGCGACAAGTATTAAGTTCAGTGGTTTTGCTGTATACTCCCAATCAGTATTTTGCAGTATTTTTTGCCTCTTATTTATGGTGAAAAAGGTTTTTGCTCAGAGCACCCAGGAATTTTGGCTTTTAAGGAAGAGAAAGTTGGTGGCATCCTTTAATGATATTGATAGGAGATACATGTTTTACATTTTGCTCTCAGATCACCCAGCACAAATGGGCATGGCCCTTCCTGCAACCTGTAGATGTCAAAGCTCTTGGTTTACATGACTATCACAAGGTATGGCTTTTGTACTTTTCAGTTCTTCATCTATTTGATCAGGATGCTCAAATAATATTTTGGTCGGTGTTCAGAGCGTTTAATAATGTTTGTCAATGTTTGCTGAGCCTTGCTAAATGTTCTCTACTCCTATAATTTTTTGTATCTAATAATGATGCAACTTTCATTAAGGTCAAACTTTTGTTGTCAATATCAACTATTCATATATTCAAGCATGCGGATTTCCAAACAAACTAAAAGTGATGTACTGAGATGTAATCACATTTTGTCTAGCATGTTTTTCCGTGCATAAAAAATTTGATGTACTCACAATGTTTACCTCAGAAGCATGTGCGCAATTGTGAAGTAAGTTCTATTTCAAGTGCCGGTAACATTTGCCTCACAATGTTATTGGTATCTGAGAGATGATCTAGCTGGCCATCCTCATATGTAGGTCAACAATTGTAGGATCAGTTTTCCTGTTCATATATGGGTTGGTTGGTTGGAGATTGATACCCTGGCCAAAAATGCACCAAAGTTGCTGTAGATTGTTTACCGGAGATTCTTTAGTAACTCTATGTATAGGACACTTGGCTTAGCAGAGATGATGTTTTTGGATAATTGCCTCTACATGGATGTGGATTCTGTAATTTGTGTTTGGTAAGAAGTAAATCATGTTAATGGAGAGGAACTTGTAGGCATTATTTGCTAGTACTCAGCTTATGCATATACTTGCATTTGAGAAAGTAAAAACAAACTTTCTCTTCTGTTGAAAGAATGGCTTTTATGTTGAACCATCTTCGGTAACAGCTACATCACCTACTCTGACATAGTGTTTCTCCTTTAGTGGAAGGTTTTGCTTATACTGTTCTTTTGTTAGACCACAAGCATATTTTTGGTCCAACTGTAGAGGAATAGTCTTGTGGGCAATTGACAATGTGGCATCTCTATTTCATTTTTATTTTTTTCCTTTTTGGGGTGTTTTTTTTTTTTTTTT
>BCNH02000006.1:29669507-29722410 GCA_001662345.2 Metrosideros polymorpha var. glaberrima | reverse complement strand
ATGGGATTCGTCTGGGGGCTTGTCTCAAGGCTTGTGCATAGGACGTATTGCATCGTCTGAAAGGAGAAAGTAGAAGCCGATTAACAATTTTTCCAAAATGAGCAAAATATAAGAACTTCTATCCTCTCGCTTCTCTTTATTAGGGAATCACCCATCTGCGTGGCGATAATGTGTTTCATCACAACCGTTGGTTCACAAGAAAATAGAAAGTAGCCATTGTTCCTTGTTTTGCTACCAGTGTTGTGATATACGGTTGCTATGTAATGGTTCTCAGCATTTGCAGTACGACTACTACACCTCAAGAGTGACCAATACAAGACCACATGTTAATAAGACGCACGCTTGGAGCGAAAAAGTGGAAGAAAGCAGCAATTTCTATCAATCATGGTAAATACACAGTCAATAACATTGTGAAGAACTTACAGCCAATAACTTCAACGAGTGCAGTGGCACAACCCGATCATCGTGATCAGCAGTCAATAGCATGGTAGGTGGGTACTGGGCTGATTGATCCGGACATTGTTCCCATGGCCTCCTCACATTATGGAGCGGTGAGTACCTAAAAAAGGCATGAATCAGCAATTTCTGTGGATCATGGTAAATATACAGATAAAACTTCCAGGGGTAAAAGGTGCAAAGTGAGGCAAAACAACATATAAGGGCCGCAAAACTCCCAGCGCCATGCAGATGCAGAGCGATAAGGATTTCCCAGAAGCGAGGCAGATAAAAGATTCCATGTGTATTCAACGAGCTTATTCAGTCACCATTGAAACCGACACTGTTCAAGTTCTTCCTACACATAAGCAGTAACCAGAGCTAAAGCCAGGACAAACTTACTTAATCAACCAATGGAATTCTTCCTCTTTGTCGGCACAACCAAAATCGGAAGTCCATGCATGCCCTGTGGTTGTATGTAACAATAAATAAAGTCACTGACAAATCACGAATGCACATGACAAGCAAGCAGCGCGTGAATGTGTTCACACGCACGGAGGGAGAGGGAGAGGGAGACTGACCAATAGTAAATTTGTGAAATCGCAGCATGTCCATAACACCAACATGAGCCAACGCACAGCCAAAAAGATCAGGTCTCTGGCAAAGATCAAGCTTTAGATAAATATGAAGCTACCCGATCAATTAAGCCAACAGAATTAACTGGTAGTTACAAAACCTGATTTATACAAGCCCCAATAAGAAGTCCACCATTGCTCCCCCCTTCAATGCACAGCTTTTTGGGTTGGGTATAACCTGCGGAAATGAGGTACTGAGCAGCAGAGATGAAATCATCAAAACAGTTCTGCTTTTTAGCCAAGGACCCTGCTTTGTGCCATTCCTCTCCATACTCGCCGCCACCACGAATGTTTGCTATGCAGTAAACAGCTCCCAAGTGTCTTGTGAGTACAGTACGGCTGACGTTAAAGGATGGCGTGAGGCTAATGTTGAATCCGCCATAACCATATAACAAACATGGGTTTGATCCATCCAAAGATATATTCTTTCTGGATACTATGAACATTGGTATCTTGGTGCCATCCTTACTAGACACAAAAACCTGAAAGTTGAAAATAGTAAAACTAGTAAACACTGCGGGCAGAAGTTGTTAACATTCAATATAGCCATTTAACAGGAAACCCAATTCAACAGAAGCTGAAAAGTACAATGATCACTGTGGTCTCTATACCAACGAAAAGACAAGTGAGCACCAGGCAACGAAAACAGATTTCAAACTCAAGAAAAGAATGTGGAGCTGATAGTGTCAACAAAATATCCAATACTGACAGATAATTCTTATTTACCTGATTGACATGAAACTCTGAACGATCAAATCCAGATACTACAATTTCATGGAAGATCTTCATATCTGGAACCTCATTCTGTAGATCACACTGATATATGATACCGGGAGAAAGAAAACTAGTAAAGCCAATAAAAATGGTACTATCTTCACGGCGGGCAGATATACCATGAACTGTCCCAATCTCAATGGGCAATTGATGCAACAAAGAACCTGTTTTTAAATCCCTTATCTGCACCACATATTTCACATCACTCAAATAACTGACTATCAGTTGGTTATGATTGACTGCAGAAGCCGATTCCAGCACATCCTTCTCAGCTTCTTTTATGACATCAGTCCAAATATTGGGTTCCCTCAGATCCACCCTGACTAATTTATACCTGGGGGCATCTTTGTTCGTCAGGAAAGTAAATAGAGTTTCATCATTTGCAACAGCTGCATACTTTGCATCAAAGTTATCTACAAGTTTAACAAAAGGGAGTAGTTCATTTCTCTTCTTCAGACCTTCAATCCCATCCAGCAGGCTGGACATGTCGCAGTAGTAAATTTTGTTGACGGGATCACAACCTTCTTCTATGTACAAGAGAACATACTGAAAGGGAAACAAAAGAATCAGTAACACATGCCTTTTCAGAAAGATACTGCTTGAAAAATATTAAGACAGGCACTTCTCCAAACATGCTTATATACATTGATTAAAGCTAACAACATCAAATTTTTCCCCACTTGAACATGCATATATGGTAATAAACAAGGAAACACAATCTTGGAGAAGAAAGAAAGCGTGTGCAAATTCAGTCATATAATCATGCTTGAACTCCTCTTTGGATACAATCCTTACACTCTGGAACTACATCTCATATTCCCAGGAACAAGGGTGAAATGCCCAAGCTAATTGAAGATGGAAAAATGTAGGAGCAATAAAAAAGGTACGAAACTGATAGGAAAGAAAGACTTAGGATATAGGAAGTTTAGTAGTGCAAACAAAATCTTTAAGGAGACAGCATTTGCTCTGCAAGAACTGCAGAAGAAAACAATTACCTTCCCATCTTCTGTGACACTGGCTCCACAAGAGTACTTCGGATTATCAGGATCCCTCCAGCATAAAACATCTTCAGATTGATCCATGCCCACAAAATGATAGTACACTTCTTGATAAAGGTTCGAGTCGGTCTCAGTCCCAGCATCAACATCTCCCTCTCTACAATATAGGACAGTCGTTAGCTAGTTATTAGCTCTTTCAATCCTCTTCTAGCCTAGTAATCTCCTACTACCGAGCACAACATCATCATCGTTTTGCTTTAGCCTTTCCATAATTTACATAAATTCATCCCACATGTATGAAAGCTTTAATCTATGTATTCACTAGCCAATCTTCTGATACAGATTTCTTGCTATCACCAAGGCTTCTCCAAGTCTTGAATTACCCATATCCAGTATGAAAAAAACTAGAAAATATTGCCAAAGAGTGCCGACTTTCAGAGTTCTCGAAAATGACAATTGTAAAGAAAAGAGTCTATACAAGTGCTAATAAAGATTTTATGTGGCTGATGATGGTTGGTGATCAACCAATGTCAGTACACAGTTAGTAGACAATATATGCTTCAAGTGGTACTAAAACTAGTTATGCAGGACAGATGCACCAACCAACCTCCAGTTCCGGGCCTGCATGTGCCAACTCCAACTAGGAAACTATTAGCGCTTGGGCCTAAGCTCTTGAACCAGCAGGAAGAAGAAGCACACCCAAACCCCCCACTTCTGAGTGATGTAAAATAATACGGTGCAACCAAATGTCTTAGTTTGACCAATTTTCAGTTTATCAATTGATATTAAAACACAAGTACTGCTTTAAATCCTAAGACTACCTTTTACATCCCTTCTTCTCTTGTCAGAATTTTCTTCATCCATTTCAATCATCTAGCATTTTCAAACAAAATCTTCCTGACAGGTGTTTTATAATTGTCATGGGTACTTACTTAGGAGCAGGGTAGCGGCTGTAGAAAAAACCTTTGCCATCATGGGTCCAACTGATAGATGAAAATTTAACCTGTCACCGGTATGACCACTTGTCTAAGTTTCAATCAAATGTAGACTTACATTAAAAAAAACTAAATTCCAAATCCTCACCCATGATAATTTATCAGGCTCAACTTTCTTATCCTGAACCTGCATAACATAAATCGTCACCCAATCACTTCCACTGGAACTAAGTCCATAAGCCAAGTATTTGGCATCCTCGCTGACCCCAAGAGTGTTCAAAGAGACTGTTCCATCTTCACTGAGAGAATTAGGATCAAGCAAAACTTCTGCTTCTGCATCTAAACTATCCTGCACAACACAATGCATCCAATAATGTGACTCTTAATTCGAGGGCCAAAAAGGAAGCATAAATAAAATTCTCTTTCAAATAAATTCCAGATTTTAACAAACAAACCTGCACGTAAAGGACGTTTTGCGCTTGGAGCCCTGTATTATAGAAATAAAAATATTTGTTCCCTCGTCTGAATGGTGCATTATACCGAGGATGATCAGATAGCTTTGTAATCTTTTCATGGAGCTTATCCCTCACATCGCACGTCTTCAAAACTGTCTGCGTCAATTCCACCTGATTTTGCACGTACTCCTTTGTTTCTTCACTGTCAGGATCTTCAAGCCTAGTGATCCAATTGAAAATTCAACTCTTAAGCGAATAATAGATCTCAAGATGAACAAGTTAAATACAAACTCTAGACACATCAACCATGCAACCAGAAACTAGCAACCGGCAAAAGCACTGTTCCGTTGAATTTCATTACAGATTTAGAGACCTTTCCAGAACTAAAATCCATTATGAAAATCCTCCATCAGTATTCACGAAGATCATATATCTCAAAGCTTAGCCATATCTCAACATATCAAATTCCGACATTGCAATTCAACTCAACATATCTCTGACACAACAGGTCAAACACAAAACGTATACTCCCTGTTCTATTTCAAAACTTCAAACCACAAACAAAACATATGAGATTCAATCAGAGGGTCCATCAATTGGCAGCGATAAGCATCACATATCTCGAAGCCTCGAGGCCTAATAGAATTCATCAAACATATTCTACCATTTGCATACCTCGCAATCAACTAGTCAAACAAAAAATCTAGACTCCGCATAACAACACTGCTCCAAGCAACGAGATTCGAGTACAGGATCCATCAATCATCAACGATAAGGATCGGACATCTTGAGCCTATGGAATCGTCAAATTCCAGCACTCGCCAACACGTCTCAGAATCAACTAGTCAAACTCAGAATTCAGTCTCCACATTGAACATTCGACGAGCAACAACGAAGGTCCCATTCGATTACCGAACCAAAAAACTGCGGGGGGGAAAAAACATCTAGCGACTCCATTTCAGTCAGCGAATTCGTTAATTACCAGCGATAAGGATCGGATATCTTAACGCCGAAGTAATCATCAACGACGGACTCATCTTGGCGAGCGAGCGGATACTGCAATGGCTCGTCCTGTGCGGAGAGTGATCCCATCCCGCGACGCGAGGTGACGGAGAGGTGCCTCAAGAGACGGCGACGGCGAAGGCGGAGGCGGAGGCGATAGCGAGAGCTGGACGGGTCGAGATCGAGAATTTGACTTCTGAGAGGGAAGAAAGCGGTATTTATAAGGAGGCGATGGGGGCGGCGCGTGAGAGGTTGCGTGGGAAAGGGCAATGAGGAGAGGGTGAGGCGCGCGTGACGGGCGAATGAGAACATAATGGGACGAGTTTCGCGGCGGATTGCTGGCCCGAGAGGAGCGGTTGGGGCGGGGGGCGCGGCCGTGAGGCGTTCGGGTGTCGTCATTCTGAGCTTAATATGTTGCCATTCGTTGGACCATTATGCTTCGATTTCTTTTTCTTTTAATTAATTTTCCCCTTTTTCCGAGGTGTAATTTTCATGAGATTCTTGAAAACGGCCGCCCCTCCCCATTGGTGTCATCTTTGGTGGACCGACGTGGATTCCTTTTTTTCCTTATTCCTCGGACATTCATTTTCATCCTTTTATTTTGTTAGATAATGTAGAATATTATATTAAAATTTATGTAACTAGAATTTATTGTTCACTCTTAACTTCTATAAATGGGCCTGTATTTGTCGTTTTCAAGTAATTCCACGATCACAGTACTCCTCATTTCTCTCTTCCCGTCAATGTATTTCAACTAATTCTCATAATACGGTACGATAAACTGGATAGATTCGTAATTGAAATGATCAAAATAATTATTCGCTAATAACACCAATTCTTCCTTTCTGATACAAGCATGTTTTAAACATTTGGAAGCTTCTTATATGAGTCGTGTTCTTTAAAACACGCGAGGGGTGAAATAAAATTATCTATTTACTCAAGCGTCGATGTACACAATGTTTCTTAAATAAGTAAATGAAGGACATTTGGAAGAAACATGCGAGGGATAAAATTAAATTGTGTATTTACTCAATTGTCCATGTACACAATGTTTCTGAAATAAGTAATTAAAGAAAAAAGCGATTGGGATCATCAAAAGTAAGAGCTCATCTTTACTTTTTGTAATTGTATAAATTTAGCAAAGTGGGTCGATTTGTTTCTTCAAAGGACAGAGTGCAAGAAAAGCAAAATCAATAGGCCATATATCTCAAGGCTAGAAAAATATTATCACTTTCTCTGTGATTACGTTTAGGTCCCACTTCATGGACCATTTAGCACCGAATCACACAAGCTCAACACACAAGACATTTCCATAATACAAACATTTAAGCACGAAGCACTCCGTAAGGCATAAATTCAGTGGTACTGTTCATGCATCCAAACAACCATTAGATCTCAACAAACCTAAACCAAACATGCTCATAACCACCTAAATATCATTATCTCAAGCCTACAAGTCATCCAACATGAAAAATCCCATACATTGCAAATTCGGATCCCTTGCATTTCCACTATGAACAGCCCACAAAAAGACTCAAAACCTCACCCATACTTGTCTATTAGTAACCTAGAGTACTAACATAGGTTTAGGGATGACTCACCAAAGATCCAAGCAAGAAAAGTCCCCAAAATCCCCTTAGAGCTCACGGCACAAGTTGGTCCGGTGGGGTCCTCGGCTTCTCAGGCGAATGGCGGTGCACGGCGGTCACGAACGGAGGTGGCTCACGGTGGTGGTGGCCGAACAAGAGGGAAGATGGAAGAGAAATATGAGACAGTGAGTGGAAGAGAGTGGAAATTTGAAATTATGAGGGGGGAGAGAGAATAAGGTGGTCTTGAACTTCCTTTTGGCTTGTTTAGGAATCTTTGGTGGGGTTTATAGGGAAGGTAACTATGTGACATGAGGGGAGGTCTAGTGATGGATATGAGTGACATAAAATAATAGAGAGAAAGACAAGAGGTGATGGGTGGCTTAAAAGTCAAAGAAGATGGCCTCGACCAGTGGCCGGCAACCCCCACTAACCGCAGGCGAGGGCGAGCAACCCTCACCGGTGATGGTGGGGCAGTAGCGGCAAGGGCTTGCATAGCCCTCACTACTGCGAACAAACAGCCCCCTCTTTTTTTTTTTTTCATTTTTCAGCTTATTTTTAAGTTAAACTTTTTATATAAAAAAAAAATTAAAATAGCTTTTTTAAATGATGACTGGATCTCCGATAGCTCAAAATATTAATAAAAAATTGCCACATAGGATTTCCGGTCAAGCTCGCCAAAGTTAACACTTAAGTAATTGTTTTTAAAAAAAAAACTAGCACTTAAGTGATCCAAAACAAATTTTTGGCACTTAAGTGACCTATGTACATAACCTTTGGCACTTCTTCTGTACTTAACTCAGTCTTAAACTATTGTACGGATGTCAATTCAGTCATAAAGTTTTCAATTTTGCTAATTTGGTCCTAAACCTCAACGCGAAATTCCAACGTAGATCTTCTGGCCAAATTTTTCCTGAAATCGCTGACATTGGCGATGTGCCACGTAGGACGACTGACAATGATTAGACCGACACATCAATGAATTCCAACAAGAATTGATTGGAATGACTACAGTAGACGACAGCGGGCTTAGAACCCGTGTTGGTAACAATTCTGTTCCCAAGAATAATATCTAAGCAAAAATTATTTTTTCTAATTTTGTTCCTAGAAATAAAATTGTTTTTGTTCCAAATATGTTATCGGGAACAAATATGTTCCAAATATATTATTGGGAACATAAAAATTAACTGACGTTACCAAATAGATTTCTGTTCATTTCTTGTTCTTGGGACAAAAGAACAGGAATCAAAGAAATACGAACATTACCAAACAGGCTCTTAGTGATTACATGAGATTGCTTCTAAGTAAACTCGTGATCAATGATGTCAACTATCATATAATAGTGAAGATTCACGTGATCGGGGCCATAGCCTTCGTGTCTTGGGTGTCTTGATACTATAATCTAATCGAAATGAGCAATGAGAACATATTTCCGGGGAGCATTAAAGAAAAAAGCGATTGGGATCATCAAAAGTAAGAGCTCATCTTTACTTTTTGTAATTGTATAAATTTAGAAAAGTGGGTGGATTTGTTTCTTCAAAGGACATAGTGCAAGAAAAGCAAAATCAATAGGCCATATATCTCAAGACTAGAAAAATATTATCAATCACAGTATTTTTATGAAGAAAGAGCGAAGATGGTAATCAAACAAGCCAATCTTATTCCCCTAAATCTCTGATAATTTCCAAGTTTCAATTTAGCCTGCCTATTTCTAAAGTCATTTGTATATGTTTCCTAGAATGCACATCTTCAATTTTGATTAACTCTCTACGAGCACATTTATCACTTTCTCTGTGATTACGTTTAGGTCCCACTCATGATAGCGTCTTTTAATTATATTAGTAAGCTTTGTCCCAGCTATAAAATATGAGGTCAAGTAAGTAACATTAATGCTACCTTGAGAAATAAGTCGCTGTTTACAAGGGGGAATCCAAATCAGTCTTAAACGATTTAAATACAGTAGAAGTGCCAAAAGTTATATACGGAGCTCACTTAAGTGCCAAAAGTTTTCGCCGGCTCACTTAAGTACAAAAATAAGAGAAAAACGATCACTTAAGTGCCAAATCGGAAAAATTTCTGCCAAAATTTACACGTGTCGTTTATAATTAAATTTTTATCCAACATGGCAATTTTAAAATAAAAAAAAATCAGTCCATATAGGCCCCACATGGATTTTATATTCATTAATAAGCTGAACATTTTAAAAATCTAAATTAAATTTAAAAACAAGCTGAACAATGAAAAAAAAGAGGGATAGGGGGGGAGGTATTTGTTCGCAGCAGCGAGAGCTATGCAAGCCCTCGCCGCCGCCCCATCATTGCCGGCATTGGCCGATGAAGGGGGATGCCCAACGGGGGTCGCCAAGCCTCGGCCAGTGGCTGGCGACCCCCACTAACCACAGGTGAGGGCGAGCAACCCTCGCCGGTGATGGTGGGGCAGTAGTGGCGAGGGCTTGCATAGCCCTCGTTGCTGCGAACAAACAGCCCCCTCTTTTTTTTTCATTTTTCAGCTTATTTTTAAGTTAAACTTTTTTAAAAAAATTTTTAAATAGCTTTTTTAAATGATGATTGGACTCCGATAGCTTAAAATATTAATGAAAAATTGCCACATAGGATTTCCGGTCAAGCTCGCCAAAATTAACAGTTAAGTAATTGTTTTTTAAAAAAAAAACTGGTACTTAAGTGATCCAAAACAAATTTTTGGTACTTAAGTGAGCTATGTACATAACCTTTGGCACTTCTTCTATACTTAACTCAGTCTTAAAACTATTGTACGGATGTCAATTCAGTCATAAAGTTTTCAATTTTGCTAATTTGGTCCTAAACCTCAACGCGAAATTCCAATGTAAATCTTCTAGCCAAATTTTGCCTAAAATCGCTAACATTGGCGATGTGCCACGTAGGACGACTGATAATGATTAGACCAACACATCAGTGAATTCCAACAAGAATTGATTGGAATGACTACAGTAGACGACAGCGGGCTTAGAACCTGTTTGGTAACAATTCTGTTCCCAAGAATAATATCTAAGCAAAAATTATTTTTTCTAATTCTATTCCTGGAAATAAAATTGTTTTTGTTCCAAATATGTTATCGGGAACAAATATGTTTCAAATATATTATTGGGAACATAAAAATTAACTGACGTTACCAAATAGATTTCTGTTTATTTCCTGTTCTCGGGAACAAAAGAACAGGAGTCAGAGAAACATGAACATTACCAAACAGGCCCTTAGTGATTACATGAGATTGCTTCTAAGTAAACTCGTGATCAATGATGTCGACTATCATATAATAGTGAAGATTCACGTGATCGGGGCCAAAGCCTTCGTGTCTTGGGTGTCTTGATACTATAATCTAATCGAAACGAGCAATGAGAACATATTTCCGGGGAGCACGTGGTTCCATCTGCTCAGCGCAGAAGATCTCAAGTCTCGTCTTTTTTAATTACATGTTGCATATTATATGCCAAAAAGATACGTCGGTTCATAACAGTACAGCGGTGGTGTTAAAATAGTCCCAGTTTAGAGAGATCGATTCATAAAATATTTCAAGAAAATTAGAGGACAACGAATGGACTCTCCATGGATGGGATAAAACGCCTAGTCTGTCCGTGGAAACAAAACGTCCCCCGCGACTCCAAGGGGACGATCGCCTCTGGCTTTGCCAAGTCTGTTCGTGCCGCATCTGCCATGGGTGTTGAAACCCTAGCTCTAAAGGAGGGTCTGTCGCTTTCGGATGGGGAGGGAGATGCACCTCATCTCAACTGAAGTGTTGATCTGTAGTTGGAATTACAGTGTGATCACTTAGGACCTGTTTGGTAAGAATTTTGTTCCTAGAAATAATTTTTTCTAATTCTTTTTTCGGAAACAAAGTAGATTTTTTTGCTTCTTGTTTCTATTCCAAATCTGTTCCTGGAAACAATTTTGTTCCAAACAGATTTCTATTTTTTTTCAGTTCTCGAGAACAAAAGAATAGGTTTTAGAGAAACATGAATGTTACCAAATAGGCCCTTAGCTGTTTGCACATACATTGAAGATATCTCACAAAGCCCATGGGCTCTCCAAAGCCTATTCGTGGAGTGCAAGAACCTTTGGGGCCCAATTACCAAACGCCCTCACTCAACACTGCCCCCAAGAAGCCAATCAAGTCGCGAATTGAATTGTGAAAGCCCACCAAATGGGGACTCTCCCTTCTAATTGGCTTACCAAACCTCCCAAACCCCTTTGGGATATGTTATGTTTTGAATCTTGTTCTCTTGTCCTTTGAGACTCTAACGGATGAATTAACAATTTTTATCTTCAACCAAAAAAATGCACACTAAATTAATTTTCGTCTAAGAGTTTGGCCTAAGAAGGTGCCACTAGATATAGTGCCACCAGATAGAGTGGGGATTGAACTCACTAAATTAAATTTGGCCTAAGAAGGTGCCACTTGATATAGTGCCACCACAAAGTTTGGCCTAAGAATTTTACATGAGTGTAATTGCGCTAACTCCTGTTCTTATCCTTCTTGCCATAAAAGAAAAAAAACAAGTAACTTCTCCAAAAAAAATAATATTAAGCATATCTCATTAGGTAAATTGATTTACGAGTTGTGTCAATTACGTAAGGTCTAAACAAAAGAAAAGAAATGAGAAATCAAAGATTGGCTGGTAATCAATTTGTCATAAAAGAAAATTTTTGGCATGAATATTGACCTATAAATTTTTATTTTTTTTTGTAATCGAATAAAATCTACATAATATTTTAGATTTGACGGAAAAGGCGAAAACTTACCTTTGGCTTTTATAAATCTAGACAAACCACCCAGTTCAAATTGACATATACGTTAACTGATATAATTTAAATTAAATACAAATTATATCACCAAATCAAAGACACTCATGGTACGCAGTAAGCATTTCATACGCCATCAATGAATATTTCACTTTCAAAACAAGGAGTGTATTCTTGTTTAAAGGACCATGCGCATCATGCAATTGTTTCTTATCTAGCTTCCATCATCGAATTAATTAGAATATAACATTTAGATTCCTCCACAAGTCCAACCGGTTGCCTTGGACTTGTGAAAGGAATTTGTGGTCAACAGATCTCCGTCATTCTGAAAAATAACGGAGACCGTTAGCCTAGCAGCGCCCATGATTATATTAGCGATAGAGGTGGGAGTTTGATATGGAGGTTCATCGTGTGAATTATGTTTAAAACAAGAAGGATGTAATTTTTATCGTGACCCGACCCGCATAAAACCCAAACCCAAAGCCCAGTTCGGATCGGTTTGGACTGGTTCCCCCCTTCCCTTGTGAACTCATAACCAACTCCCCAAACCTCTGCACCACGCGAGTACGCGCGACACTTCGAGTCCATAGTGTTTCTTGAGCACCCTTGCCTCTTCATCTGCTCCGACTCCGACAAGAAAGTGTAATAGAAGTTGGCGAGAAATACATAAGCTGCTCTGGTCGCGGCCTGAATCCAAATAAGAGCACGACGAACAGCTCATCGGCGACCCCAGTCTCAATCTCCTCGTCTTAGAAGACTGCTTTATCAACAGAGAACATATCTGCCGGCAAGTGCCTCGCCTTCAGCTTCTAAGAGAGGTTGCTGATGATGCCTCGCTACTGTGGTTAGGAGACATGGATTTGGAGGAAATTTTCCAAATCTAAGGAGCTAAGGTGTTTTGGTTTTTAAGATCTCAAAGCAAATGCGTTTCAGTTCGGGTCGGTTTGCATCATAAACCCGAGCCAAGCCAAACCGTTAACATCCCTGATTTTTTTTTACTATTATGTAAACCAAAATCGTCGGATCGGGTCGAGTTGATCCAGTTGTGGATCGGGTCGGGTTTTTTTGCCATCCTACTAGATATGTTAATGAGCTAGCGATCTCAATGAATGAAGGTCTTAGGCTTTTGTAGCTCGTCCTAATAAGTGCTATCACTACCAATGATTTGTCAAGCAGAAATTGTCATCACGGTTGATTTGGCGAAGATGGTTGTTGCAGCGACGACATCCACGCACCACAGTAGAGATTTAAGTTGAGAAATGTCAATACACAAGAGTATCAGGATTAATGAGAGCATGCCTAAAACTGCAACTTACTATGCACATACAAATTGTATTAGAGAATCCCAAATCAGACATCGAGATGTCATAAAGAGCAATTAATATCATAATTAGACCACAAATCATTGGTTTGAGTGGCGTGGGATTGATTGAACATGTTTATCGACTTGAACTTAGGCTCCTAGCGGAGCTCTATGATTGAAGATAGCAGATTTCTGCGGAGCGTCTAAGCAATAGACGCCATACTCTAGCCAACATCAGGACAAGTTTTTTTATATGTTTCTTTCAAAAGGCGATCATTATTTGCTTTACTAAAAATCGAGAGGTCCCCGTCAACATTGCTTTTAAACTGTGCCTTCTCTTACGGTCGCTTTTCTTTGGGAAAAAAAAAGTGTCACCAAATCAAATTTGATCAGGTAGCCCAAGAAAAGAAAGACGAAAGAACTGATAACCGTGGCCCTAACACCTGTCCGAAGTTGAAGAACACAACGAATGATCTAGAGACAGCACTGTCACGATAAATGATTTTGAGCCCAACTTGGCAAATTATTCGACCCAATAGCATGCTCTTCAATCCATGGTTAAAAGGGGGAACACATGAGAGAGAGAGAAGAGAGAAAGACAGTGAGAGAGGAACACCATAATGTGTAGTGGGAGCGCATGATTTCCAACTCTTGGAGTGATAAGTCGTCTTTGACTCGTGTTCAACCATAAGCATCGAAGTCAAAAGGAATCATTCAAAATCATTCTCCGGGAGCCGAACAAAGCGTGAGAAATGCATGGTGAGGGAGAGGGACCCTTAAGCCGCTGAACTTTATCAGCAGAACAAGGCCAAAAGGATAATAGGGTTTCAAAGTAAACATATGTTCTTCGACTTCGGCGCATGCGCGAGGAAATTACAAATCTTCTTGAGCCCTACTGTAGATGAGAAGACAGGGCATGCCATTTTCACGTTTTCCACCAGTTGGTCTCTATTCATATTCAGACATCAACCTCGACTCCAAGTTCTCGATCCTAAGCAATCTGTGCCTTATGCAAAGGTGATTCATCATTCGATACGCTCAAATCGCTATGAAAATGTACCGTCTTTCCATTCCATATTTGCTTCTCCTTCCTTTCACTTTGGTTTACAGATGATAAGCATGATATGCGCAATGCATCTTTCGCAATATGTTTCTGGTCAAACTTTAGCAGCAGAAATTTTTCCTTTCTCCGATAAAACCGGTTAGATCTAAAAAGAAAAAAAAAAAAACGGCGTTTACACGCGTGACACTATCTCTATGTCAAGATCAACACTCTTTTTTGACCAAGATTAAGGAGGCAAAACATTGAACTTAAAGAGGCAAAAATTTAGCAGAAGCAACCATATTTGAGCATCCTAAGGTACGGTCAACTCTCTCGTGACACCTTCACCTCAAATGCATCCGTAAGAATTGTTCACGAAAAGTTAAAAAGGTATTTCTAAATAGATTATCGCTTTTTACTCTTCGCTAAATCTAAATCTCACGCATTCTGACCTTTTTTTAACCAAAATCATCTGAAACTTCGTCAGCATACACACAAAAATTCACATACAAATTTTTTCGTAATTTTTTTTAAAAAATTGGAATGATTTTGTGAATTTTAACGGGAATATGTAAAGGGTTGATTTTGCTTTGAAAAAATCAGACAAACATGCCCTAAGCCTGATTATATTAAGAGTGTGGCACCAACGTAGAAGATACAAACATGGTCAAATAATCAAAAAAGGCAAGTAGAATTCAAATAATCAACAAGTCACACACATCATTTGACACGCGATATGCCGAGGAGAATTCGTATTACTTCAAATCAAACTTAACGTCGAATATTAGCAATCCTTATAAAAATCTCGAAATGAGCAATTTCCAAATAGAGTTTTCTAGAAAATTTTCTTCAAGAGGACAACTTCTTTTCAAAATTTCGAAGAGACCCACGCGTCGGAGCCTGCTCCCTTATAAGAGGAAGCAATCATAGAAAACAAACGGCTACATAATCAGCAAAGGCATTTTCTCTATTCTACCGACGTTATTACTGCAGTCGCATCGTACTAAAACGCAAAGTCTGTAAAATAAAATAAAAAGTACACAACCTAATATTGTCTCGCAAAAATTTCCAATTTTTTTCTTACAAAAACTTTGCCTGAACTTTTTTTTTTTTGGGCAAGGAAGGAGGTTTTCACTTTCCACTTCATTGTCGATTGTCAGCCCTCAATCATGATCCTACTCCCAGTAAATCATCTGACAAAACGAGAGAGAGAGAGAGAGAGATTAGGAGTAACCTTCCAGATCGCTAATTAAGAACGAGTTCTGCTCAAGCCAGCGACTGAAAGAGATGGTCATCAGTGATTGATGGCTGCAATAAGCGACAAAGAATGCATCAAGACACGTGCATCGATCCATCTAGATGATCAGTGAATAATACGGCTACAAAAAGAGATTTTGATGCATAAATATTCTCTTGGCAAGATATGAGATATGGTGTTCATAGAACTGAGAAAGTACATGTATAGAGGAGAGAAACGTTATAGAGAACCAGGATTTTGAGTTATGTGGCGTGACCAGCAGAAAAAATCATCACAAAGATAAACGTCTGATGTAAACTTGACTGCTTGGTACTACGACCGCATATAAAACAGCTAATGCTAAAGTGACAACATTAGCAGGCGCAGTAATGATCTCTCTGTCTCTCTCTCTCTCTCTCTCTCTCTAGTGAGTAGCTCTTGGTCATGATAAGTCTCATTGAAATGACGATCGAACTCACCAGGATAAAAGAGAGGTAATTCGACGAGCACGAGAAGAACCCTCTTACCTTACGGTAGTTTCCATCAAAGAAATTTAAGGCGAGCGAGCGAGAGAGAGAGAGAGAGAGAGAGAGGCTAACTGTAAATGTGGGGAGCTCGGACCCTCACGACTTCACACGAGTAGAAAGAACAGTTCCTGCTTTCCTTGGTACTTCTGTGATGATTCTTGACGTTTCATCTCCTCGGAGCTCTTTTCATCGCTTGATCTTTGATTTCCTCAAGAGTACCAAGTGCCCGCAAAAAACCTAGGAAGAACAAATCAATACAACGAGATATATCACGAGGGTTTTCACAAAGAGAGGCCAACAGAGCTCACTTGGCAGTATGCCCACCTCCTTCGAAACAAAGCAAAAACATGGAGAAATTTTTCGTTTTCCTTTTTCTCCCTATAAAACACGACAAGGTTTTCTCCATTTCATTATTTCTTTTCCCCATTTGATGTAGGAGGTGGACAGAATGCCAATAAACTCTGTAAGAAACCCTTTGCCAAATCCACATGAAGGCAAAGAAATCATCACGCCGTATGTAAGAACTAGAGCAAGAAGAACTGGTCTATCGTTGTGACACAGAAATACACAAGACGACTGGTGAGGAAGGGAAGATGGGTTATACTTAAGATGGATTGATGGTGGCGAATGAAAGGGAGGAAGTACAGGGAAGAGGAGAGAGAGAGAGAGAGAGAATAAATAGGAGAGAGAAGGTAGGTGATGGGTTTTAATTAAAATCAATATAATTAATGTCGGAGAGAGAGAGAGAGGAGATTAGACGGTTCATTTCATTCCAAGGAAGGGTGGGTTTACTTAGAAGGTTCAAAGAATCATCATAGTTATTCTCCCCCCTTTTACTGCTTGCCTCGATCTTGATGAAAATCTCACTTGTGTTTTCTGGTTCCTCGTCTGTTTTTTATTCATTAGATATCTTCGAAATTATAATCGCATATAAAATCTGAGAAATGCTAGTTATACGTGACCTGAAAAAATATGTATTAAAGATATGGTCTTTTTAATATAAAAACACCTTCTGAACACTTAGGGCGCGTATGACAAAATTTATGTTTCAAAAATTAATTTCTTTCCATAAATCAATTTTTGAATAGAAAAACGCGTTTAATAACGATACAATATTTTTTATTCCCATAACAAAAATTCCAACATAAAATTTCTATTTCACTGACGGCGATCGACGGAAGGTGAGCGGCAAATGGCAGCAGTGACTAGACTAGAGGTGGCGGTCGACAAACGATGGCAACGATTAGCGAGGCGATGGATGGCGACGATCGACGAGAGGTGGGTGGTAGATGGCGGCAGCGACCAAAGGTGGCGGCTGACGAATGATGGCAGCGACCAACAAGGCGGTGGATGGCAGCGATCGACGAGCAATAGCAAATGATGGCGGTCTGCGAGCAATGGTAGGCCATGACTAGTGGGCGATGGTGGTGGCGATGATCAGCAGGGGAAGGCAAGTGGCGAGGGCGACTGGTGGCGGGTGGATAGCAGGCGTGGGCAATGGACAACGACAGTAGGCAGGCAGGCGCCAGTGGTCGACAGGTGGCAATGATCGGCGAGGTGATGGATGGTGGCGATCGACGGGCGGCGGCGAACGATGGCAATCGGCGAGTGGTGGTCGACGGCGACTAGCAGGCGGTGGCAGCGACCGACGGCATAAGGCAGGTGGCAAAGGCGACTAGTGGTGGGTGGACAGCAAGCATGGACGATAGACGACGATAGGCAAATAGCGGGTGGCAATCAGTGGCGAGCGGAAGCGACGGGTAGGCCGTGATAGCGGGGGAGTCGAAAGAGAGGAGTCATGAAGAGAGAGAGAGAAATTCTGATTTTTGTTTTAGAAATCAAGAAGTTGAAAATTTTAACTTTTGATTTTCTACTTCATAATGACTTATGGAACAAAATTTTGTTTTAAAAATAGAAAAATGAAATTATTTTACCAAACGGATTTCTGTTCCAAAATGATTTCTAGAACATAAATGTTGTCATATGCAACCTTATTAGAACATGCTTAATATGAAGAAAAAATTGATCTTCAATGCATTAGTTATGTATATCACTAGATCGATTAATACTTTGGATGCTATAATATTTTTTTATTTGATTGCTTAACAATTTTTTTATCGCCTTTTGATAATTACGTGCTAAAATATTTTATTCTTTAATGTATTAATAACTACTGACGAGACAATAATTAATAAAAATACTTTGTTAAAAAGGTCATCAAGGTATTTGTTAAGCAATTAAATACGGAAATAAGTAATTTTCAACAACCGATCGGTCCATGACATGTATAATCGATATTTTCAAACTAGAATATTTTTTCATCAAACATGTTTAACTAGTGATTAAGAGATACTAATCGTCAACGAATTTCTCCAACAAACCTCTTTTTCATTTTTTGGGGGTCCAGTGCTTGTTTGCTCAAGCACCCACTAATTCCAATTCTTTCTTTATTTCAAACCCTTTGGCTGCGTTTGGTTGTCAGGATAAAAGGCAGGATAAAATATATTATATCATATCATGTGTTTGATAAATGTCCAGGATATGATAAATGGAGATATATGGAGGATAAAATTATCTTAGGAAGGAGGTGGGATAGAATTTCACTTCCTTTTCTCTCTCCTCAACCTCCTTGCTGTCGCCCTCTGCCACCAACCTCTGCCGCCGCTCGTCATTGTCGCCCACCCCCACCATCGCCGCCGGCTGCCTGTCACCACTGCCCGTTGCCAGCCACCACCACTGGCCGCCCATCGCCACCGTCGGCTGATTGCTTCTAACCAGAATTCTTTCCCCCCAACCTCCTCACCACTGCCCTCTGTCGCCACCCACCCCCTCCGCCACTGCTAGCCAGTCCTCACCACCGCCAACGGCCGATGGTGGCGCCACCGATTGACCGCTTCTAACCAGAATTCTCTCCCCTCTACCTCCTCGTCGCCTACCATCACCACCCACCCTTGCCACCATCGTTAGCCACGATGTCGAGCCTCCGCCACTGAAGCCTCAGTGGCAGTTATTTTAAGGAAAGAAAATTTAAAAAAGTAACATTAATTTGTTCATCCCTACAATGTCTAGTTGTATATTCGATTTTAAATCTACCGTTCACCAAACAGTAAATAGGATATGAAAAAATCTTATGATTTCTTATCCTATCTTATCCAGTTCTATCATGACAAAAAATTCGGACGACCAAACATAGTGTGTCTCGTGTTAACACCAGCACTCTTTCACCCGTGTTCAAGGAAAGCAACATTCATAAAAGAACCAATAAATGTGTCTTAGCTAATAATTATTCTTATAAACTCAATGATAATAATTTATTCTCACTTTCGTAATTTGAAATGTAATTTTTTCTTAATGTATAACATCTCAAGTTACCGTAAATAAACAATTATTGATATCTATAGTCCCATTAGTATCTATAGTCACTTAACAGAGTTTTCATATACATGTATTACTTTAGACATTAATAACTATATCATGCGCTCTAAAATCATTAAGACATATATGTACATTTATCAATAAGTGCTCTCGTGATACTTGTGAAGCAGTCAAGTAAAGAAAATATATTTTTTAAATGATTGTTTCTTGTGTTATGCATTATTAGTATGATGGAGATTGAAATATTTTCTTTCTAAGTAAGTTTAACAAGTGCGCCGACACACTACTGATGGCGGGATTCTTTCCTTTGGCTGGAAGAAAAGTGAGGATTGGTTTTCATGAGAAAAATGGGTTTCACGAAAGAGAAGGACGGAAGTAAACAGAAGCCTTCTATCTAGTTCTCCATTAAAACTCTAATATTATTATGAACTTCAGAATATTATGGAAAAAAGTTCCAATAATATTAAACATTGAAAGATATGTATTTTAAAAATTCAAAGACACACATTCAACATTGAATATTACCGAATTGAAAAATCTAAAACATGAGAAATTAAGAAAGAAAAGTGGCTCCAAATTCACTCGATGGCATCTCTTGTTGAAAGTTTCAAAATCACGAGAGGAAGTCCCTTCCGAGAGGCCTCTTCCAATCGCATTCCCATCAAAGTCCGAACGCGAATTTTTTTTTCATTCTTGCTATGAATGGTGCTGTCTTATCATTTCATCACTGGTTGAAAAAATGACAAACTTGCATTCAATCACTCAATGATGAGGAGTGGAAGATTTTGCCTTAGGATAGTGGCCGGCGGTAATGACATCTTTCGGCTTCACCCATTGCTCTAACCCATTCTCTTTTTCTTCCCATGCCTTTGTCTTTAGTACAGATCGGAGTATAAAGGAAAATTTCTGTCGATCAACCCAATTACTTTTACTTTTACTTTTACAGGCTCTCCCGTCGTCGGACAATGATCGCGCAAAACCATCCTTTAAAGCACGTCTCCGGCCGTATAGTTGGCTCGACGAAACACGTCGGTCATATTCAACGAGGTAATTTTCTACAAACACGCCGAGCGGAAGTTACCCGTGCCACATAACATTCGTGATGCACAACAAGTCGCTAGTAAGTGATACGGGTTGAGATAACGGCACAAAATCGCTTCTTCATTAGTGCTGTCCACGGTGAAAAAACGTGAATGGTTTTGTTACTTCAAACCAACCAAAAGGAGGGGGCCCGAGCCAAAAACATATCCTGCAATTTCCTTTTGGTCCCTACTCCTTATTGCCATGGCCACCGAGATGGAATCCGAGGCTTTTCCATGCCCCTCTTCCGCTTTCCTCTCGCGACTTCAAATTTCAAACATCAACGCAAAGCATATGCTTTGACCTTCGTCTCGAGCTATAAAGGTGAAAACATAGGTCAATCCTATGCCATCATGGTATGCTGATGGAGGTCTTGCAGCTCTTTTTGCTTCGACTTTCCTTTTGAAATGCATGTTTCCTTCGTCATCATGATTTAACACACATGCTATGGACGTTAAAATTTTCATTATCTCTTTATTTATTTATTTATTATTTTTTATGGAGACATTTTAACATGTTGTCGTCAATAAACAACGCTATGTGTACAGTGTGTGTTGAGACTCGCTCACCCATGATTCACGAGCGTATGCTTATCTGGAAGTCTGTTTGGAAAGCAGTCACAATCTCATTATTTTTCGCTCATGTCTTTTCCCACATACTACTAAACGAAACCAATATGCATTTTAAGCCTAGAAAAATACGCGTGATTCTATATATTGACATTTGTATTGTGAAGCACATTTTGGATATTTTCGTGCTTGAATAGATTTAGAATGTGCGCGTTGACATTGTCGCTACAGATAGGAAAAACTCATCACGCGTGCATTTGTGGCGAGTACGTCTTTATATTTATTTGGTTCGATTATAGTACTCAAGCCGTGCTAATTAATAGGTCGGGCCTACCATGTGCGCAAGAAGCTCGTGGTCGAGAAAAAGATCGGTGCAAGCAAACATAGGCTGAATATGGTATGGGCATGCTTTCATGGGTGTAGTCAATCGTTTGTTGTCCGAATTTCCCTCACTCATTTCGACTTGCTATTCCTTCAACTCTCATAAATCTCCTGACTCGTTTTTCATGGGCTCTTGCAGTTGCAGAAACCAGATATGGATGCTCCAGCTCCATGTAGAGGGAGAGAGAGAGAGAGATCTTCCTTTTTGTCGTGTGATACGTCGCACTCATCACGGTCACAAACCCTGCTCTTTTTCATGTGCGCAAACCTCTCGATTTCTCACTTCTTGGTCACAGCATTTAACGTAGTTTCACCAGCTCCCGCTTCAATGCACTTCATAATTCCCGGGGAAAAAAGAAAGGGATAATCGAAAGAAAGTCATCCGCTTTCGATGTGGATCCTCTCCTCTCTCTCTCTCTCTCTTCCCTTCCCTTCTTGGGTATTTATTAAGCCAACCGAGCAAGATGAACCGTTTCTCTCCAACCCTTGCTCATTCATTGCCTGAAATCTACCTACACCCGACCCCATTTATTATACATCTTCTTCTGTCATTTCCCTTTATTTTACAGTTCAAGTTTCGAAATCGGAAAGGGTAATTGCTGATACTGACTCTTGTTCTATTTTGATGTGAGAAAAAAGTCGAGGAAGAGAGAGACGTGCCCGGTTGTGTCCTCACTGGCCTGGTGGGTATGGTGTTGTCAGATCGCCATGATTGAATCATTGGGAAGATGAAAAGAGAAATGTCCGTTGCATGCTCTGCGTTTTGCATCTGTAGTGCCCTTTGGCCTGCCATTGATTTGAGGTTTCGAAGATAATGCGAACGTGGTATCTGCAAATAGCATAATAGTTTCTGCACCCAGGCACTTTTCCCCCCTCTAGACCTGCATGATCTTTCTGGCCTCCGAATCCGGATTGAAAAGGTGTTCCTTTGGTTTTTCATTCTGGGTATTTTTCCTTTTGGGATTTAGAGTTATGGGTACCTTGCATTTTTCCCTTTTGCCAATTCTAATAATGAGCACGTTACATGCCGGAGTACCGCATCAACTAATGGAAAAGAGGAAGCTGTATATGTCTCTCATTATCCCCTAGATAATAAAGTGGCCACTTGAAAATAGGCGAATTATATTTCGTCCCTTGTCGTAATTTTTTCAAAAAAGAAATAGAAAAAGGAAAATTCCCAGCTCTAGTTGGGCCATTTCTTCCTTCCATCCCATCATTGCAATCTCATATAATACAACGAAAAATTAAGACCAGACGGACCAATCGCTAAGGGACGTGTGGCAAATTACGGTGCACCCGCGAGTTCTTCTCTCTTGTGACATTGCTTTAGTGGTTTAAAAGATTTGAAAGCATGACAAAGGAAAAATACAAACAGCTGTGGTTACTATTTTAAAGGCTCCGTTCGATTCACGATAAATCAATAATTTGAAAAGAAAATTACATAATAAATGCACGGACAAATTTGCGCACTTAAAATTTCGAATTCGATCTCCTAACTCCTAAGGGAGAAAGTCCTGAAAAGGTTTTCTTACGCATGCTGTTGAAAATTCGAGGAGAGTGTCCGTCCCACGTGAGATCAGTCGGAAAGACTCGGAAGATAAAAGCTTCGAGCTCTTTCATTGGCTTCTGCTCCGTGGAACAAAAAGCCTTGTTGACCTTTCGAGCACGAAAAGCTTAGGGTTTGAAAACGCCACACGCTGCGCTTTTTTGAGTGCAGGCCGGGGAAAAATTCCCCCTCGCGATGCATATAAATCTGAGATTTTTGCAAAAAGGTTCGTCCACTTTTGTTCCCTGTGGAGAGTGCAATTCTAAGTGACCACTTTTGCATTCCTTTGGTGTGTTCCTTTCTCGCTTTTTTATTTTTATTTTTTTCTTTCTGGTGGGGGGAACTTTTTGAGATAATGCTAATGGTGGGGTTGCAACTTCACCCCTCATTGCGCAGAGTCGGCCTTTTCTCAACATCTTTAAGGAATAAATCCTTCCCAAGGTGCACGAGCCTTTTGGGTGAGAATTGGATTTTCCTATTTTTCAAGATTAGGGTGTTTTTTTTTTTTTCAAGAATTACCGGTTGCCATGTCTACTAAGTATTTTCTTTTATAAGAAAAAGTATAGGAGAATAGGAGGTTTCCCGTATCGAGACCAAGGTATACCATAGGTTTAGAAAGTTTTATAGTGGATTTTACAGATCGCCTATCAAAGGGGACTGCTGGCAATGGAATTCGAACTTGAGTATGATCTGCGGAGAGTTCGAACCTCACCAGCCAAGCTAAGCCAACCCACTTTGGCATCTTCTAAGTATTATTGCTAGAAGTTTACCTTGGTTCATCTTCTTAGGTGTAGGTACATGATATGTGAAGAGAGAAAGATGGGGGAGACCAAAATTTTGGATTCGAGCACAAACCCAGAGTCTTTCTCAATAAATGTGAATTCCCAATTTTCTTCTTCACAAAAGAACGTTTCGAATGATTGCGTTCATACTTAATACGAAAGCATGAACAACTCCTCTGGTAATCATATCTGCCAAAATTATATATTTCGTGGCTTTGTTATTAATTACGGTTGGCATTGCAGAGCTCGATGCATGGAGAAGCACCATCTTTCATGATTGGGAGGTGTTGGGGTTTGATCATATCATTATCTGCTGTCGCTCAATCCAACGGGAGGAGTTGCCAGGGATTATTACTCCTTCCACTTTTCACAAATGGCAATCATTTCTGTCGATCCTGGTCAGATACATTTTGGATTCACTTATTATTTTATTAGGTTATGTCCAATCGTAGTAGCTATGAATACCTGTGGTAGGAAGAGTTGTCATCTGAGTGTATCAAGCTAGCTGTTGAAATATAGGATTCTCTTGATTCCCAAAAATTGCTTTCACTCTGAATAGAGAACTTCACGATCCATTGGACTGATCAAGAAAGAACGATCGATTTTATCAATGACATATGTTTACAAAAATGCGTGCGGTGATAAATAGTTTATACCAAGTTGATATGAACATGCACCCTTCATCGCTTGGGAAACTCAATGATGTTTATCGTGAGAATTTGAGTATATATATATTTTTTGTGTTTTTAGTATTTGTTACGTCTAGAGGAGGTTGGGATCACAAGAGATTAATACATTACAATGTCGATAGCAATTTTTTTTTGGCCAAAACGAACCGATTTCATTTAATTAGTAAAATTTGGACTACAATAGAAATTAACATCCAAATATAACAAGTCCCAAAGAAGTTGGGGAGGCTTAAAAAGTCAATTAGATGGAAGAAAGTCTAGACGATGGGCTTTAGCTATCCAATCTACGCAATGGTTTTCTTCACGCGGACAGTGGACTACCACCACATTAACCTGTTGGGCCATGAAATTTTTGCAATCCTCAATTAAGTGTCTAATGGCCCATGGGCTGGGGATATTGTCTGTGAGGAGTTCCACAATTGACTTACTATCACAAAGCACTTGGATGCACTTTTCAGATTCTGTACTTTCTTTCAACGGTTAGAATTCTCAGTCAAAGACTTCAAAGCTTCCCGAATAGCAAGGGCTTCAACCATCAACGCCGATGCAGCTCTCAGCTTCTTCGCGAACCCAGCGACAATGACACCATGGGCGTTACGAATGTCGGTAGCAACTTAGCAAGCATGTTCTTCAAATTTTTCGAATGAACTTTGTGAAGTACGGTTAGCAAGTGTTCTGGAGACCCTTTGGCAAGACGCTTTCAGACAAAAGTACCTTCTGAAGACATTGCATCGTTGACTGTCGAGACATGAGAGCAGACAAAACTAGTAGAGCTGATCAAAATCTTGCACAGCAAGCACGTCCCAAGGGAGGACAAAAAGGAACGAGGATCAGCTGTACAAGTTAAAGTGTAGACTAGGGGTGAAGTCAATTTTCTTGTTTCCCAATTTGATAACCGAAAGCTTTTGTGCTGTTCGAGAACAGGCTCCCGCCGTTTCTAAACCAAAAAATAGCTGCTTAAGCAGCCCATTGGAGATAAATGACCTAGTATCCTTGCTTCTATTTCCTTCGTTAGGTTCTATGTTTGGTTACCCTCGTGTTCCAAATCGTTGGGTTTTCTGGCAGTCGATTTTGCGAAATTGGTTCATGAATCTTGAAAGAAGAGGCCGGTATTCGGATGAAGGACTAATAAGGACCTAATGTTTAGGGTTTTCTTGTTTTTGCTTTACAGAAGAAACTCTCAAATCACTTACAGATTCGCTGGTTCAGAGAAGAACTGAAGATGGGAAATGAATTCTGCAGAGCAGAACTCTCAAAACCAACCCAAGTATTCCTTGCTGAGTACATTTCTTAGTGACGCTCACAGTGAGCGTTTTCATCAACTCTAGCGTGATTGCTGCAGGGAGATGTGCATATGCTTTGGGATCCTTTTCTAACGTTAGATCTGCATTTTCTCATAGCTGATTTTTCGAAGTGATCCTGAAAAGAGATGAAGTAATACTAACAATACCCATCAATCGACTGCGACGCTCCCAATCTTTCAAGAGGAAATATTAGTCAGTTAAAAAGTTCTTAGTACTCGAGGCTGGGGAAGAAGTAGCGGAAGCTGTGGAAATAGGAGAGTACTTTTGCATTCACACATAGAGGTTTCTTAAGATTCGTTCGAACCTGTGGCTTTTACTCACACAAGGTCCTTTCGACAGAAGGTGCATAGTCATAACTATGTGCTGTTTCTCTAGTGCATAACCATATCACAGTAATTTATATGACTTATTTGGAAATTTGAAGCAGATCCTGGGCTTACAAATTACACTCCTGATAAGAGAGCTGGGTTATCTATGGTAATTAGAAGTAGGGGGGCTTTTCTAAACAATGCCGATGAAGTATTGCTAATCAAGGGAAGTTTGAGCTCTTGGTCCAATCTATGTGTTTATATATCCCATAAGAACACGAAGACGAATGGACAATGAGCTTGCCATGAGGAGCATTACTTTTGCCAGACGGCATATCTGTGACCACATGTCGCCAGTGTCCACTCCCTGCCAGATGGACACCACGAACCATCTCCAATCTTCATGCAAACTTTCTCGCCGATCATAGCGGAGTAGAGATTTGGCTGAGCTTCCAGAATTGTAACAGGGGATCGGCTGTGAATGTCTTGATTCCTCCTGATATCCATCTATAGACAATTATAAGACAATTATAAGAAAATCAGGATGATTAGTTCGAGGACTGGTTAACTGGATAGGCAGAACCAAGAGTTACAAATCATACCAGTTTGACAATTTGGTCGTGAGTAGAGTTTCCCCAATCGTAAAAATGGTCATAGAAAACAGAAGGTATTCCTGGATGAGTGAGTATGTACGTGTAGCCCTGCAGAGTTTGACAATTTTCTCAGCCAAAATGCTTGAACTCATCTGGAAAATTAAAGATTCTCTCATTCTTGTAGCTAATAGACCTGCTAAAACATTGTGTATGGGACAAAAGAGAGAAATATCTCTGATATTAGTTGACAACAAAGAAAATAAAACTCATGCTTTGGAGCACTCTTATTCCACAGAAGGTTAAAATAAAACTGACAATGTCTAACACACTCCAGAATGGCTCAACTTCGATAGCAAACCTGTTTGTTGATTATACATTGTAAGCGTTGGCAGTCTCGTCTATGAATTCCACATGGTAGCATGGAAGATAACCATCAATTGATGGGCAAATTATCAGAAACTCAAGGGATGATAGCATCAGTCATTCTCAATCTTGAAACAATGATAGGAATGTTCAGGGTACAGAACAAGAGCAAGCATCGTCCAGCACACAGGCCCATCCACTACAGATGCAGTATTCTCATGCTCACAGAAAAAATGGCTTGTCCCTCAGTTGAGGCAAACCTTTGCCTCATCAAGCTTGAAGCTGGACGACAGGAAAAGACAACAAGGCTCTGAATCTAAAGATGGTTGCCAAACTTAAGTGGAATAAACAGTGTACATGCAACGATACGTATATGCAAGGCAGCTGAGCTTATTTTTTTCAAAAGGAGGTTGTCATCGATGGAAAATTTTTGCACATCAGCAAGATGCTGCCACATAGGGAGAGTTGGAGACAAAATGAATGAGCTCGAAATGTGAAAAAGAAGAATGGCCTAGAGTGGAGTTAGCAGGATTTGCAGGTGACATCTAATTAAGGCAAGGAGCCGAAACACAATGCAGTACCACCAAATAAAGTGAAGCACCCCATTCATTCTGATGTATCAAGTTACACAAGCGGACAACTCAATCACTAACCACACACAATTCTTGTTAGCAGATTCTTTATCTTTTCCTAGAAAGAAGATTTCAAGTTTATTATGATAGACTTTACAAGTAATTGAGCAAGTTCTACAACAACATCACTCACCTCCATTATATGATTTGAAGGGAAAGGCCAGTGAGCCTGCAAAAAGAATACGGTGGTGGAATAAGCAGATTATTCATTTCTGGAATAAAACCAAGATTTTTATCAGCACTCTGCCATAGTATACGTCATTTCAAGGAGGTTCCTGAAGTTTCTGCCAAGATTACACCTCTTGATCATCTTAAATTCAATCATACATGTTCACAGCTGAACATGGTTCTATTTGTTTAGTAACAGCATGTCAACTCATATAACTTGATAGCACACGAGTTTTTTAACTGGCTTATATACGTATGAAAATCATTCAACTCAAGTTAACGAAAGTTTCTGTCTAGAACGTGGCAAATTGATAGATTATTTTGCAATATTACTGTGCACTACCTTTTAATCTTGATGTTCCCAAATTCTTATTAACTTCACCAGGTCTTAGTCAGAAAGCAGATAATTGATTCAGCTTGATCAAAACCAACAAGGAAGCAAGAATCACTCAGACGAGATCGTGTCAATCATTGATTGAGCTGTCAGTTCCACACACTCACATTTGTGACTTTTACAGATGTTCATTAAGAGAGGAGAAATTCTGGAAAAACTGCTGTTCTTATGTTCGATGTCGATAAGAAGATCCCACAAGAAAACAAGTGAGGAGATGCTATGCAACTGCTACCCCACACATCAAAAGCAAATACTTTTAACTCACCAGAGTAACTAGTCTGAGAGCAAAAACTTCCTAGGAACTAGTCAAGCCACAATAGACCAGGGAGGAGAAAAGAACCTGTGTTGAACCTGTATCATGGTTATCAAGGAAGGTAACAGCCCTTGATGGCCACCATCCCATCACACCAGGTGGCTTGCCTTTCGGATCACGCAGACGCCAAAGCTGCCCTTTTACTGCTTCCTACAAGCACATGCATAGTTCAATTTTTGTGGACAATACCCTTGTTCTAGCTATAATCTCCCTTATGGTTTATGTGTGTACTTATCTCGACAAAACCTAATTCAATATGTGGATGATATCTTTCAAAGCTAGAACCATTCACTTAGAAAGCCAGACCCTTAGAATGTACCTGAAGAATTCCTTTTGTTGTGAAGTCAAATGCAGCAGAAAGCTGTCCCGTGCCATCAATCCAGCTTATAATTCGTTGTCTGTGACTATCTGGGTCATTGAAAAGCACATGACAGCGCATTTAGTGTTATCTAGGAGGCATTGATATGTTACTGTGCTTAGGGATAAGTTCTGTCGAAAATGAAGCAGGCAAGAGTCATATGGCATCCAGGCTTACTCCCAAGTATATTGAAACTTCAATCAGCTAGCTAGTAAAAACAAGGACCAAAAGGATGACATGAACAATGCTGCGTGTTTTTTACTGGATAGTCTAAATATTGACCAGTAGGGCAATATACCTTGATTGTAGTCCAAGGCACTGCCACTGTAGTTGCAAGAGTCCCAATACTCACCAACAGAAAATAATGGCTTTGCACCTTCAATGTACTCTTTGACATATTTTGGTGAATATCTGAATGGAACAACCAGACAAAATGAATGTGCTCCGACGGGGATATGGAAAAATGGGAAAGATAGATTAGCACAAACTGCAATTTACCCTCTTGCGAAATCAAAACGGAAGTCTTGAAACCCGACATTGCGTAGCCATTGCATCCATCCTATTAGATCTTTCTGTACAAACTGTTGGCTATGATCAATATTTGGAACCCCATTGAAGTTGTCACCCGTGCTTTTATTACCCTGAAACAAATTAATGAGAAACTCCATTACCCATTTCAGTAGTTGAAAAACACAAATCTCTCTAATGTACATATGACATTATGTTAAAGGCCACTAAATCCAGGATTTAGGATGCTTCTTAAAGAAGGACAAAAGATGGAAATACGGCAGTTTTATGAGTTAGCTTCTGGCACTAGTTTAGACAAGTGATAAGGTCTTCTCTACCAAGCCACAATGCACAGGATTGCCAAGGGCATCATCTATAAATGATGCAGGAGCATCGGGCATCAATGAAATTCTAGCCCAATGAGAAGTTCACCGCTCATGTTATTACCAATCCACCAGTGCAAGATGTGACAGCATGTTCATTCCATGCCATTGGAATGCCATCATAACGATTATACATTCCCCCATGTCCTTGAGCGGTCCCAATACGATGATTGATAACTATATCAGCCATTGCTCGAACTTTGTATTGCCTCATCTTCTGGAGCAATATCTTCAGCAAATGCTCTGAACCATATGCCGAATTGAGGGAATACAAGTTCTGTGGAAGATAACCTGTTACAGAAGTAAAAGAGTAGTAAGGGGGGCGACTATAATTCCAAAAGGGAGTTTTTTGGATAATGATTTTTATTGTGAAACCTTCAGGTGCAAAGGAGTTAGTCGCTGGTGGAAGCCACATTGAAGTAAATCCAGATTTTGCGACATCAGGAGCTATCCTCTCTAGATTTCTCCACCAATCGTGTTTATGAGATTCCCAGTTAAAAGCCTGTTGCCAAAGTCTCTGGTTAGTTTAATGACTTTCAGAGCTTTTAGATGTCACAATGCAGTTTGCAAGCAAGACCTAGTCAGCAACACTTCATATAAAACATCCTTCTCAAATGCCCCATCCACTAAATTCGGTCCACATTGGAGTCTTCTTCGTGAGGTAGAAGAAATTTTTTGTCTGAACAAGATCAGTTCCATTTCCTTTAACTGAATTGCCATGAGACCATTTTTCAAAAGTGGCATCCAACAAAAACACATCCTTGATTACTTACTATTGCCATAAAGTGCAATGAAACTCATCTGTAAAAGGATTTCTCTTCCACTCCGTATTATTGCACCTGGAAAATCATGGAATTAGATTAGATAATAAATCAAGTACCTCGACACATCTAAAACTCTAGCTGAAAATAGGTTCAACAATAATTTCCATCTTATTTTGAGTACCCGCTCTGCCTCTCTTGAACTATTTTTTTATATATTTCAGAACAAAGAAACTAATGTTTCTTTGGTTATCGCCTCTAACTAGTAAATGGCATCGAATAAATTCTTCGCAGTGCTTCTAGTTATTGCCTTTCTAACTTTGAACGTCAAGCTCAATACAAAACATCTTAGAAATATAAGAGATACAAAAGATAAAGAAACCCTACCAATGTCGGTATGCTGGTTATTGTCCTCATAGCCCTGCAGAAAACACAGTTTCTTAGGTGAGAAAAGAGGGGAGACTGAGCAATTTGATTGTATACATCTCTCTGGGGAATCATGGTAGTTTCAGAAGAATGATGAAACCGGATACCCTCAAATCGAAGGGAAAAACTGACGTTCAATCATATAATTGGAATGCGTACATTGCTCGAGTAACCCATCTCTATGCAGACCGTCCTGCTGCAAAATTTGACACTGGATCAATGGAGGCACACTTGAGGTCCCGCCTGCACCAGCAAGCAATGCACAACTTCATAATACGCTCGACTCCCTCGAATTGCCTCGGCATATGGCAAGTGGGATTCAAGGACCAGAGAAATTTCGAGAGCTAACTGCTATGAGAACGTACCTCCAGATAGCATCAGTACCTTATACTAAGCAAATTCGCTACATCTACCCAAGCTCAGCAAGTGATTACTCATTGTAGAAGCGTCAAAATGACGGAACAAAAACATGAATCTCGCGAGGAAACTTTTGCACTTACGATCAACATACGCACCACCGTACTTGACCTCTGATCGCATAGTGGACTCGATCGATCAACTTCGAGTATAAATAGCAAAAAAATCGGGGGGAGGGGGTGGGAAAGAAGAAGGGAAGAGTGACGAAGGTAACAGTGAATTGGAATCACGCAGCTCCGTCCATGAAAACGAAGTGAAGGAACTTATGCAAACTTAGTGGACCGATTCGATCGAGCAATGAAAAGCAACCACGGATTTCGAATTTTCTCCCGAGAGAGAGAGAGAGTGTGGTCATAATCGAGAGTGAAAGCGAGAATCTCAGCTTTCTTTTGTGAGTGAAGGGGGATCGTGGCCTTCCGAAGCTTCCTTTTTAGTAAATGGCGCCAATGCGGAGGGAATCGGCAAGCTTACCGTTTTCGACGGTGGAGGTGGGCTCCTTTGGGAGCGATTACGGGTCGTGGACGGCCACGACCTTCGCTTGCGTTGAGCTTGAGGATTCTGCACTGCAGCTGGCGATGGTGGTGATGGTGGTGGTGATGATGATCGGAGAATCGCACGTGGACGGTGCATGGCGGAGAATCTGTATGGCTTTTCGCGGATCGGCGTGTAGAGGAAGCTTAACGATTAAGCCGACGACGGCAGTGGGACCCAATGGGGACGTGGGAGAAATCCTGCGCGCCTTGGCTCTCGTGGGACCTGGTCGACGTTGACACGAACGGCGTGCCCCCTTGTTTTTCTAAGAAAGTAATTATTGGATGAATCGTAGTGAATCACGGAAGGAAGTTCTCCCTGAGTCGGGATCACTTGTCAAAATAGATCCTAATTTTTTTCATTGAGTCCTTTACGTTAAAGAGCCCCTTTTCAAAAAATTACCTTTATCTTTGTTTATATCTCAAATCAAAACAAATTACTATAATTCGTCCCTTCCCACGGATCAGTCAACATTTTTCACAAATTTTACGAATGGAGGCCTTTATTTCGAAAAAAAATGAATAGTTAAGAAAATATTTTTTTAAAATGATGGCTTGTATTATTTATAAAAATTAATGAACAAAAAGCATTTTTATCGTATATAAAATATTTATACATAAATTGTTATTGATAATGAAAAAAATTATGGATAAAATATTTCAAGCGACACAAATGATCGATTTTAGAAGAATATTATTCAGATCATTCATTTTTTACGAAATAAATTGAGCCATAGCCGAATTCAATAGTTCATATGCATATAAACGTCTACGTCTCGTCCATGAAGTAACCACTAGTATAAGGAATCTTTAAACTGAATGTTATAATATTGTCTTTTGCTATATATTTTTTCAACTCGATCAAAACTTTGCAGAAATCTTTATATTTTTATAAAAATAAATATGGATAATACCATACAAATTTCTAAATTGATGCACCTGTGGTCATGACAAATCTTATCATTCGCTAGCTTCCATCTAACATCTTCCTATGATTGTTGGCATGGAAACATACAAAGCAAGCGATCTATCTAATATGGATATGACATAGAAATTCAATATAATTGACTCTTGAAAAGACGTCTTCGTAGGAAAGCCAATTCTGTAAACTGAGATTGGGAATTAGGAAATATCTGCTAATTTTCTATATCCCAAAACACTCAAATTTTAGGGGCAATATTAGGGTAAGTTATAGTGGATTTTCGAGAAGTAAGGGAGCTTTTACGTGAAAAAGAAGCTGTTAGTCGCAAGAATGAATATGAGGGCCAGCTAAGGGGTGCTAAGTGGAGAAAGAGAATCCATTGGATTTGGCATTTTCTAGTGAAGAAAATGACATAAATGGTCCATATACTTTGGCCCAACATGTAACGTGATTTATGAATTTTCAATTTAACATAAATGGTCCGTGAACTTTAGCTCAATATTCAATATGATCCCTAAACTTTCAATTTGACACAAATGGTCGTTGAAATTTTTGTACATGTCAAGACTAATCCCTATACTATATGAAAATATTCAATGTAGTCATTTCATTAATTTCAGTTTAGTGACAACATTAAACGTTTTCTTATACTCTAGGAACTAGTTTGAATTTGTACAAAAAGTTTAGGGATCATTTGTGTTAAATTGAAGGTTTATGAATCACATTGAATATTGAGCTAAAGTTTATGGATTATTTGCATCAAATTGAAAGTTTAGGAACCACAGTACACATTGGGCCAAAGTTCAGAGACCATTTGTGTTATTATCCCTTTTCTACTATAAATGATGTGAAGAGATGCGTTGCCGATGATATGAATGCTCGCCCTAAGATGGCCAAAGTTTTATGACTCTTTCGAAGATCTTCTCTTCCTCGCTGGACAGAGATCAATCAAGATCCACCGAACAAGGTTGATCAATCCCAATCAATGATACGAGATAAGGGCATCATTTGTTAGAGAACCATTTATACTAAATTTACCCATCGGACAAGTTGCTTACCACTTATATTTAAATGTTAGCAATTTGTTGAGAATATTGAATGGAAACCAACAAAAGACGATTTTTCATAGTTATATCAATTTATGATTTTTTGTGACTCAAAAAATAATTTACGTTAAATGTGTAATGGGTACTAAAATAAATATCCCTCGATTGTTACAAACAAATCTCTAGTATAAATTTGAAAAAAATACTGTGATAGGCATGTATCCACTTGTTGCTGGCCTAAAGGGTCCGTGCAATGCAGGCACTTGCTCTGTTTAATCTATAATTTTTCATTTTGTCGAGAGTTGTATTTTTTTTTTAGAAAAATATTCAATTGAATTTTTCAGTAAAATATTAAGTATCGATTGCACTAATAATTAAGACATTTTATAACTCAATTACATTTAGAAATTAAATTTAGGATTTTGGTATATTTATCCTATTTCTTTACGTCATAAAATAAAACTAATTTTCAATTTTATGCTGCTATAGAACTCAATATAATTTATTACTTAATAAAGGACACGATCATAATTTAGTTAAATTATATAATTTAATATTAATTGTTCCGTCCTTAACAAGGATGTCGTTGTAGTATAGTGGTGAGTATTCCCGCCTGTCACGCGGGTGACCCGGGTTCGATCCCCGGCAACGGCGTTTATATTTTTTTCCTTCGCAATTTTCCTCCTCTACCACTATCTGTGTGGCGTCTCCTTCTCCATTCACGTGCGACTGACGACAGGTTCTTCCTTTTTTTCTTTTGGGTGAAGTGTAGCAGCTGCCCGCCTTTTTTTGGCACAACATAGTGCAAAGCCCATAAATGCAAGGCGGATTCCGGTGCGTGCCGATTGCATTCGCGTCCGCTACGACGTGGCCGACTGCGGATTCTCGTTATGTTTCCTTCTGCTCCGCAGCTATTTGATGAAATGCCGAAGAGGGTGGAGATGCTAGATACTTCACCCTTTAATCATCCGTTGTCCTTGTTGTCACTTCCTCAGTTGCACACCGTCGCGACAGTTAGTTAACAAGGTCATTCTTTGACCAAAAAAAAAAAAATAAGGTCATTCTCCATCTCTACGTGGGAAAAGGGATTGCGGCTTGCGCCATTGCAATTTGCAAGGACATGAGACATTCGCGCCATCGGCGTTCGCGGACCTCTAGTCCGTTTCCTCGTTATTGTCGTTGGCGTCTGTCTTCGTCCCGCCACACGGGTCGGCACCATCCAACCGTCCACGTGGTTGATGGTCACGCGAGACGACGGGCCCGATCGCGCATGACATGACATTGACATATCGTCCTCGATTGATTTGGCGCTCTCTCTCTCTCTCTCTCTCTCTCTCCTCGCGACGGTCTCACCCGTCTCTTCCGTCGCGTCTCTCCCTCAAAAGTCCTCCGGAGAAAAACAGAGAAGGAACAATGGCCGTTGATTGGAGCCAACTACCGTCCGATCTCCTCGAATCGATCTCCAGAAAACTCCCCTTGTACGCCGACTACGTCCGATTCCGCGCCGTCTGCCGCGCGTGGCGGTCCTCCACCGCGAAAACCCCCAACCACCTCCCTCCTCAGCTCCCGTGGCTCCTCCTCCCCCTATTCAAGCCTCGAAATCGCAACCGCTCCTGCTCCGGCTACTTCTACGACCTCCTCGACAACAAGGTCCACGTGTTCAGAATCACCGAAATGTCTTCCCGCAAGCGTCGCTGCGGCTCCTCCCACGGCTGGCTCGTGATCCTCGACGAGTCACCGAGCGTCGTCCTCGTGAACCCCCTGACCGGAGCCAAGATGGACCTCCCTCCGTTGCACACGTTCCCCGACGTCGTCGGCTTCAATTTCGCCGACGTAGGCCGCGAGTACTTGCTCCGCGACGGCGATCATCGGCTCTCGACGCGTAATCTGAAGGACATGCGCGACTGTTTCGTCAAAAAGGTGGTCCTGTCTTCAAGCCCGGCGAAGGACAGTCAATTCGTCGCTGTGGCGATACTCCATCACGGTAACAGCTTGGCTTACTGTAGAGATGGTGATGAACGTTGGAGGTTTATAGAAGGAGCGAATTCTTACTGCGAGGATGTAATCTATAGGGACGGATTGTTCTATGCTGTGAATACGCTTGGTCTAATTGCGGTTTGTGATGTTAGTGGCGATTCCCCCAGGGTTTCGTACATCGAGACGCCGAGCCATATCGGTGGGCCGAATGGGGACATTCAGTACTTGGTGAGTGTAGGAGACGATCTCATATTGGTTAGTCGGCATTTGGACTCCAATTTTTGGCTTGAGCTCGATCAAACGGTGCATAGGACTACGCTATTTGATGTTCTTAAGCTAGGGGACGAATCCAGGTGGGAGTGGGTGACAGACCTGGGTGATTATATGATTTTTATTGGGCAAAACTCTTCTTTCGCATTACTAGCATCGGACTTTCCTGGATGCATGGGGAATTGTATATATTACACCGATGATTACTCGGATTCTAACTATGATGGATTCTTGGAAGAGCAGGATATGGGAATTTATAGGTTAGGGGACGCAAGCATTGAGAAATTACCTTGCTATTCTCCCAATTTCGCCTTGCGGTCGACTCCGCCCATTTGGCTCTCGCCAAATCCTTGCTAGACTCCATGATTATTGTGTAAGTTTGGTCACCTTGATTGCATTTGACTCCTGCGAATCCTTTAATGGTTATCTGGGAAAATATTTGCAGCATACCTTTCTTCGATGTGGTGCTTGTTTTTGAACATATTTTTTCCTAAAATAGTTTCGAGTAGGCTAACCGGTTCTCATAAGAGGACCGTGGTTGGATGGTCATTACAGTGAACTTGATTACGGGGAAGACTTTGGGAAGTAGGAGTGATGTGGTGATCCCCATTTGATCTGTCTTGTTCTCACCTCTTTATATTACACTAGATATTTCCTTTCTATTCCTAGGATGTTTAGATATGCTCAAGCTGGCATACCAGAAAATGGTCTTTCATCTTTGATAGATATGCCGTTCCTCTGCTGTCACTCTGATTGCCTGTTAGAGTAGTGCAGACCACTTATCTTCTGGAACAATGATTACTGACAAGAGCTTTCTCTCTCTCTTTTCCCGCTAGTGATTGGTACATCAGTTCATTTTGAGGGTTGAAATAACTCATACAGTTGCCTCAGCTACCCTTCCAATTCAAGAGATAATTAATTAGTTGTAAGAAAATGCTGCTGATGACAGTATCTGAGTAGTTATCTCAAACTTTGATGTCTTAAGAGAAGATGGGGAATAGTTGGGATGTATAGTGTTTTGTGTTTTCCTTTGAAGTCCAGAACGTTATTGACAAAAGGATACAGTTTCTGTATGTATTCAATGCAGTCAGGTGCCAGTTGGATGTTGTAACAGAATATTATTTCTCTTCTTCATATAGCTTTAGTTAGATTGCAATTTTAAGATTCTTTTGAGGCTTTTTCTTGGTCGAAATCTCTGGAAGCTGACAATGAGGAGACTTGTTTACAGAGCTTATAATGATTGAATGGATATTTCATTTTATTTTTCTTTATAATTAATTTGCTATATTAAAATAATTCTACTGTGAAAGTCTAGGAAGAGGACTGCATATAGTGGCTTTGTTTTCAGCAAATAGATTATCTTCCAATTTGTTGTGCCTTCAGTGCAATGCATGCCTTCTTTGTCCTTGATATATGTATATGTCTTTATAGACACACACACACACACATCTTCTCTTACCGGAACAGTTGCATCTCTATGTATTTCGAGACATTGCAACAGTTTAGCCTGTAAGCTGCAGCGACTTTATAGTGGTTAGACGTGTGTGAAAAACCGATTTCACAAGTAATATAGGGTGCCAAATCCATTTCGTGGGAAATTAATGAAGTTTTTTTAGAATTGAGCAGTATGAGTACTATTACCGCTGATTATTGAGTTTAATTCGTTAACTTGAGACTTTCCAGTTTCCAACCGAAGCGTGTAATTAGAATGTGTCAGTGATCCAGCTGTAGTTCTTGTGCTAATCCTGCGTCTAGAGGCCTTGTCTAAATTAAAGTTCATTTATTGGATTTGCTCGTACTTGCAGGAGTTTCACTTATCACAACCACAAAGGAATTTCTTTTCCTTCTATTCTCCAATCCTTCTAACCTCCTGTTTAGCCCAAAAGAAGGGGATGTTGGAATTGTCAATGCATTGAGTACATTGATGATCATCATTCGTCTTTGATCCTGGTTTCTTGTTTCTTTTTGTTTCCCCTTTTGTTTATTGTGATATCATTTTTTCTCATGGTTCAATCCCTTGTTTCTTTCGCAGGCAGCATGGAGTGTTTCCTCTTAAATTGTCTCTGATATGGACAATGGACATCTCTTCAGCTTCTGCAAATTTGCTGCTTGTGCATTATGCTCCGTAGACAACTGCATCTTGACTTGTGTACAAAATTAGCTAAATGAAAAAATGGAATTGTAAATAATGGCGACGTATTGCGCCTGATTACCTGCTGTCTTGTTTGGGGATGTTTGTTTGTGCCCTGTAAGACTTGAGATGAGAGCATCTCTCTCTTGTAAAACTGACTGGAATTGGCGAAACCACATTATCTCATGGAAGTAATAAATCGTGTTGTTTCCACTATAAGGTCCCTTTTATCTTGAAATTTATAGTGACATCCCGACTTCTTCCATTCAGTTTTTTCTAGATTCCTTCATGGGAGCAACAGGTAGACTGTTTCTCGTAGATAAAAGGGTCGACCAGAATGCCACAGAAATCCATCCTTAGCTCCATCCATTGCAATTGCAAAGCAACTAATTTACTGTCGTTGCTGTTGGTTGTTTAGTTTATTAGCGGGCTAACATTGAAACTTGGAAAGATTACTTAACGGGAAGCAGCTATAACATACTATTGCTTCTTCAAGGCCTGTGGTTTTTTAAGTGCTGTGTATCTCTTATGCATATATATTCTCTGCTAAAGTTGCAGTGCTAGAGTTTCTTTAGGGGTGTGTACGAGCTTTCAACGTAGTGGTTCTTGAATTCAATGAACGTCAAGAACCCAATTAAGTTGGCTTATGACAGATGATTTTCTCTAAATGTTCCTCGTATCAGTATCGTCTTCAACCCGTGTCCTTAGCAATGTAAGGCTCGGTACAGTTTGGAACAACATCAGCACCCATCCACCACCCACCACCTCTTGCTTGACGCACAGAATAATGTTGAAACTTTTTCTCAGTGTAGTCTGCTCGCAATACGAACCCCCAGAGTCACACGCCTGCGCAAGTGCTGTGAAGTGAGAACACGATAGACCTGCGAGATTAGCCTCACCGAACCTCACTCTGTGCGTAATCATTCCCGGAAACAAATCGTTCCACGAAAAGAAGAATAATTTTGTTAGAAAGCTTAGAAACACCCATCTTGCGAGCTTCACGATGTATGTTGGTTTCCCACCCGTTGACAGTGAAGTGCGAAAAAGAAGCTTAGACTTTGTCCCACATCGCCCAGATAGAAATTCTGGAACGTGGGCTTCTTGTATGAAAGGGGCTTGGGTGCAATTTGTAGAAGTATCTTTGCGCTTGGGGCAATGACGCAGCTAGTGAGGTACTAACCGAGGCGCGTCTATTGCTGGTTGAAAACTATTTCCAAACCCCCTCTTGGGCCTGGGTTAAGCCTTGGCCCTCGAGAATTTCTGGAAGGGCTCCCCTTACGGGGTAAAGACCTACAATTCCCAGTTGAAATATTCGTGTATGCCGGGCCCTTCCAAACTCCTTTCATTTGGGCCGATTGTTCGATTCAATAATTAATCAAAGCTTTACCAGCTTGTATCTTCAGTTGTGTGTGGGCTTTTCATGCTTCGTGCTCCAGATCCTTTTCGGACAGGATAAATTTCGCGAAGCAATCTACGGATTTGTGGTTGTTTAGGCTCACATTTGATGAGAAAAGGCCGCAGAGTTCAAGAGTGTCAAATCCCTTCCATGACTAGAGTGTCCAATCCCTTCCATGACGGGTAGTCGTGTCCCGATCCTACGATCTGTCGTTGGTCAACGGCTTTACCAAATCGTTGATATCACTTGCCTTCCCTTCTCGGATTTGATGACTCTTGAAAACCTGAGAGTGGATGAGTAACAATGATCATGTCTTTTCCTTGAGATTTGTGCAAAGACATGCGGGGAAAGCTTGATAGTGTCATCGGATTTGAAGGCTTTAATATAAACCATCGATCGTGATTTTAACCAGCAATTGATATGTCACTTTCTCGCCCCTTTTTGCCCAAATGGGAGGACATATTTTCATTAGATTTCAACGAGTGGAGGTCTCAAATTTTGATTTTATAAGATGTCGCACGATGTGTGTGTTGATTTGCTCGTTAATTAGGGGAATTCGTTGGCAAGGGATAAAAAGTGGCTGAAGAGGGTGTCCAATTTATAAAGTAATAGTCACCCCGTGGAATTTATTAACCTACTACTTCCATTTTATTTTTTTTCTATCACTACATTCCATCCTTGTTTTCTGTATAATTTTCGACGTTTTATAATCACTTTCGAAATGATCTCTTACATTATTGTTTACGCACTCTGGGACAACTTCCAGCCACCTTCAGGATAAAATTATATCATCTCAATCCCATGCCAGTTTGTCAATTGGATCATGCATTCCAAAAACAAAACTCGTACACAAGTGTAATCAATCGAAAATTTATACTTTCAATCTATGTATTATCATCAACTTTTCTATTCAAATCCTTGTATTTTAATCAAGTCCTTCTACTTTTGTAGATTGTTTAATTAAGTCCTTCCGACATCAAATTTAGCCAAATTCAACTAACGTGGTTGTTAGAGATGCCAGGGTGTGACATGGATCAACTATGGCCTACATGGATACTCACTGTGGATAGTGAATGGACAGGAGATGGGGTAAATTACCCAAAAAAAAAAAAAAACCTATTATATTTGTGCTAATTCAGTGTTTGACTTTTTAATTTGGTTGATTTAGTCCCAAACATTTTGATAATTTGCCAATATAGTTCATCTAGCCAATTTTGACTGGAAATAACTGACATAGACGCCGGTTATTTTACTTGGCACCACCGGGGCTGACGTGGACACATTTGTCATATTTTAACAATTTACTTATTTATTTTTCCTTTATCGTGGCTGGCGAGGGCCCGACAACTCTCACCTAGGCCCTCCCGAGCATAGGTGAGGTTCGCGACTCTCTTTGACCATCGCCTAAGACTGGCTACTGGAGAAAAAGAAAGAAGAAAAAAGGAAAAAAATTAAAAAATTAAAATTGTCCACATCAGCATTATAGGTTAGCATTGACTGGATAGACATGTCAGCATTTTTTGATCGAAATTGATCGAAATGACTAGATTGGCAAAGTATCAAAAGGCTTAAGACTGAATTGGCACGAGTCAAGTAGATTTAAGATTTTTTCGGTAGTTTTTGCACATTAGATGCTATAGCTATTTGACCAACTTTTGCTAAATTGTTTCTGTGGCTGTTTGGCAAGTAAAATTCAACACACGTCACGCTCTAGCATCTTTGACTGCCATGTCAGTTAGAATTGGTCAGATTTGGTGTTAGAAGGGGTTTAATTAGACAATTTGCGTAAATAAAATGACTTGATTAGAAAAATTAAAAGTAGAGATTTTATTTAAAAAGTAGCGACAATACATGAACTAAAAAAGAGTTTTTATGTAATAGATAGATGCTCATACAAAAGAAAAGCAGTTGACAGAAAGATTTATAGCCTGGACTCAGCTAATTAAATTTGAGTAAATCCATGCTTTGTTTGAGAACACAAATAATGCAAATTTGGCCACTTCGCCTGTATTTTAAAAGACCCTTTTTCAACATCTACGCAATAATTTTTCTTTTTTTCGGAAAATCAATTTTGACAGGACGAGATCTACGTGGCATATCCACGTCATAAAACACACACAGAGGAAAAAAACTCCACTGGGAAATCAGGAGCCACTCGGTGAAGCTCGTGTATGGGAGGCGGAGACATTATTTTCCCTTTATCCCGGATTAATGGCGGGACCCACAAGCGTCGTGGTCAAACCCGGGTCCCATCAAGAGATCATTCGTCCGACTTTTTTCCACAGAACCAACGGCTGGTATCCATTCGCGACGCTCCTCAGCTACATGCACTCCCGCTTTGTCACTGCATGCACGCCTCGTCAGTCGTCAGATATCTCCCAACAGGCGTACGCCAAGATCTGCTCAGTCACTCGCCAGTTCAAACCAGAGCCTCATTTCAACCCAAAAAAAAAATAAAAAAACAGAGCCTCGGCGCATGTCAACGTTCGAGACTAGAGAGAGAGAGAGGGGGGAAAAGAGCTTAGCTGTTCAGAGACGTCAGTCTTCGAGTGACGAGAGAGAGAGAGAGAGAGAGAGATGGGGACAGTAAATGGTAAATAGTACGTAGTAATTATGAACCGTAGCTGTGGAAAGTTAATACGGGCATTAGTTCTTGCATAGTCGCTGGGGCCATTCCAAAAAAAGAAAAAAAAGAAAATCTCCAGTTTTTAATGCTTCTTAAAAGATGATGTCGTCTGTGTATTTTCTGGGATTTGTCCCTGATGAAATTGACCTGTTTATTTCATAAGATCATTCTTTAAGGAAATTTCAACTCATTAAGCATCGTGATAATTGAACACAAAGAGTTGTATTATATACATCATTTGTTTTTCCTGCCACGTTTTTCTCAATAATGCGCAACAAATAAAAATGAAGTACAAATTGTAAATCGTTATTGAAAGTGTTTTTTCATAATTCGTCATTATAAATAAATAACTCTTTATAATCTTAGAAATAACTTTTTTTTTTACAAAGACATGAGCTAAACAGTTACTGCATTTTCTACTGGTATATAATCTTAACTTATGGATTTCAAAATTGAACTTCATAATAATTTACGTAACTTCATGTAAAATCATTTATTCACGGCTCAAATACAAGACAAACATTTTTCATGAATTAGTTAAAAAGAAAATACAGGTTAGTATTTGTGGAAAAGTGTTTTTCTCCTTCTTAAAGAGAGAAAAAGAAGGAAACTCTCCAAGGAAGAAAAAGCCAAAACATGCAAAACCGTTGCCCTCCACACGGACTAAGAATTCACTCTTCATTGGGTCTTCACCTCTTTAATTACAATCCCTTTCTCTGCTTAACCTTCCAGATCACACCATCTCTTCACCATCATTTCATTATTATCAAAAACACAAAAGACAAAAAAAAAACTCTTCTTCTTTCTCATCTCTGACCCTTTGTTCCTCCTCCTCCCTCCTCTTCCCTCCTCCTTCTCCACTCTCCAACGAGACCCATGTCGGCGGACGGCCGATGCAAGAGCTGGTGCGGCAAGGTTTACCCGGCAGCTCTTGCCTCTCACGACGACGTCGTTAAGGACCACGTTCTCTTCTGGGACACGCTCCGGCGCTTCCATTTCATGATGGGTACAAAGTTCATGTGAGGCTTTTTTCTTTAAGTTCGTGAAAGTTGATACCTTTATCACATTTTTCTCGTGTTTGCTCTTCATTTTTATCAATTTTCTCTCTCTCTCTCTCTCTCTCTCTTTTGTGGGGTTGTCAAACGTTTTCAAGGGTTCCTGTGATTGGAGGGAAGGACCTTGACTTGCACGTTCTGTATGTGGAGGTTACTGGGAAGGGCGGTTATGAAAAGGTATGGCTCTTGTTTGTCTTTTTTTTTATATATTTTTCGCCTTTGATGCGTTCTCTCTCTGCTTTTTTTTGGACCCACATTTTGATTTTTTCACGAAGCCATTTATTTTTTGTTTATTCGTTTTGTTCCTGTAGGTTGTGGCAGAGAAGAAATGGAGGGAAGTCAGCAACGTGTTCAGGTTTTCTCCAACAACAACAAGTGCTTCCTTTGTCCTGAAAAAGCACTACTTCAGTTTCCTCTACCATTATGAGCAAGTTCACTTCTTTAAGCAGCATGGTCCACTCAGTTCTCCTCCAGGTCTTTCGCTAATACTTCCTCTGGCTTATGTGGGTTTTTTGTTTCCATTATTGTGGGGGTGTGTGTGTTTTATAGCCACTGCTTCTGCTTTGTTGAGAGTTCTTTTATGAGTAGAGAGACTGATGCTCTATTTTGGCCCTGTTTGGTAGTATGATTAGTTAAACGAGTAAAAATTCTGTCTTGTTGCAGATGTGTTTTCTTCTCCTGGGTCCTCGGGCAAACATGAATTAGCAATCAGGGAATGTTCCTCTGCAGCAAAATCTAACTGTCCTGATCCTGTGGTTGGAGGTCTGTTGCTTTCTCTGCATTCGTCTGCCTTATTAAAAAATATATTGACAAAGTGGGAACAGGTGAAAAACTCGTGCAAACCAGCATGGCAATAAACAGTGTGCAATATAGACAATTGAATATTGGTTGTATTATCTCTGTGGTGGACAGTGGGACATCATGAAAATGTGTCTGTTTTGTTTTCCTTGTAACATATATAACTATAGTCTCATGATCCGCTAGATTTGATCCTAAAGATGTGCAGCTGTGTAATTCTGGCCATCGGAGGAGTACCGTTGGTTGATCGTCCTCTAGGGAATTCCAGTTGTTTTAAATTAGTTGATATTGTTAAATTTGCAGTTGAATTCTCGAAAGATGATTCTTAAACTCCTCACTTCTGTCTAGAATTTCTTCACCTCATGCCGCTAAAGTTTTGAAGCCAGTTCTTCTATCTAGTTTGCTCTTAAATGTATCGCAAACAATTATACGACAGAAAAAATTGACTCGTATATGTGCAGTTGGTATTTTTACACTTGCAGACATAATAACACTCAAGGCAAGCTAGGCAAGTCCAATAGCTGAATCGCTGATTTCCCTCTGTAAATGCAATTAAATGGGTTCATCTAAACATGTGAAGAGCGGACTATCTGGACATGCAAAATGCTGACCATGTGGCTAGAGGGTTATCTGCATTAACATGTGGAAGTTGGCTTTCATACAACTTATTCCTTTGAACCTGTGTACACTCTAAAATTTACTACTGAAAACTATATTTACATGGTTTGGTGCTGTTACTAGTACAGACACCAATATGACTTATTAGCTCATTCAGTTGCTAACCATCATTAGCTCTGCTGCCTTTTTACACAGGAAAGTCATGCTTTGAAGCCGTTGGTACGATTGATGGCAAATTCGATTGTGGCTACTTGGTCTCGGTGAAGTTGGGCTCTGAGATTCTTAAAGGAGTACTGTATCACCCTGATCATCAAGGCCCACCTAACCCAACATCGCATTCTAATGCCTTGGTGCCATACACCCGCAAGACTCACCATGGCCGTAGACGAAGGAGCAGGAGACGAGGAGATCCGAGCCACCCAAAGCCCAACAGGAGCGGCTATAACTTCTTCTTTGCTGAGAAGCATTATAAGCTGAAATCGCTCTACCCAAATAGAGAAAGGGAGTTCACAAAAATGATAGGCGAGTCTTGGACCAAACTCGGCCCCGAAGAGCGAATGGTAAAGTCAAGTCAACCTTGAGAGAAATTAAGTTTTTTTGGTTTGACCTCGTGGGTCTCTACATAGTATAACGAAAGAGTTTGTATAGAACTTGATAGCATATGAAGAAAATAGAGCAAAGAGTAAGAAAAGAGGTTTTTGTAGCTCCCACTCAAATGCACGTTCACATGTATCGTTGCTAATTGCAGGTGTACCAGAAAATTGGACAGAAAGACAAAGAAAGATACAAGAGGGAGTTGCAGGAGTACAGAGAAAGATTGAAGCTGAGGCAAAGCTTTGATGCCGAGAGAGCTGACCATTAGAGTTTGACCTGAAGATGGCCAAGAAATATTCCCGGTTCATAAGTATTGAGTGCTGATAGTTAGAAGAGATTTTGGACAAGTAAGAAAAGGGGCGAAGTAGTCCCAAGGAATCTGGTCTTGCTTACTTTTTCTGTAGCCCTTTTGTAACTGATTTGCCGATGTTGACTGTCTCAGCTCAGGTACTCATAGAACTTATATCAATGGTTTTACACCGCACATGACTATCCGTAATGGTCTGTTCCTTTGATCCTAAACTTTTTTAATGTTCTTGCTTGTGCGTAGTTGCAGGAGTAATACTCGAGTTGTGGTTGTTGCATCAGAGCGAATCACATTCAATCCATGTCATGCTCGAGTTTCTTTAAACAACTTTTGTTGGTCCAGTACAGTCCTCACATTGCGATCCGAATGTGATGAAGGAATTGGCATCGTCAAAGTATTAGTCTCTTCTTCATCTTTGTGAAAAGATTCGAATGCTAGCGAAACGAATCCCTGTTAACAATGATAAGGGTAATTGGAGGCAATGAAAACCAAGTGATGGGCAATGAAAGCTTGCTTCTCCAGGCGAAAGCTATTGCAGGCGATCTTCTCGAGGCCATTTGTCATCTGTAAAAGAGTAGTAGGAGGCCATATAATCTAAAGGACGTTCATGCATGATTAAAATGCAGCACAAGTTCGAAGCATATAGATATAAAAGAATGAAGAGCCACTTCTGAACAGGATCTAGTTGGCCAACCAGCAAGCCACTGCCCTTCACCAGGCACAGTACGTCATTCTATTTTATGGTTATTTCAGGACATTATGCCTTTCGAGATTAATAAGCTTAGATTCCTTTGCAGCATCAAGAGCACATACGAGGAATCTTAGTAGATAATTTATAGAAATCATGCCTAATAAAGAGAAAGAATTTGCATTCTGGGTGCTAAAAATGGGCCCAGCCCAAGCTCTCACTATTGTAATTAGTAAAAGACAGTTAAGGAAATGAAGATCTGATCTGACAAAGTCATATTATGGAAATGGGCTAAGTATAGTGACCCTGACTCTATCCATTCTTACCATATCCATCCTGCTTTGACGTTGATTTCGCAATCGAGCTTCTAACAGAATTTTGGCGTAACGAAGATAAGAGTGATGCTAGGGATGCCAAATTCCCGATTGGCTTTCTTCCCTCAACACGTAAGAAGGTCTGAGAGAATCAGTCGGCAGGGAAGCGCGTCATTTGCACGCTGAGCATATATTCGCAGCGAGACACAAACTTTACGAACGTGACGATCAGTAAGCAAAGAAGAAGACCCTGGAACATTACCGTCGTCGTGTTCGTTCATGGCTCTGGCTATGGCTACGGCATCCATCGTTCCTGCTTCTCGCCTCGCTCGTTCAGCACTCCCTCTTCTTCCCCCTCATTACCTGAGCTTCAGGTCCTCTCAGTCTCTCTGAGCGTTTTGATTGTCTACGTCTTTTTTTTTTGGTTAGCGGACCTTTTTATGCTCTTTTTTAGGTGGTTGGCCGATATCAGGAGAAATGCTGAATCCGCAGCAGCGGAGTCGCAATCAGTGACGGTCGATGTTGTGCACGAGCTCCTTAGTAAGGGACATCGATACCTGGACGTCAGGTATAGTGACGTTGCTCGAGAAATTTCTTGGTGAATTTTCTTATACGTTGTTTCAGTATGGTTTGATTAGAAGTAAAGAGTATGCCGTAGGGTTCGACATAGATACAATGTTCTCTTCTAGCGAGTTCAAGCACGAGTGAACTCGAATGACTTGACATGATGAAATAAGATCGCACATTTCTTTCGTCAGGCTAGAGAAATCCATATCCAAAATAGAGAAGATACCAGGCGTGCGCAGAGAGAGAGTAATTATATTGTGCGCTGATAGCTCGTGTATTTCTTTGGCACAAATAACTTGCTGTAGCATTTAGCAAGGCAGAAAAAATTTGTTGGTCATGTATTTGCTTCAGGACATGTGATGAATTTAAGGCTGGACATCCACCAGGAGCATTGAACATTCCTTACATGTTCAGGATTGGTGCAGGTACATTTCTTCATCATTCTTATTCCTTTGTCAATGACCACTCGGTGTTGATGAATGCTCCCGCAAATTTAGAGGTTCTTCAATCAGCACAAAATGGGTCGCTGGCTCGGATCTTTCAGTTTTTTTTTTTATTTTGGCATATGGATAGGTAGAATCCATGTTGAATTCTACTGGAAAAGCACATCGAATTCGCTTAGTTCGCCAACCGAAAACTATAGATAAACAAAAAGAAAGGACCATCATGGATTCCCATTTAGTAGTAGCTACATGAAAGTTTGACGTGCACTTGGATTATTGAAGAAACACAGAAAAGTCGTCCTCTTTAATGGGTTGCTTGCTGTTCTATAACTAATGTAGAGCAGAGCAGTGAATAGAAATAGGGCTTGTGTTGCAGAGCATCATTGTATCTGCTTGACTTTACAGAAATGTCGAAGAACCCACAATTCTTGGATGAAGTATCCTCGCACTTTGCCAAAGATGACGCCTTCGTTGTTGTACGTTATTTGTCCAAGCTTTCTCGCGGGTTTGAATTTCCTTGTGTTGGGCGGTTTACCATTTCTTGTTGCTACATCAGGGGTGTCAGAGTGGAAGGAGGTCTCTCATGGCTGTGACCGACCTTCAATCTGCTGTGAGTAGAGTTTCTGAAGATTCCTTGCGCATTCAAGTTTAAGGCCGCGCAACACATTTCCTTCACAACCAATGGAAAAATCTATTTCCTAAGTGAAGGATCTTAATTTGGAATACCATACGATTTACACAAAAATGTTTGGGATTAGACAGCGGGACGTTCTACTGGCATTTCAGTGAGATGGTGGTTCTAATTTTAATCCAGGGGATTATAACTGAGCTTAGAGAATGTCAGTATAAGCAACAGAACTCTTGAACAAATTTTGCTAGACATTCTATCGACACGAAGCCCAAAATCTTGATCCAAACATAAAGAAGTTAATGACACACATCAGACCTGACAGTACACTTAACCCATAAGACCTATTTGCCTCTCGACTGCTAAATGAACTATGTGCTGATGATTTATGCAGGGTTTTGGCCGGGTTGCAAACGTCGCAGGTGGGTACTCTGCCTGGACAGAGAAGGGGCTTCCTACTTCGGAGTGAGGTCATGACGAAGCTCCTCCAGCAAAGACTAATCCAGCAGCGAGTGACGTTTCACAACGTTCCTTTTTCTGTTTTAGCTCCCCCAAGTCTTTTAATTCTTTCACCAGTCCTTTGCCAGTCTCTGTATTGGATTGAAGCAACATTGCGTAATAGCTCGGATTAGTCAACTGTCATTGGAGAAGTACAAAAAACCTGAGTGTAATGCAGTGCATTTTCTGGAATTTCATGCTGATGAAAATGCACCCAAATGCAGAAGTTCCTTTTTTCTGTTTTAGCTGCCTCCTAACTTGTTCACCTCTGTGAAACTTTGACATGCTCAAAATCTGCATGCGCAAATCCATATTGCTTGATGATGCTACCACGTATCAAACTTATATTACCAAAACAAGAAACCAATTTCAAGTACGCAGATGTTACAGGGACTCGGTGCAACAGATTTTCAGAATAATAACCAGTCCTCTTTTTATAGTATTATACATTCACGGCACTATTTAAACTCATAGTTACAGTAAAGAAACCCGTCAAGCAAAAGAGGATGTGCTGTAATTTTGAATGTTATATATTTAGGGAAGGTATGATAATACTGTAAGGCAGAACATGTCATGAACGTGCATCACATTTCTCAAATTTTACAATTATCTACAAGACTATTGTCTTAGACGAAATTCATACATCAAAATTGCCTAAAGATGACCCTAACCTCAAGAAATCAACTGCTTGAAGGAGAGACATTTTGAAGATGAGGGACCCTGGATCATTTACCACACGTGTCTGTTTCTATCATTCCACTCAGCCACATGTGTTGAACTCATATCAGAAAGTTTTCAACTATTGTCTTGCTGTCCCCGATTTTGTATTCCCCATCAGCACCCAAAGAAGCTGCAAATTCTGCAAAGTTCACAGTAAAGATTCTATGGCATGTTAAATTGAAACCCAGAAAAAGAGAAGCAACACATTTAATAATCTACACAACGCATGCTTACCTGTGTTTTTACTTAAAGATAATCAGCTGGTAAGTAGTCCAAGACTTCCACGGCAGTCGTTGCAAAATTCAGCAGTTCAAGGGGTATGTTAGAGTCCGACCAAAAAAAAAATATGGGGTTACGTTAGAGCATGACCGCTCAGTTCTTCCAATATCTCTGTTAGAATACTCTCGTAAACATGCTATCTTTGTTTCTCATATTTCTTTGCAAAATCCTTCAGCAGTAGCCTCTGACGAAATGCCAGATACTTATCTAAACTGGTCCCAGCCCACTGCTCGCAGAAACACTCATCTGTTGGAACAAAAGAACTCAAGGGAAATGGGCCATTGGGAGCTTTCTTCAGGGAAACCAAAAATCTGTGGCGAGGGCGGATTCTCTGGTCCAAAGACAAACTCAGATACATTGGGTACTTGGTTAAAGAACGCACTTCATTGCGAAGTTCGTTAATCAAGTACTTGTATTTAGGTTTAAGATTGTCCTCCAAGGACAAAGATAACACCTGCTAAGACAACGATTGACTCGTTCAGAATCATACTTTTAAAGAACATCCAGATGTGAAAAATAAATTATAGACTACAGAGTTATCCTTAACAACCGACCCATGGCATTAAGCACTGCTACTTAATCTCTTGCAGAATCAAAATTGTTCTTTCGTTCCTAAAAAGAAAGATTAACGATCACCACTACATACAGATACTGTGCAATCCATAAGCAGAATGATTCTGATCAAGATGAGGCGCCAGATAATTTGTAGTCCAAAGCAATCAGAAGGGAAAATATTACCTGTGTAAGGCTAGTCAAAACTTTTAAGATGTCAGAGTTACACATCCCGATACTCCTCAGAAAATTGATTCTTGGCAGCAGTCCATCATCAATGCTGTAATGCAGAAGCTGGGGATGTTTTGTTACCATCTTCACTACACTGTCTCTTGGTGCACCTATTTCCTTTGATAGGAAGAAATAGCGAGTATTCCATGAGACGTCGATTCGCTGGACAAGTATTTGAGGACTCAGCTGCACCACTTTACCTAAGTCCTTTTCCTTGATGCCAACCTCCTCAACTAAGTAGCGAACTGTGGGTTTTAAAGAATTCTCAACACTATAAGAAAACAGGGATGGAGCAGCGGTGATAATCTGTCCTATTCGAGAATTTGGTATACCCAGTCCCATCAAAAACGCAACATGGGATTTCAAATTGTTCTCCACTGTGTACTGTAAAATCTGTGGCTGCCTCAAAAGTATTCTTTTGACATTGCGATTTTTGACACCGATGCTCAACAAATAATCCAATCTCTCCTTTGCAGAGACAACATTTATTTGCAGTGAAGGCATGTGTCTCTCATACATTTGAAGAAAATGTGATTCCTTAAGTCCAAAAGTGCACAAGTAATCAAGAAGAGGGATCCATCTCTCGTCCAAATCTATTTCTTCAGAAAGTCTAGGAAATCCATGCTGGCGAGGTTTGATTTCTTTCTGCTAAAAAGCCAAAAAAGAAAAAAGGACATGGATGATTTGCCACTTGAAATAAGTCAAAACCCATTTTAAGAGTTCCCTGCGTCGCAAGAACTCACCTTTCCCCTTCCAGTTACATTGTAGGAAGCAATTTCCTTCTTGTGGTCGGGAGTGGGAAAAGTATTCACGGCATTTCTAACTGGATTCTTATTTTCATTATGATCATTCTGCTGCCTAGAATTCAGGGAACCTGATCTCCAACCCTTATGTGGTTGTCTCCGGTGGTCTGCAAAAAATATTATGAATTACTAGTCTACCGGATACTTTTTACAGCTTAAACCGTGTCCAGGCATACCTTTCTTCTTCTTATCTTTATTTTGCTCTTCATATTCTGCTATTTCTGCAAATTCATCCTTGAGAGGACATGGCAAAACTAAACTCAGATTACTCCAGAAGAAAGAAAAATTTCTTCAACAAATATAGACTAGCAAACACAAGGCAGGAAGCACCTGCTGCAATCTGCAGGTACCTGCCCAACAACATAGTTTCATACCTCCAAAAAGAGGACACAGGGAAAAACTTCCCGTTGCATGCAGCAATCTTTCAAACCAAATACGAATAAAAACATCAACAACACGATTAAGGCATCACAAGGTTAGCAACCCAAAACAAAATCTCTTCCGAGATTCCAAGATCCAGAATAAGCTCTTAAAATTTAACATCTCACCGCTTAATAGCTTGTTATCTTTTCCTCTAAATTTGTTTCCCATCCCAGGTATACCAAGAATCGCTTTGCAGGTTCAGTTCATCCTTAAGGTGAAAAAGACCTGAATTGGCAATTAATTACGGACTAAACCTACAGCTCTCCTCCTCTCTAATTAGTTAGACACGGATCACTTTTCCCTCCAATTCACCAAGTATTAGCAATTCTGCAAGAATTATGAGTTGAGCTAAGAAAACAGAGCAATAACCTATCATCAGTCATTGTCATCGCAGAACACAGATTAAACCTACAGCTCTCCTCCTCTCTAATTAGTTAGACACGAACCACTTTTCCCTCCAATTCACCAAGTATTAGCAATTCCGCAAGAATTATGAGTTGATCTAAGAACACAGAGCAACAACCTATCACCAGTCATTGCAGAAGCAAACAGAGTTACAATGGAATCACTAAATTCACGACACGTTCACTTATCTTCCTGGTCACTTTAGCCAACGAGATCGTTCCTTATTGTCCTTTACAACTAAGGAGACAACAAATTATAGTGAGTATTAACTTCTTAATTCCCCCATTCCTTAATGGCCAACCAGAGCAACTCCAGGGTCCCTAGCTCCTTGCAGGAACAAAAAAATGGCAAAGCTGGTCAAAATGCTGGAAGATACTTCTAGTGCTTCACCTAACGGAATCTAGACTAACTTCCCTATACTGAAATGGAGGAGATTCAAAGCATTAACCAGTTCCGAAAGGTGAAAAATGCCATGCAATCTCTGATGAAACTATGACCCGCGCATAATTTGTCAGCTCCACATTAAAGCTTGACCATACCCGAGCAGGAGGAGCAAAATTAAATACACTTATCAGTCTCGAAGAACAGACGCGTAGTTATGGACTCTGTAAGCAAACGCCATGAAAGCTCCTTTCGAATAATGCAAGGAAGCAAACCGATAACAAACAGTACCAGCATCACATAGTCGACATATGAAACTCACCTCATCCGACCAATCCTCCTCCTCCTCATCGTCATCGAACTCCACGCTCTCATCATCGTCGTCGCTGTCAAAGGGCGACAGAGGCCGCCCGTACCTGGACTTCCGATTAGCCTTGAGAATCCTGGGATTGGAGTGAGTGGACAGGACCACGAACCTCCGGGAGCTCGCGCTTCGCCTGTCGATCCGCTCTTCGGCCCCGCCCGAGAGGGGATGCAGAGGGAGGCGAGACCAGAACAGCTCCGGACTGGGACCTGATTGGGAGCGGAGCGCAGGTATGAAAGCGCAGATACAGAAAGCGGCCATTGCCTTGGGAAGAGAAGGGG
>BCNH02000006.1:29648395-29669194 GCA_001662345.2 Metrosideros polymorpha var. glaberrima | reverse complement strand
AACGCACCGCAGCGGTTTTTGTTATCTTCCTCCTTCCGCTTCTCTCTCTTTCTCTCTCTCTCTCTCTCTCTCTCTCTCTCTAGTTTTTTGGGGGGTTTAACCAGAGGTTTTGTCATGTAAATGCTTAAGCAAGAGGTTTTATCTCAAAGACATCCAATTAACAGGAGCCACACGAAAATGGATCTGTGGTTGGCGCGAACCCGACCCAATCGCGTCGACGTGGCCCGTTTCGAAACGATCTCTCCAAATTCCTTAGCTTTCCCTCCCCCCCCCCCGCTCTCTCTCTAGTTTGACATGGAAGCTTCAGTCTCTTCTTCGCCTGTAATAGCCTCAGCGATTCGCCAATCATTCAGTGGAATCAGAGTCGTGGGGCACGCAAAGCCATTCGCCAATCGCATCCGCGAGAGTAGAAGCGATCGCTTGAACGGGCAGGCGGCGTCAAAGTGGAGAGTTGCCGCCATAGACGGCGTTGTTTCGGCCGTGGCGGATCCGGGCCAGGCCGAGGTCACGTGGCAGACGGTTGTCGGAGCCATAGGTATCACCTCGTGCTCTTCATCGATTTGATTCGGTGTGTTGTTCGTTGATCCTAGTATCTGATTGGAGGAGGATAAAAAGACCGGGAAAGCGGAAGAACGGGTGATATTTCGTGGTTCTACAAAGGCAAATCCGTCTACGATCTATCTAATAAACGCTCATGAATTGTTAAATTTGGATAATGGAAGTTGTTTTGTGCCGAGGCAAACGAGCAGCCCTTGCCTAATTGCCGCGCCAATTAGCCGTCTCGTTGGTCGACAATGTTAGAAAAGTATCAGACAGAAAACGGGTGCTAGTCGAAAAGAACTACTTCAATCATTAGGATCAAGTACTGTTGCTTCCACGAGATTGCCAAGGAATGCTTGTGTTAGGATCAGTGAAGCATTTGTCTATCTATATGCTCAGATTTTGTGGTAGTAAACAATCTAACTAGCTTGTTTTTCTTAGTAGTGAATGCCGTTCATCAATCTGACTATCCGTAATTCGACATTCTATGGCGATTTGGATCATCCTATTTTCTATTTTTCGTCAATCTCACTATCCGTAATTCGACATTCTATGGCAATTTGGATCATGTAGTCTTCGGTTTTGATTGTTGACTTCATTTTCTAACTGTGCTGTGCAGCTGGGGTCACGCCATTTGTGGTTGCAGGGATTGAGTTCCGCAAAAGAATTGTGAGAATTTATTTCTTAGGTTTTTAAATCAAAACGAGAGATTTCATTAGACCGTCATGTCCCCCCGTCAGTATTCTACAGCTTTCAGATGTTTATATGAGATTCCTCGTTTATTCTTCCGTTACTTCTGCACTGACAGATAGCCCAAAGAAAATGCGAAGTCTGTGGCGGCTCAGGGCTTGTCCTTAGGGACAAGTACTATTTCCGCTGTCCTGGATGTGGTAAGGATGTGGTTTTACATGATTCCAGGGTACTCACTTCGTTCCTCATTCGTCACTCTGTTGCTACTTTGTTGCAGGTGGATTTCTCCCATGGCAGTCGTGGAAAAGATTCTTCTCTGGTTAGACCACATTCACCACCACTTCACTGGAATGTTCACGGAGGCTTTAATCAGTGATGTACCTCCTATTCTTCTAAGACAAAGGTTTTTCCTGAATCCTCTAGTGTAGTCTGTGAAAGATTTGCTCATCGATCATTCAGTGATAGTGATGCTGAAACGAAAATAATTGGTAACGATGCATCAAAATCAGGCTGTCAGCATTGAGTTGCTTGCGATTTTCTTGGCAGTCTGTAATGTCTCACAGGTTGTCATGAAAGATCTGCACTTGTATTGTCACGGTGTGCCTCCTCCTTTCCGGCAGTAAACTGACTGCTTAATCATATGGCAAGAAGAAACAATTGGTATGAGTACGCATGAAGAAAGACGGAGGGGTTTCAATGTGTAATTCTGGAAAATGTTACGACGATCAATACATGCAAGAAAAGATATAAGTCTGGTTATGCAAAAACCCTTTACTGCTGATTATCGTCCAAATACTCTATGATGTACAACAACAAATAAGTTTGTTCTCTGTTTATGTTTCTCTGTTTATGTTAGGATCGACCTGCAGCTTCTTTTTTCAGGAGAAATGACAGCTTCTTTTTCTGATGTTGCAACTCCCAAACTTATCTACGGGTGATGAGAGTAATTGATCAGTTTACTGCGGTAGTTCCAGTGCTGAAATTGCATCTATTCTTGTCTCATTCCCTCGTTTAAGAGAAAATTAGTGCCAAATTACTGGCCGAAAGTCTAATATTGAGCTTTAGCTCCCTGTACTATTAAGACTTTTCCAGAGAACTGCTTCTGTGCTTGCATGTTCATCCGATAATCATCTTTATGGTTTGTGGTTTGCGCACTTTGTACTAACCTCAGAGCAGGACCTGGTGTGACTTTGTAATAACGTTCGGATATATAATTTCTTTAACTGTTGACAGCAAGGGCACACGCATTCGTTTCCTTTTCATATGATATTGAGACCGTAAATGGTGGAACAACTTTTCACTGCTCCATGAGCATGACAAACGTCCTTTGCTAGACCATCTTCCGAGCTTGAAAGTTTCCCCTGCATCTTTTTAGGTTCTTTCCGCTTGCTTGATGATGTGAGGGAGAACTCATTCTTCTATGATGCTTGTTTCCGCACTTGGTGGCCCACCTATCTTCTCTCAATGCTGATAAAGCCATTCTTGTTGTGTCTGATTTCAAACCATCACGTCGATACGAGTGTACCGTGAGTTTAAGGTTTCAATCAAGAAATGCGAATTCATTACTTTTCCCTCTAATTGTGAAGGAAATTACCTGAATTTAATGGAAAAGCAGCTATTTAGGCCACTGAATTCGGGTCTTTTTCCTCCTCTGCACCTGAAATCAATGCATTTTTTTAAAATTTTGCCCACTCGTTTTTTTTTGGCTACGAATTCAAATGCATCGTGTTGCCCGAACTCTTCCGGTTCTATCTTTGCCATGCTACGACAGTAAGCGCAGTAAACGGAGTGACTTCATGCTTTTGTCGGTTTTGATTGGTTTCCTAGTCTCAGTCCCACTCTTATGCTGCACGGATGTTTCGCCCTTGACTTTGCACAAAGCATCGCTTGTCGTGTTGATTAGTGTTTCGACGCGAGGTGCAAAAAGTCCTTCGCTGATCTTGCAATAATTCCAGCACTTTCTCTAGGGATTGCATCAGCCTCTGCTCTGGTCAAGAATACGACGACAAGTACAGATACAAAGACATTACATCCTTTCGCTTGTCTATATAACGCAGAAAGGTTTGACTTCTGCAGTACACAATAGAGACAGCGGCCTAGCGACTTGGTTTGTGGTCGTGCATGGAGACCCATCTCCTATTGGCAAGAGGGCAACTGCACATTTGACATTTAGGACAAAAGTCAAGAAAATGCAATTTATTGTCGAATAATTGAATTAGAACCAAACGCCGATAGCGGTAGGACGATGCTATCTTCTCGAACTTTTTTTTATCACGTGATCAAATTCGAGACTTGAAAAGAGAAAAAAGAAGCAACGGCAGATTGCAAAGAATCTGTTTTATGAGACACGGTGCAATACCCATCTGCAGTAACGAGATTACAACAGAGACTAGCAGCGGAGTAGTGATCTACGAACGGAGATATCATAGTTCTCAATTGAATCCCAATCCGCCATGTGAGCTTGTGAAAGTGCAAGATTCCCTCGAGACTTCAAGAATCACTTGCTCTTTTCACATCTTCCCCGGTGAAAAAGCAAGACCCCATCAACAACACGAACGTGCTCCATTCCTTCGAATTGTCTCGTTCCATATCCTCGGAGACCCCACATATTCCCCACTCAGCTTCAATGGCAACGATGCCCAGCCCCCACTTCTATAGATTAGGGTTTAGATTCTTGATTTCTTGCATTCGATTTACCACTTTCAGAGCTGCCGCATGTTCTTCTGAAGAATTCATGGGAAAACTTACAACAAAACTATAAAATTCTCGAGGAAGAAATTTAGGGTGCGTTTGATAACCATCTAGAATTTCTAATTCTGCTCTAGAAGTAATTTAGCAGAAATACGTTTGATAAAGAATTACTTCTGGAGCAATTTTCTATTTTTGAAGAAGAATTGTGTTTGGTAAAAGAAATAATTCTCTAGAGCCAAAAGTGATTCTCCAGAAGCGATTCTTTTCTATTTTTATTTATTATTTTCCTTCTCATGCTTGTCGGTTGTCGATCGCCATCGGTCGGTCGCCAACCGCTGCCAATTGTTGATTGGTCGTTGGCCACTGCTGATCATCAGTCGCCACCTGCCGTCGGTTGGTCGCCGATTGCTGCTAATTGTCGATTGGTCGTCGGCCACTGTCGATCACTAGTTGCCGCCCGCCAATCGCCGCTAGTCACCGTCAGTTGCCGATGGGTCACTAGTCGCCGCTATTTAGCAACTTGACAGAAACAGAAATAGAATGTGAGTGCGTTTTGAAATATTTCAAAATTTTATTTCTCATTTTCTTTTAGAATTTTTTTTGGCAAGAATTAATTTTTGTCAGAAGTTGAACGCTTAACAAGCCCACCCTTAACTTTTCTTTTTCCGTCTCCGAATCGACATTGGTTGAATCCACGTACACACATGAGCCAACTTTAACTTCCCCCAGATTCCGACGTCACTCCTTATGCAAGACATCACCGGAGATCGACGGGGACGACCATTTGGCAGACCCTTTGTTTTTTTTAACCTTTTCTTTGCTTCGTGTTCGTCCACGTTTCATCTCGGGACTTCTCTTATGAGCTTGATTGATCGCTTGATCTTTTGCGCCGATTCGGCCTTCGACGTCAATCTGTCGATCATTTCGCGATTGCGTAGGCCAAAAGGTCTTGGACTCATCATTATATGTTTGGAATTTTCGTGCCCTCCCTTGGATTGCAGACAAATTCCTCAAATTCATAAATTTATTAAAAAAACCGTGATGGTGATTTCGACGTTGAAGTTCGAGCAAATGAAAACACCACAAAAAACAGATAATGACGGTCTGGTTACGTCGTGCTGATCCTCCTTTTAGATAAGCTCCATAAATGCCTGGATATTATATATTGTATTCGATATGATTAGAACATGTTAATGATAATGACATAAATAATTCATGAACTTTAATTAAATATGTAATGTGATTAATAAAATTGCAATTTATTTAATATAGTCTCTAGATTTATGGTGTATGTTCAATATTGTCATTGAATCATATTAATCATATGGACTTTTAATTTGTTCAACGTTCAAGATTAAGGGTAAAATTAAACATTTTCATATAGTTCAATATGTACCGAAAGTTCAAAAACTATATTGAATAAATTAAAGTTCAAGAACCGCATTATACATTGAGTTAAAGTTCATAGATCATTTGTGTCATTTTCCCAATAGATAAAACTAACTCTATTCAGCTGATGGTCCACCGATAATTACGCTACGGCGGTAAGGATTTGCGTTGGTTGAGATTTATTCTAGTTTGTATTTTTGGATTGTTAATATATAAGAGTTTAGTGACTTAAGTTAGACGAGATGAGAATATCTATAAAGGTAGAGGTCAGGACAAGTTAGGGCAAATTACAATTCCAACTCGATTTGACTCGAACTTTTGGGAGACTCGTTACTTAAATCAAACTTCATACAAGTTTCTCATGTTTATAAAGACCACCCTCGGGAGCCACGGAAGTAGTCACTTTGAAGTCAAACTCCATTTAACACTCAAAGCTATTTTAAATAAAAGAAAATTTGACAAAATACAAAAAATATACCTCACTTTTAATCCCATTACCACTTAGAAACGTCTATTTTTAGATATTCAATTAGCATACCTCTCAATAAAATCTTAAATTGAAAAGACCAAATCGCCCTCATTGTAAACTCATTTTAGCATCTTATTTAGGGTTTGGGTGGTTTGGTTTTCCATTGGTTTGAACATTTCGGGTGGGTGCAACAACTAGGATTTGAAGATGGGAATTTTTGGAAAGGAAGAGACATTTACTTTTATTTGGGAGGATAATTAATATGAAGGTGCAAAGTGGTCTCGACAGTCGTCGAATATGCATTTCTTAAAAAAATTCAGTCGAGTTCGAGTAGCTGACTATAGTCAGAGAATTCATAAAAGTAGGAATGGACACAAGTTTGACCGGATGACGGTCCCCCCAGCCCTCAGGGTTGGACTCGACCCTTATTCCTCTCCTTACACAATCACGAAGCTACCGTACGTGATGAACAAGCCAGCACGGAATTGGATTAGATCATATGCCAATCGCCTCCGAATTACCACATTACAAGAAAAACTATAGCGTTATTAACCAACAACAGTACAAAAACGACCTTAGGCCATCTTTTAAAAAGCATCAAAATAAAGGGCATATTCTACAATGAGAGCGTTTCATGCGATCGCGGAATATCAGCACACGTCGTCTTCCACGACAAGACAGAATGAATCGTGTTCGGTGGACATTGTGCAATTTTGGAATAAAAAAAGAAAGACAAACAGTGCTTGTCATTCACGTGTAATTGGCGAAGGGATGTGGATTTGACCAAGAGAGCAAGGGTTTGATTTTGATGTCGACGAGGAAAAGGGAGAACAAGGACATATCGTTCCCAGCTTCGGCGCAAACCGCGTGGACCGACCACACCCGCACTGACATCTCTCTTTCCTCTGTCGTCTCGGAAACCCAAATTACGAAATTTCTTCTTCTTCTTCTTCTTCTTTTAAATTTTTTGGCATTTTCTTGCATTCTTCCTTGGCGAGACCCAGAAGGCCGTTTGACTCCTGTTTCTGATGATAACCATCTTAACCTTAAGGCCGTACGTCTAGGATACGCTGAAAAAGACTAACTTTGCTTAAGTTTGTCGAATATAATGACACCCTTCTTTAGGATATAGAAATGCCCTCGACCACGGACGGTTTTTTTCAAGTAAATTATATAAAAAGTCTTAAATTTATTGTGATTGTGCCAATTTAGTTCAAAACTAATTTTTTTGCCAATCGAGTCATTTACCTTTTGCATTTAAAAAATAAAAAAAATTATCTATGTTAGCGTTGACAGTCAAAATTGGCCGGATGAACTGAATTAACATAAATGCAAAAGGTTTATGACTCATTTGATAAAAAAAAATAATTTAGAACTAAATTGACTAAATTGTAATATGTTTAGAATTTTTTTGGTAATTCTCCTGATTTTTCAGCATACCTTATTTGAACATATTAAGTAGCGGTAGTGAAAATACTGCGAAAAGACGGGGTGGGTTAGTTACACGGGCCGGTTATAAAACGGCCAACCCCATTCTCAGGCAGGGGGCCACCTTGGTGTTTCTCGCCTTGGGTTCTCTCGAATCTGTTAGTGTTGTGCTGCGGAACTTCGAAGCAAAGCTGATGGTTCGGATTAGATTTCAATATTACAGAAGAAGGTTTGGGTCTCCATCAAAATTCTGTCTTGCCTTAAATTTCGTTTCGTTTCATCTTCACCTTAGCTACTGTGCTGTTCTGCAGTTGCCTATGCTTCGCTAGTTCACCGTGAGTTTCTGACCTTCCTTTTCTTTCTTCTCGTTTTAGTGGATCGTGTTAGGTGGTGGTCTTAGTTCATTTCTCTCTTTTAGCTCATTATGATCTTTTGCTTCCTCAGCTTTGGCCTAAATTGGTTTATTTTTAGCGTGATGTGAATGTTCTTGGGCATTCTTTTGATGTCTTCTGCTTTCAGAAATGGTGGTCTCTGTCTCTGTCTCTGTCTCTCTCAGTTGTTCAGATGTTGCTGCTGCAGGGAAGTTTAGGTTAGCTTGATATTTATTTCAGCAGTAGATAGTTGGCAAAAGCTTATATTGTCTGCTTTGAAGGAAAAGTTGTTCTCTCGGCAGCATCTTTGACGTTGATATGCCTTCCTCTCACTTTTAATCACTTTTAAGCAATTCAACTCTGCAGGAAAGACACATAAGTTCTTGATCTTGTACCCTGGTTAGTCATTTGGTGCTTGCTTGTTAGATTGCAAATTCATATGACTGAACAAATGAAGAATTGTGAATCTGATCTAATTGTACTTCTTGTCTGCCCAAGGTTACCATGCAAATAGTTAATTTTGAGAACGACGCTATGCGCCGGAGCTATCTCATTTTTCTATTAGCATGCTCTGGTTTCTTTTGGCAAATCTATTTTATTTAGCCAGATTTATTTGTTGCGCCACGACTCTGGCTCGTTCGCTGTTCATTTTGTACGTTTTGCCTCTTGAGTCAGTCAACTGTGAGTCGAATGAGCTGGTTCATACACGGTCTCCATTAGCTTTTGTCCATAAGAGATCCCCTTCGTTTTGCCATCGATGCTGAAACAGTCCCATGTCTAACGTTCTGTGGGAGCATGAGTGAAGCTGCGTCTGCTGTTCTGATCGAGGTCTTTTCCATATGTAGAGTGAAGCTACCTGTTGAGCTTGATACCATTGGTGCCTCGAAGATCTGCCTGTTGCTTGAATCGTCAACTTTGTCCTTGAGCATTCGGTGAACTAGTAATTAATGCAAGCCTCACAAAAGCCAAGATTATGGGATGCTTCAGACATGCTCTACGATCTGCCCGCGAAAGAGCTTGAGTCTTCTCATTGGTCTCCGATCACAAACTTAGACCATCTCTCATGCTCCGATGAGAGCAGCCAAGGGAATTGTACGCTCGAATCATCCTCGGGAAGTGCACCTTACCATGTAAACGATTCCCCATCTGCCGTGAGGTTTTCACCTGATGGAAGTCCCACATCGAAGGGAGCATCCATGCCTTATTCTTGCGCACGAGACCATCTGAATGACCTCGAACTAAAAGTGCGAGAACTGGAAACCACCATGCTAGGACCCAGCTCAGACATGCCCCACACTGGTGATATCAACTTCTTGGTTGGATCTGGCCAGATGTCCCAAGAGACTGAGACATGGAATGAGTTGATGGAGATTATCTCCAGGAGGGACCTAAAGGAGATTCTCTGTGCTTGTGCTAAAGCGGTCGAAGACAACGACACCTTAAGATTTGAGTTGTTGGTGTCAGAGTTACGCCCGATGGTGTCAGTTTCTGGTGACCCGATCCAACGATTATCGGCGTACATATTGGAAGGGCTCATAGCAAGATTGGCGTGTTCGGGAAGCTCTATTTACAAAGCTTTAAAGTGCAAAGAGCCTGCCAGTGCCGAGCTCCTATCGTATATGCACATTCTCTATGAAATATGCCCTTACTTCAAGTTTGGGTACATGTCGGCTAACGGAGCAATAGCAGAAGCCATGAAGGACGAAAACATTATCCATATAATCGATTTTCAGATTGCTCAGGGAAGCCAGTGGATCACCCTGATTCAGGCTCTTGCGGCACGGCCCGGTGGGCCACCCTGTATCCGAATAACCGGGATCGACGATTTAGGATCTGCTTATGCCCGTGGAGGAGGCCTGGAAATCGTTGACCAGAGGTTGTCTAGGCTTGCTGAAGCGTGCAGGGTACCTTTTCAGTTCCATGCTTGTGGAGTTCCCGCTTCGGAGGTTGAAATCGGACACCTGCCGATTCGAGCCGGCGAGGCTATAGCCGTAAATTTCCCCCTCATGTTGCATCACATACCGGATGAGAGCGTCTGTTCGCAGAATCACCGTGATAGGCTCATAAGGATGGCTAAGAGCTTGTCCCCAAAAGTCGTGACTCTTGTCGAGCAAGAATTGAACACGAACACTGCCCCGTTCTTCTCGCGTTTCCTTGAGACACTTAACTACTATTTGGCAATATTCGAATCCATTGACGTGACTCTGCCAAGGGAGCACAAGGAGCGGGTCAATGTCGAGCAGCATTGTCTTGCTCGGGATATTGTCAATCTGATCGCATGTGAGGGGATAGAGAGAGTTGAGCGTCATGAGTTACTTGGAAAGTGGAGATTGCGGTTCATCATGGCTGGTCTTAGTCCTTACTCTTTAAGCTCCTTTGTGAATGCTACGATCAAGAGTTTGCTGTCGAGTTACTGCGACCAGTATTCACTAGAGGAGAGAGATGGGGCTCTGTATCTTGGCTGGATGAACCGACCTCTTGTCGCTTCTTGTGCGTGGAGGTGACAGACATTCAAATGCTCGAGTTTTCCATATCTCTCCAGTATTTTTTTTGTTCTCTCTGTACTTCTATAGATTAGCTACAGGTGTAATATCACGTATGAGAAATAAATCAGGCTCGTTCTCGTTCCACTTTTTGAGCTTCGCTCTGCTTCTTGCGGGTTCCCTCTTTTCCTAAATGATGTTCTTGCTGACTTAACTATTAAGCTCTACTAATGGAGTCTCCTGGACCCTCAAATCGCGGAGAATTCTGGAACAGGTACAACTGCCTGGGTCTTTGTTAAAGAAGATTTAACATTGCTCGACAAGAGCTCCGAGACTTTCATTAATCGAGCAATTGAAGAGATTGGTTCTCCCCCTTTTGACCCTTCTCTTTCAAATCGTTGCAGTCAGAGAGTTTAACTCAAGTTGAGATCGGCGTAATAAGAGTTGCAACTAATGATGGGAGCTAATTTCACATTAGCCCTAGACTATGACAAAGCATGGCAATACGGCATTAGGATTCTTTACAATGAGAAGGTCTGGACTTGAACTCTGTCTAACACACTCAATTGCATCTTTTTCTTTTTCTTCAACATCAAAATTTCTGTCTACGCTTCCAGCTATTGTGCGGCAAACTATCACGGCTCTCTTTGCTTTCTTGACACTGGAAACACTGCTCATGATCATGGTCAGTACCTGGCTGCTTCTGCTCAGCTGAATCCTGTGTTTTCTGATGTTAAAATGTGAACCTATAATCCTGCAGACTTTTTCAGTTGAGCTTGTAGCATAGTTCATTGATCGAGTTTTGCTTTCTGTTGCTACAGGCCACGGTCGTGCCGTAGAACCGCAGCAGTTGGTTGCCTTCTGCTTTCTCGGGTTCTTATGATGTTGCTATGAGATGCAACTTCGACCATCTCTCTGTACTTCTCATACCTTCAAACAATTTCTTCTGGATTCTTCACTCTGAGAATCTTCCTGATTTTTGTGTGTTTCTTTGTGCCTTTCGGTACCGCTGCTTGGACAATCTTCTGCAGTATCTTCCTTGATGGGTCTCCATGCGTAAGCTGTAAAAGTTATGTATCGAAAGCATACATTCAAAGCTATACATAAACCTGAAAGTTATGCTGTTTTTCTAGATGTTCATTCTAACCAATTGGTAAAAATTGAAAATTATTTCTTGCTGAGAATATAGAATCGGTACTTACCACGATACCTTTCGCTTTTGGTGCAAGAGCTTGCCATGCGAACTGTTCCTAGTCACATATTACCGAAGTCGGTGTTCTTTTTGCTTCTTGGGTTGCCAAATTACGTCGGTCGACCTACATCTGCAGTCGACCTTCCTCGTGAGGGAAACCAACATTGCACGCATCTCTCTCTCTCTCTCTCCAAGCAGGAAGAAAGACTTCTGTCTATAGATTTGGTTCAGCCTGCAGTTTCGTGCACTGTGGCACAGTAACATTACCGAATAAAGACAATCTCCAAGCCTTTTGTGACCGTTATAAGTAACCGAACAATAAATTCTAAGAAGTGTGTTGACTAATGCTTGAACTCAGAGTTGTTACAGTACATTGGAAAAAAGGACAAGACCTCGAACAATCTAAATGTGTAGTTTATCAATTTCTTACTAGGCCTAATTCTTCTTTTCGATTTGGGTTATCATCGCAGTTTACTAGTCAGTTTGGAATCACTATCTCAGTACAGGGCGTTCTCTCCATGCCAATGATTGTACAGCGATAAAAGATACAAACGTAATTTTCACCAAATCTGTTCGTGTGGAAACTGGCACGGTGAAGCCAAGACAAAAGGGACAATTTAAGAGTGCTTGTGTCATATTCTCGGGGCATTTAAAGCTTTTGGTGATGTTATCCAACAAAAGAATTCACCAGAAAGAAGTACGAGCCAGTAGGAGAAGGAAACACCAGAGTAGAATTTCAGAATCCTATTTTGCACTTGTTCTCGTCCTGCAATTTTGGCTGCCATTTGCTTTCCATGCCCATGTTCAAAAAAATTCGTTCCGGGGCCAGCTTTTCGGTTAGTAAAAATTCAGGCATGTAAAAGGTAGGGGCTCAAAGTTTTGAATTTGAGACATTCATCCCGTCAAGGATCAGTGCACACCAGACATAACAGTATGATCCTTTGAACGGCAAAAGTACTACTATTATCACCATGTGTGGATTTGATGTAGCCATCGTAGACAACCAGATAATTTCGGTAAACATAGATTGGTTTGGCTTCTTGGGCTGCAATACTCAATCAGAATAACAATGGTGACTCAAACATACGCAATTCAGACAACCAAACTAGGAAATGCGCCAGTAAATAAAATGAACAGCTCTTTAATTATGTGGTAATATAACAAAAGCCACAGAAACTTATTTAGACTGGTTTTGGGGTAAACAAGTATATGGCCCAGTTAGTACTCTTCCCATGGTCTGTGGATATGAATAAGAATGGTTTAGAGGTGGAATGTTCACACCTCGGCCTCCTCTCAAATCTTCTATTGAACTCCAATGATTGGTGGCACCGCAATTTTCAGCACAATATGATGAAACTGGGGTTGCTTGTAGAACCTTCATATTCGAATTGTTCAAGTGGATTTGGTTTTTAACCAGCTGCCAATGGATAGTATGCCGTGAACCCTGCGGTTTAGAGGACCCAGCTTCAGCAGCAGAGCTGATTCCCACTCCGAGATCAAGGCTAATTGTTTCCCCTTCTTCTGGTCCAATTCTTGAGGGTCTGGCTGGAGCAGTGGGTGCTGCCATGTCATGACCGGTTGTTCTTGCAGTAGGCACATCATGGTTGTGCTTTCCTTCATAGGTTGTAATGACAGCTTTGGGGTCATTGGATGCTCTCTCCACATGTTTTCTAACAGGACACCCAGCATTGGTGCACTTATAGTAACTCCTGTAGTAGGCCAGAGGGTGATATTAGGCCAGCAAATGAACAGTATCGTCCATCTTGAGGAATTAACCACAAAATTGTACAAAACGGACCAAATTGTCACAATTCATTTATCGAGAAACGGTAAAGACAGTTACACAAATTAGGATTTCCTCATAAAGTAGCAGATAAAAATAAACAGGGAAGATGTTTCTTCTTCTGCAGCTGTGACTGTCACCATTTATTCGCAGGAAGGTGAGATCAAATAGTACTAAAATGCACATCTTTGGTTAACTTTGACATTGGAATATATCCTCAAGCTGTTGTAAGGTCTAGCACCTGCCCAAGACTTTCAGCCAAAAAATGCACACAACCCCGATTCCAACCCAAATGCACAACATTGGACTAAAGGGATTTTGAAGCTCAATCAAGGATGGCTCCCATCCCATCATTTGGGAGACATCAACCACGTGAGGTAGAAGAATGACCATCAAAGAGAGTACTAATTTTCCACATCTTTTCATGCTCAAGATACCTCTTTCACAGTGGAACAGAGCATATAATTAAGCAGTATAAAGCAATGTTTGTGAAATAAAATTCAATGAACTGCGAACTACTTGAAATTTATTAAGACAAGCATCGCATCCATAAGTATTTAATTTTACCATCAAACAGATGAATGCAGAGCTCCAAGTATTGTGTCCATGATGATGGGGTTATCTGGATGAGTAGATACTGACTACAAATGCATTAATTGACATCTGATAAGCAGTTCCATCACATACCGTGGATTTGGGTTGCCTCTCACCACCTTCTGACCATATTTGCGCCACCGATATCCATCATCCAGGATATCCACCTCACTAAGAGTTTGGACAACAACACGTGGTTCTCGTATAGGTTTAATCACGGGAGTGACATCTAACCCTCCAATGTCCATCCTCCTGTTGAGCAAGCTTCAGTTACTAATCACTTTCCACGCAGGATAAAGAAAGGAAGAAATAAACATGGAAATTAAAATCCCTTTGAAAAATTAATACCTTCTCTTTGAAAAAGGATCATCTTCATCAACCTCATCATGTACCCTATATGATAAGGAAGTGGCACCTTCGACACTATCCTCATTCCCAGCTGCCAGAGATAGCTGAGTAGTACTCTTTGGCGCGATGACGTTGGAAGTTTGGCAATAGACATTTGATGAAGTCTCTGTAGGATTAGGAATAGAAGTGAGATTACTTCTGTTTCAGCTTGTTGGCCAAGAAAGCATGCGAAAAAAAAAACCATACCACCGGTTAAAGGCGAAACATTGTCAGATCTTTCTCCTAGGATATGCATCATGATACCCCCAGTAACACGCCGGTTTGGTTGTGGTTTTGGATGATCATGTGTTCCTTTGTAAATAATCTCAGTTATATGTCCCGCAGGGGAGCGTTCAAAAAGTTTTTTCACTTCACAGTTAGGATGTGTACATTTGTAATAACTACGAGGGAACACGCTTCCTTTGACATGCTTTTGTCCATATTTCCGCCAGTTGTATCCATCATCAGACAATCTCTCAGCGATGACGGAAGGCCCAGGTCCTCTATGATCAGATTGTGTTGCCTGGATGCCAGTAACTGGGTGATCTTGCTGGTTCAATTCCTCTGAATCAACTTCATTAGGCCGATTAGCCGCAGAAGGAACCAATTTAGCAGGTGTGGAAAGACTCCATTCACTGGATGAGACTGCCAATTCACTTCTGACAAAAGGCACCAATGTCAATGATCGAGTCTGAGAGTGGCTATGGACTTGCATGGATTCTTTGTTTTTGTGATTCACTTCTGCAGTACCCTTAAAGTAAACAAGCCAAATCAGATGACATGAAGGGATATCCACACTTTTACATAGAACTCTTCATAAAAAAAGTTCCACTAGACATGTATTGGCACGGATAGCAGCATACATAGTATAATTGAATCCTTAACAAACTGCGTAAGACCAGTAAACAAAGCATCAGAAATTCATTATCAACAGAAAAAAAACTTTCTTTATTTCCATTTCCAGAAACTGAACAAGGAAATGTAAGAGGCTAGAAACAATGACAGTGGTTCTGTCTATGCTTTTAATGTGCTGTCATCCTTAAATGGAAGAGGTCCTTAGAAATGACCATAGACAAAGCATCACCATGCGGGGGTGCACTAGTGATAATGACTGTATTTTTTTTTATCTGTTACATGAACTGTTATCCTACAGTAGAAGAGACTGTTTTCATCGCAAAAGGAGGAGAGAAATTTCGGCTATTATTCAAGGAAATCATGCTGGCGAGAATCCAGACTATATGGCATCACTGTCTTGAGGTTGAGAGGTAAGAGAGGACAGAACAATCACAACTTGCAAAAGGCCAAAGATTCATCAGGTTCTGTGGGTACAATGCAATAATTACATCTTCACTACTTTTTAGACATAACCTATTGATAACAAATCTTAAAGGCAGGGTGGATGTTCTGTTCCAAAAATGTACAACATAGTGTCAAATCATATGGAGGAAATTCCAAATGCCAAAAATTCGTCTAATTAGAGAAAGGCTTCAAAAAAGAACTACTCTGTAGTCAGTACTCGGAACACATGTCATAAGAATCCTCTTGTTTGGCACATTACCAGATTTGGTCTTGGTGAGGGTTGGAACTCAAAGAAGCCTGATTCTTTTTCATCAAATCTATCAGAATAGGAGGGATGATCGTTTGTCAAACTGGTTGTTGAGCTGACGGAACTGTGCAGCACTCGCCTCTCTGCAAAGGAACCAGTTGTTGGTGAAGGCTCTACCTGAAAAAGCCAGAGCACATTAAACGTGTTCAGAGCCTGCCATACTAGTAACTGTAGATAGCTTGAAAGGAAAAGAATAACTGTGGCTATAGAAGGTAAAAGCATCAGATAGAAATAGAAAAAGTTCGCCCAGGAACCTTGATGCTCGATAAGTTCATACTCCTATGACGCTGCACACTTAAAAGTATAGGTGAGTATCTAATCGTGAGATAAACTAAGTGTAATCTACCAAGCATGACAATTTGCTCTTTGATTGCGAACTAATAGCTCTGTACTTCCTTACTGAGGTTCTATTCCTACTTAGCAAAGGTTTTATAAGCACATTTCAGTTATGCTCGAGTGGATATTTGCGTCACACAGAGGAATATGTGTTTATTCTCGCAGATAGCAGGTATTCGTCATTAAATGGACCGATCCTTCTTCTGGTTGCGTGTCATTTTAGCATCTCTGACGAACTAAAAAACTCAAAACTTATCGGTTACATTATTCCTTGCTCCCCATAGACAGTGGATATGTTTCTAGAAGACCAAAACCCACCGTTAAAAGAGGAGACAAGAAATGGGAGGATTCATTATGTGAAGAAACAACACTGCCATTATGAAAGGGAAAGGTTCAAAAGCTTAACACATCGCCATATTCCAAGATTAAATTCCAGTGGACACTCCATGAAGGCATAAAGAGCCACCACCAAATGGTACAAGGGTGAGCACCAGAATCTAGTGGCTCCATCATGAGCAACTATAATATAAAAACACTGATAGGGAGAGATCAAGCATGAGCATCATAATCCCTCATTAAAAAAGAAACAAGAAAACAAACAAGTACGGTGGCGCGAATCTCAAACTTTTCTTAAAGCAAGAGCATATGTAGATTAAAATTAAGCATGCAAATCGTGTCACCTGAAAGGTTCAACCCGATAGATTCTCCACCAAAGCAAGCACCAGGCAGCTATAAGTCAATAAAGAAATCTAGACCTGTGTGACAGGAAGTTCATCTAGAATTATGAAGAGCTTGAACACAATCTCTCATTTCAAACTGTGAAGGAGCAGCCCATGTAACAGAACCCTGAGCACTTCCTCGATACTGGAAACATTCGAGTAAAACAGACATTGGGAAAAGAGATCAGTCCTAACCGATCCGTACGCTGTTCGTACTCTCAGTAAGCGCTCAATACCAAGTACGGACCCTTCACAATTCAAATTCAGCAACAGTTCTCACCCGAGTAACCAAAAGGAGTACATATTCCATGGAATACGACCTCCCTTAGTAACTCCAGAGAGTCGCATTTTCCATTCCTATCCTCGCACTTCCACTAAACTTCCTCGCCAACCGAAGAAGAAATAATCCCAATGCGAAATGGAAACTACCGAAAGCAACGCAGGAGCAAAATGCAGACCTTCATATTCGAAAGGAGAACCGGAGACTCGAGAAACGACGTCGGACTCAGCCCGGGAGGGATCGTAATGCAAGCCGACCTGGAGATCGGGAGCTTCGCCGGCGACATCAGCTTGTACCTGGCGCCACAGCCACCGGGGGCCTCGGAACCAGAAATGCGGAAGGAACCGATTCGGTTCCGATCGTTCGCGGCGCCAGAGCTCCGACAAGGGGCGTCGGGGTCTAGAGAAGAGGGAGACTCCATCTTTTGTCGAGAACCGGTGCCGCGAGGAGTAGTAGTAGCAGCAGCAGTAGTAGGGACATGTCGGGGAGGGGAGGCAGTGGCATTTCGGTCATTTCCGGATGGGCTTTTGTGTGTGTGCGCGCAGGTTGTCACTTGTCAGGGACGACGCGCGGAGAGAGAGAGAGAGACGTGGTTGACCTGTTACAATGGATCTGGAAGGTGATTGGGCTGTCATTTTAAGGAAAGGTCGGTTATTTTTTTTAGTTGGCGTCCGGTGGCGGTGAAACTGAATTTATCTCTCTTTTTTTCTTTTTTTCTCTTTTACCTTTCGCTTGTCTGGATTATCTTCTTTCGGTTTCGCGACAAAATTTGTTCTTTGTTTAGATTTAGAATCTTCACGTTTCTTCCTCAAGCATTTCTACGGTATGCATACGTTGCTGTCAATTAGCACTTTTCACAAATCATATCTCATGGACGCACATGAATTTAATGTAGTTAGTTTCAGTTTGAAATTTTAAAAATTGACATTTATTTAGAAAGGATTTCGCTTAGGGGCGTTGAGGACGCTGGTTAAGCAATCAATTGAGGAAATCTTAAAATCTTAGAATTTTTTTTTTATCTTATGTGCAATTGTTTCTTTGAAAAAGTGAATTATTCTTTATAGTAGGATACTTGACAAGCTTATTTAGAATAGCCAATGCAACCTAAACTAGCTATGATCTCGTTCGATGCGTAATTATTCAATTTCCTTTTTAGAAGGTTTAGCGGTCATATGATATTCGAGTCAGATTTCACATATCCCGATCGATCCACCTCTCTAGATAATCGTAGGGGCACAATCCCTTGGATCGGTTTTGTGCATCCTAACAAGACTTGAACTCAAGATTACAATCGAATGGACACAATCCCTTGCAATATAAGACAACACCGTATTGGTGCAATTGATTGATCTTAGAGATGCTCGATAGACTTATTTTTTAATTTTTTGAAAATTGTTGAATCTATGAGTAAGCTTCAAGTTATGCAGCGAATGATGGAGAAACCATTTTATGCAGCGACCATAATATGCCATCCCCATCAAATTTTCCTTTTGTTCTCTCTAATAAATTGTTATAAGATTATATATGTGTAGATAATTTTCTTTCTCACTCACTAAAGTTATTAGAACAGGACATGCAATACACATTTTAAAACTACAATATTCGATGACTTTTAGGAGAAAAGAGATATAATGTATATGTTGTGGTTTTGAGAATACTATCGTTAGATAACTTGCAAAAACCTAGCAAAATTCGAAGCAATTCTCTTCCATCACTAATGTTAAGCTAATTGTATCGAATCATTATAAGGTTCTACACTCTCGAGGGTGCGAACATCATATAACTTTCAAAGGCCCAACAAAGCTAAAGTAATCTCTTGAATCCACGATTGTGAGGCAGAAGTTGCACCGGAAGCATCCGCTAGTTCAATATAGGTATGTGTAAAAGTGTGTCTGGAGAGACTTTTACTCTTGGCTTTCGATAGTTTCCAAATCTTACGATGTGCAAATTGTGACTCTTCTTACGTAAAATCTTATAGACAACTCGCACATGTTATATTCGCAATCTACCAAATTCAAATGATATTTTGAAAGTCAACAGAAAAATAATTTTTTTTAAAAAAAAATCACTTTTACATTTCAGAACTTACCGCCAGCAAACAAGTCTTCCTTGCTATCATTGGGATAGCCGCAAAAAGTGGTAAAAGAGTCCAAATCAGGGGGGGTGTTCCGTTGCATGCACTATGGCCGAAAAAGGGAAACATCAATGAGGTGTGGCCAATAGGCATGGGGGGGAAGAAGATGCGACCTGTGCTTACGAATAAGGTGACCTGTAACTTCACCATCCTAATTAAGCAAAGGCTTCCCCGCGTTTTGCTTTTCCCTGCTTAGCCACTTCAACTGAATCCATGATTAGCTCCACACGAGTTTTGACTATCTGAAGCAACCGAGGCCATGAGGCCTTTGATCTCAGAAGTCTAATCAAAGAGGTACAAAAAAAAAAGCAACCGAAAATCCACCGTGATCAAGCCAATCGCCTTTCATCCAATACAATGTTGATGAATACCATCGACCCAATGTTTTTGAATGAACCGGAATTCGTCGGAACATGTTCTCCTTATTTCATTAACCCAGCATTCTGGAAGGAAAAAAAATTAGAACCGTGTTCTCATTTGCACTGCGGTCTAAGATCTCGAAAAACGTATTTTCTATGACATTTTCATTCTCAATGGGAAAGAGAAATAAGGATTTTGTAGTACCAAACAGCGATTAGCCATTGAATTTCGCCTTTTTTTTTTGCGTTTTAGGTTTTTGAACTTTGGATAGTGCACGAGAGCAATAACATCGAATTTCCGGGCTTAGGAAGCATGTAGTTCGTGGGCCACCAAGTCTACCTCTGGATCACTCTTTGGGATTGAACCCAAGTTGGCAGTCCCAATGAAACAACTTCACCCAAGTTTTCTCTAGGCTTGAATATCCTCCTATGATTTTGCTAAAACCTCATTTAATTTACGAGTTTTGCTAGCATAATAATCTTTAGGCAACTGTGAAAGTAACAACATATCACGAGTCACAAATTATCGAAGGAGTAGACCCCACAACAATTTATAATTATTTATTATTTTTTTACACAAGACATGTTATTCTCACAATGGATTAGAGACAATTATTTAATCATCTCTTTTTATCAAATGCCGCATTACATATTTTTATTTGTATAAAAAAACGTGATATAAGAAGCATTGCGCTGTGTAGTTTGCACTTGAGTCGAGTCTCCCGTTCACGAGTCGTTTCTCCGCCTTCTCAATAGCACCAACGAGCACAAGGGAAAGGCGTGCGCTGCCTCTTTGAACTCGAGAAATTTAACGTTGGGGTCGGACGAGACTTGCCCAGCTTGGTCCAATGAAGCGTTAGTTGTCCGAGTAAAGCTATGACATGATCAAGCTCGGCGACCAAACCAAAATAAGATTAAACAGAATCTGGAACGAGAAGGTGATGAATGGAACCGAGTAGATGATGACCACGACCGTTGCTTAAGAATGGTAGAGGGCCACTAGCTGAAAGAGATGCTGGAGTTGATCTTTCGACAAATTCATAATTTAGTTTTTCCGACATTTTCCAATGAAACTGACCACGGCAAGTTTTTGTGCTACGCTCCTGTAATAATTTCTCCTTTATCCCGAGTATTTATGGTGCACACTTGTAGAAAACTTTCGACAATGTATGCCCTAATTTTCAAAAAAGGTTATCTAGAGAATTCATGTACTTTGAATTATTTTGCAATATTAATCTTCCTTAGACTTCTTTTTAATCAAAAGATCACGGAAAAATTGTCATTTCAGTCCTAAACCTATTGCACTTTTGCCATTTCAGTCCTAAACCTTTTTTTTTTGCCAATTCAG
>BCNH02000006.1:29622272-29647807 GCA_001662345.2 Metrosideros polymorpha var. glaberrima | reverse complement strand
GGACAGAATTGTAAAAGGTTTAGGACTGAATTGGCAAAAAAAAAAGGTTTATGACTGAAATGGCAAAAGTGCAATAGGTTTAGAACTAAAATGACAAATTTTCCAAAAGATCACCATTTACCACTCTTCTGCATGGTTTTTAACTTGCCTCGTCAATAGAAATTTTAAGTCAGCACTGGAAGCGAACTCTCAAGGAAATATACTGTATATCTGCCAAAGTTGATGTTGCTGAGGCTATTTCAAAACATGGATGGAAAGGGTCTTCTGCTAGATCAGAGGGGAGAGTATCATTTCTAGCTGCTCTTTTTGAGGCTATTGCTCTTCGCGTATTTTTTTCGGAGGATCGAATTATCTCTGCAGCTTCTTCTAAATGTACTTTTGCCTAAACGCAAAGTCGTTCTCCCAAAGCTCTCCCGAACGCACCAGTGTCACTCTCCACACGTTTCCTAAATATTGTCTCCTTGCTACTGCCGATGCTCGGAGGAATTAGTGAGGAGCAAAGGCGTTAAGGTTTCATAGCAGAAGCTTATCTGGTTTGCACCTAATGCTCCCAGATTTGCTCTGGTTATTTGGGATGGCAGTGTTGAACAAGCTTCCTACATTGGATAGACAAGCAATGGGGTCTCCTTCCTTGTGCCCTTCATGTGAACAAGCCAATTGAGTCGAGATCTCACTTCCTTTGGGAATGTAGTTTCTCATCTTAGCTGTGGAGAAGGACTTTTGCTCTTGTGCTCTATTGATAGAACTCCTGGAGATTGGACTTTCGAGCTTCATTGGATCACATTGCTGAGGCTATCTTGGAATGCATGTACCTACTTTCTATGGAAGGCTAGGAATGCTGTGGTCCTTGATGGTCAGTCGCTTCCTCCTTTTGATCGAGTGCTGAAATGTGCTAACTTTGCCGTTAAGCACTGCATCAAGGGCCATCGAGTCCCCGGTAAGTTTGCAGCTCCGTGCTGGTTGGCACATCCATTTGTAGTATTTTCGTCATGCTGATTTAGCGTGTTCTTGTTCTCTAGTGCCACAGTTGTTCTTTGGCCTTTGTTCATTTACGGGAAGAATTACCAAAGAAGTCCTAAACTTATTACAATTGTGTCAATTCAATCATAAATCTTATTATTTTTTTGCCAATTGAGTCCTAAACCTTTTGCATTTATGCTAATTTGGTCCATCAAGCCTGTTTTGGCCGGCCGATGCTGACGTGAACAATTTTCAATAATATATATATTTTTTATTAATTTATTTCTTTTCTTTCTTTTTTTCTTCCCTTCTTCCTCACCTAGAGATGGCAAGGGCGAGCTTTGCCATGGCTGGGTGAGGCTCGCCCTCACTAGTGGCTGACAAAGTTGACCTCACTGGCCCTTGTGCAACCGTCTAGAAGAAGGAAAAGAAAAAGAGAAAAAAAGGAAAAATAAAAAAGGAAAAAGGAAAAAAATAATATTAAAAATTATTCACGTTAGTGCCTACCGCGCCACGTACTACGGTCGGCGTCAACGTCAGTGCCAATCGGCCAAAATTGGCCGAATAGCTTAAATTGGCATAAATGTAAAAGGTTTAGGACTCAATTGATAAAAAAACAAATTATGATTGAATTGGCACAATTGTAATGGGTTGGGTATTTTTTTTATAATTCTCTCTTCAATTTGCGCAATGGTTGTTTCTAATGGCTCTTAGTTTGTACTCGGCCTTTTGCCTTGTCGATGAAATGGAGGGCCATATCATAAGAAAACGGATGTAATTTGACCCTTCGTTGAACTTTGCAGTGGTTCCTTTTCTATTTTAATAAATTTATTGGAATGTAATTGTCGATGAGAGGGAGAGGTGAGGTACAGTCCACTTGTTATTATTGTAAAACGGGTCAAAATTCAATTAGAGATGTCATAACATACTTTTCAAAATTGTCAAAAAAATTCTTCGACCAAAAAAAAAAAATACTTTTCAAAATTCGAGTATTCCCGTATGCCACCTAATTGACCAAGCTGCGATGAAGGATTTTACTCCATTGCAGCTTGCACGTAAAAAAAAGGCGGAACGATCACTGCATCATGCAAGTCATCCATACGGGTACTTGGATATCTGCCAAGTACTTGAGCAACGTCGCCATGATTTCTCTTGCTTGGAATAGAATTTCCCCAAGAAGTTAAATCGGGTTAGAGTAATTAATCTTTAATAATCTCATATTTAAACCTATTGTACGGATGACAATAGAAATCTACCAAAATAGGAAAAGTTATGTATTTTGCTTAACGAAAGATTAGAATGATCCCGATAGAGATGAAGCACAGTACTAGAATGATTTGAAACATTACTAGAAGGATTCAAATAGTTAACATGAAGATCTCCAAAAAGATTAGGCTGTTAATTTAGATCATAACCTATCGGCACACGAAAGGACAAAAAAAAAGAATATAATTCCCAAGATACGTGGATTAATCACTAATCGGACTTAACGATTTCTCCTCTCCACCTATCAAATCTAGATTAGAGAATATCTTATTCGAGCTAAACTCAAATCTATCATGCGCGTTAGTTTGAACGGGTAACCCAACATTCGATCCAAAGGGTCGTCTCAAAAAGTCAAACAACATTAATTGATTTTTTAGGGGATTGGGACTCAGGGTTGACTGAAGACTTAATCAATGCCGTCAATTACAGTTGAGCTCGGTGCAGTCATCCACTGGTTGAGCCTTTCAACCCCAAAACGACGTCATCTCATAGGAATGGGTTTTCTAATAGCTAGCGATCAAAAGCTATTTAACTAAGATCTTATCCACGCGGAAGGTAAGTTCTATGGACTCTCGGATAAGTTTTCACATAATAACTAACAATTCAAAAAAATTTGACTTAGGTTCCGCAAGATAAAATAATCTGGCTTTCGTAATTTCCGTAACTACTTTACATCATAGGGCACTAGTCAACGGAAATCGGCAATATAATAGTTTGCGCGCATCACCGCCGTCCATCTTCGTTGGAACGACTCCAGCTCCAGCGTGGACGGTCAAGATCACAGCTCCTATGCAACATCAGGTACATCTGTCCAGTTGACATTCCAAAAGGTTTTGCGAAGCAGGAGGACACGAAGATTCCCTGAAATTTCGTCAAAACGTGGTAACTTACCAGGAAATCGACCCAACACTTGTCGTTGCAACATAATCAATTCTCTCCTCATTTTAAAGATTCCCCCATTTAAAAAAAAAGATTCCCACTACGGAAAATATTTTACCAAGATTTACTCGGCCGTCTGTTTTGGGAATTGGATAAATGTCGAATTTACGGTTCACCAATAAAAAAAAATCAACTAAATCCTGCGCTGATTATGATCTTTTCCACGTTTATTTTACCAAATCACCAGTATCAAATTTTTTAAAAAGAAATACAAAAATACAAAAATAAATCGAACCCTAACTCGAATTCCCACCTCTGTATATATACACCCGCAACACGCGTTCCACAAGCCTTTGACCAAGATTTGAGTATCGAAGCTCTCGTCTTGCACTTGCTTTGAAGGCTTCTCTCCTTCAGTTCCAGAGATCGAAGGCTCGAGCTTCGCCGATCGAAGGCGCTCGGAGACCAACTTCCGTTCGCTCAGGGAGTATTTTCACGTGAGTATCTCGTGCCTTCCTCTTCGTTGATTTCGATGGCTGGTAGGAGTCTGAAGCGTTGCGATTTGTTTCCTCGTGTTTTTCATCCTCTCCTGTCGCTGGGATTCATTCAGAGAGGGCGAGACAAAATCGAGATTCGATTGGAGATGTTGTCTTGTCGTGAAGTTTTCTTTTTTCTTTCTAGGTCGATGGAGTCGAGGTTTTTCTTGTTTCGCCTTTTTGCATGGAGTGTTGTCCTTTTTCGATTACTGTGGAAAAATACAGTTCGAGCTTCAGATGTGAATTGGTCGCTGCCAATTTCGTTTAGACTATCGTTGTGAATGTCGATCGCTGTGAATACATACACCCTCTACTGAAATTCTTTGGGTTTCCAATGATCTCGATGAAACTAGCGATTTGAACATAACTTGCGTTTGAATTGTGTGGTGTCTCCAGAAATATGTGTGGGAAGTTCATGTCATCTGTTTTTTCATCGAAATCATGGAGTATATGTTTCAAGCGATGCTAATTGCATGCGCACTTGATTCAATTGAAGATGCCGAGCGTTACCCTCGACCAGTCCGACAAGGACTCCGAGCCGTTCGTGGAGGTGGACCCGACCGGGCGCTGCGGCCGGTACCCCGAGCTCCTCGGGTCTGGCGCAGTGAAGAAAGTGTACCGCGCCTTCGACCAAGAGGAAGGCATCGAAGTGGCGTGGAACCAGGTCAAGCTGAGGAAATTCGACAACTACCCGGGGATGATCGACCGGCTCTACTCGGAGGTCCGGCTCCTGCGGACCCTCAACAACAGGAACATCATATCCCTCCACAACGTGTGGCGCGACGACGAGCATGGCAAGCTTAACTTCATCACCGAGGTGTGCACGTCGGGGAACCTGAGGGAGTACCGGAAGAAGCACCGGCACGTGTCAGTTAAGGCGTTGAAGAAGTGGTCCAAGCAGATCTTGAAGGGTCTGGAGTATTTGCACACTCATGATCCTTGCATCATCCACAGAGATCTGAATTGCAGCAACGTCTTCGTCAACGGGAACGTCGGTCAGGTACAGCACTGCATTCTACCTCGAATTCCCATGTTAATTACCCCAAAATTCTCATTTGTTTGGTGGGTCGGATGGAAAACAGAAGGGCCTACGTAAATAAAGCAATAGAGGATAATCATCAATGATGGGACGACACTTATTTCCTACGCTTTCTAAGAAAGTAATGGAAACCTTAGCTGGAGCCTTGTTAGTTGTCATTTGTTTATGCTTTCTTTTCGCGCATGCCACCCCAAAGTATTAGAGGATCCTATTCATAACCAACCGTGATGTTCATTCAATTTCCCCTTTTCCCATTCACCAACCAATGGAAACCCCAACTTTTCCTTAACTCGTGGGCTGTGTGCCTCGTTTGAATTCAGGTCAAGATCGGCGATTTGGGATTGGCGGCAATCGTGGACGAGAGCCATGTGGCGCACTCGGTCATCGGGACACCGGAGTATATGGCGCCGGAGCTCTTTGAGGAGGACTACACGGAGTCAGTCGACGTGTACTCGTTCGGGATGTGCCTACTCGAGATGGTGACCGTGGAAATTCCATACAGCGAGTGCGACAGCGTGCCTAAGATATACAAGAAGGTGATTTCTGGGGTCAGGCCACAGGCTCTGGGCAAAGTGAGAGACCCTGAAGTGAGGGCTTTCATCGAGAAGTGTTTGGGGAAGCCAAGGGCCAGGCCTTCGGCTTCCGAGCTACTCAACGATCCTTTCTTCGACGGGATCGACGGAGACGGCGACGACGACGAAAACTGAATCTTAGATGTAAATTGTATATAACAATGTAATCAAGTACATAGATCAAGTCCTTCAATTTCCTTTGCGGGGGCTTGTTTAGCCGCTTGTTTTCGGGTTTGTTATTCTAATATATTGTTTTGTCTATATTTTTGGGGTTTCGGTGTGATTTGGAGGGACATGGGGGAGGAGGATGAGGTCGCCTTGTCCTTTTCTCTTCAATTTAAATGGATGATACTTGGGAAGAATTGAGTGAGGGAAGAATAGAGGGAGTGACTTTATAGGGATGAAAGAATTGAGTTGAGGGTCTAATTTGGTTGCTGTTTCTAAAAACTTCAGCCCTCTTCTGACTCGGGCAATCGAAACGTTTACTCGACCAAAAAAAAAAGAAAAAAGTCAACGAAATTTTCTTCATATCACTCGAGTTGCTTCTCAATGGTGCAGTTTGTTTGTTTGTTCTTGGTCGAAAGATAATTGCATAGATAGATAATTAAGAGTCTGTACAAACTAAGCTTAAAAGCAGGGCGTCAACACAAATAAGATCCCAAAGAGGTTGGGGAATATTCGAGAGCCAAGAAGCTGAAACATCATTGGTGCGGTGCGCTTTTGCAAGCCATTTTGCAACCTGATTTTCTGATCTTCGACAGTGGGGTCAGAGTAATATCTTCGAGTTGGGCCAGCAAAGCCCGAATGTCCAATACATAGGCCTCGGCCTCCAGTAGAACGGAGAGTCTTCATTCACCTGCTTGCACAAGTACGAAGTCAGTCAGATTCGACCACCACTTTCTCTTCTCTCTCCTCAAGGCGAGAAGCTTCAATGCCTCAACGATGATTTGTGCTTCCGCTTGAATCGGGGAGCAAGCTCCAATTGCGAATCCGTCAAGAATGGAGCCCGAGGTGTCCCGTAAGGCTCCGGCCATCACTCCTCCTGCCATATCGTCACCAATCGAGGCGTCCACGTTGAACTTCAAGTCAGTGTTTCTCGGTAGTGTCCACTTCTGCTGCAAATTCGTGTCTTCTTCAGTAAAGGTTGAAGCTTTCTTGTTCCAATTCCCATAATTCCTCACTAATGCGTCGGCCTCTTGAATTAGGGTTTTTTAGGTTGACTTTTTACTCCTAAAGTCTCAATTGTTCCTCGATTTTCAAATGTTCCAGAGGGTTATGAGTGCGTTTGGGAATAGCATTTCCAAAGCCCTTTGGACACCAAAAACCCATTTAGCTAAAAATGGATATTTGGAAACTTATTTGGAGATTTGCATTTGAAAAATGCAAATATCCAAAATGCTGAAAGCCCGATTGCCTTGGGCTTTGAGCATTCTCGACATGCCCCCTTCCTTGATTAAAATAAAAAAAATTCTTCCTTTTTAGCTCTCACAAGTTCATCAAAATTCCAAGTAAGCCATTCTCTTCAATAAAACCCTAAAATGGCAAGGCAAGTGATTGGCTGGAGAGGGGAATAGGCCAACGAGGGGGACGGGCTAATGACGGCCGCCAGTCGTTTGGGGTCGCAAGACCCAGGCCGACAGTCACTAGGGTCGCGCGACCCCAGGTGATCGTCGCCTGGGTCACGCAAACCAAGTCAACAGTGGCCTGGGGTTGCGCGGCCTAAGGCCGCCTCGCTTGAGGTTGGGCAACCTCAGGCGAGGCTAGCGACGGCGCACCGGCCGCTCGCTGGAGAGGGTCGCCAGCCGCTCGCCGAAGGCAGATTTTTACTTTAAAAAAAATATTTTTAAAACGGTTTTGCAAAGTGTAATTTTTTCCAAACACCATTTGCATTTCAAAAAATCAAAGTTGTATTCAAAGTGTAATTTTACCAAACACTGTTTGCATTTGGAAAAACCCCTTTAACTTAAAGGTGTTTACATTTTCCCTAATGACTTTCCCCAAAAGACTTTCCAAATGCAGCCTATGGCCGTCAATTTAAAGGAGGGTGGGAGGTATGGGTTCTCAACTTGTTCCCGGAGCCACGCATCCATGCGTGTGATATTTTGGGTTCTGCTCTTACTTATACTGTATACGTTTTGCCATATGTTTGCTGTCTGTGGGCATAAAAGAAATATGTGCTATGTAGTTTCAATTTTTGCTTCGCAGATGGGGCATAGGGGTTGTGTAATAATGTTTCTCTTGCATAAGTTCTCTCTCATCGGTCGGCAGTGCGTTTTGGCACATGTTCCGAAGGAAAATTCAAATTTGAGAATCCAATTGCGAATGGTGCAGTTTGTTTACTCGCTGTTCATTCACTAAATTTCTTTTCTAATTTGAGAACCCAATTGCGCCAAAGCGCGCTATTCAATCGAAGATGTGTTTAAATCTCTTGGTTTGCTTCTCGGAAGATCAGAGCTGCCTGTGGACGTGGTTTGAGGTTGCATCATTCGAAGTCTAGTCAACGCAAAAGTTGAAGGAATCAAGGGATGAATTGGGGTATAGTCAAAGCATGGGGCGGGCTCGATTCCTTCTTTAACTAATGCAATTTCTTTTAGATTCAGATGCGTCCTCAGAGGCTCGAAAGAGAAACAGATAAGTCGGAGGCTCGGACAAAACGGCCGTTGGAATCATTAAGAATTACGAAAGAGGCCCCAATTTTATTTAAATAAGAGAGAGAGAGAATTAGGGAAGATGCTAAACTAAATGTACTTTTTTTTTAATTGTTAGAGGCAAACTATTTAGCGTGTTGGCGAGGGAGATGAGAAAAGACGAAGTCGATGAAGGTGGGGGAGACGCACGTTTCTGTTGGGAAATAGTTGCCGGCATAAATACGGTTCACTCCCATTTCAAAAATTAAAATCATGACTCGTTAAATATTAATATTTCGATTTTTTAAATATCAATCCTGCATGATACGAGAAAACAATGTATTTCGAAGCATCTTTAAAACCATCGGATTTAAAACTCGATCCACATCAGCTAGAGTCTTCGGCAACAATCGGAAATCTAAAGAACAGAAAATTACATAGAGCAATTCACAAATCCATCTCCTCTCACATGGGGTTTTGGGGGAGAACACTGTAAGTTAGGGCGTGTCTGATAATAAAAAAGTAGGTCTTTTTTACTTCTTGTTTCTGTTCTTAGGAATAATTCTGTTCCAAATTTGTTCCTAGGAACAATTCTGTACCAAATATATTTCTGTTCTTTTTCTGTTCCTATGAACAAAAGAACATAAATTAGAAAAATGGAAGAGTTACCAAACAATCCCTTAGCGTTGTTTCATAAGTGGTAGCATTTGAAGTTTGGATTTTACTTCCGTATAGCTTTATGACTATTCTCACTCTTCATGCACGACTTGATGTCACGGATTCGGAAATCACCTTATCAAATGCGTGCAAACTGGCCTGTCATCATGCCTATAAATTATCGTAATAAAATATTGGCGAAATACTTATAAATTAAATAATCGTGTTACACATTACTCGATTTGAATCGGGCCAGACTTTAGCTTTTTCCCCGTGGGCCTTCGTCATTCGAACCAAATTGGAAGCCTCGCTCAACTTAAATCCCCATGATGAACCATCTCCGCTCCTTTTGGACTATGCCTAGCTCCACCTAACGGCAACGATTTTGAATTTTATTGAATGGACAAAATGGTCCTTTGCTTCTCCCAAGCAATGTCCATCCACCCTAATAAACAAGCGGGAGGGGAGGGTTTTTTCCGCCTTTGCCCCTCGAATCTGACAGGTGAATCGGAAAAACGCGTCCAGATTCAAGTGATTTAGTAATATGAGTCGTATTAAAATCTTTGAGATTTAGAATCCATCCGCATAAAATTAAAAACATGTGTTGCTCTCACAAGCTAGTGGAAATACTAGGTCATAATGCTAGGCCACCTTTCCTCGTTTGCAAACTCCACCGTTAAGATAACTTCGGAAAATGCACATTTTTATAAACATTCGGGGTGTGCTTGTTTTAGGAAATTTATCGTGATTAAGGAAAGTGTTTTTCATTGAAATAATATTTAAGAAAAATGTTTTTCCATTTTTCGATTAGGGAATTCATTTTCCTTATATTAAGCGTGGATGTTTTCTTTGACTGTAAATGATTTCCCGTTTACCGATCATTTTCAGCAAATTAAACGAGTAAAAGTTTGAAAAACTAATTTGCAGAAATATTTTTATTTTTACTTAAACAAACACACCCTAAGTTCCTTTTAGAGATTTTTTTTTTTCTTTTTTTACTTCCAATTTCTTTTGCCGGGGTAATAATCGGGCCAAGAATCTGCAAGTTATGTATGATTTTCAATCAGCTTAGAAGAGGGGGAAAAAAGACCTTCATATTATCTACGTGTTGCAAACAGTTTAGTCAAATCTTAGCAATTGAGATGTGGCATGACATGTGTAAAATCATTTTTTAAACTATTTACAATGTAACAATGATTGAGAAAATGATTTCACATGATGAACTTCTCTAAGCACACAATCGAAGTGGTTGAAAAAAAAATTAAGCCTTACTTGATAAAACTCAATTGACATAAACTGTCTTCTCGGATTTTATTATGAATTAGCATGTTCTTGAAAATACACTTGGAGGAATATCTCAGAAGGGCGCTTTAATATTTTTCGTTCGCTCAAACTCATGTTCGAGGGACACATTGGAATGCTATGCCTGAATGGTGCTAGATGAGGAAGATGCAAAGAAAAATACCATACCTTTATATTTCTCAATTTTTCCTCATAGAAATTTTAAATTTTTTTTTACAAATTTTCATTCCTGCGATTTTCCACCATTTTCCAAACACAGCATAAATTTCAAAGTTTGGACCAAATCGTAATTCTCTGCAGATGCCATGGACATTGATGTAACTCCGCCTAATCGAAATCAAAATCTCCAACGGTCATCATTTCTAATCCTAGAAGCCTACAACAGAAACCCTCTCTGTGTCCGCTCTGCATCCTCCCTTTCTAACATTTTGAATCTCTCTCTCCTCTCTCTCTCTCTCTCTCTCTCAAGCAGACGCATTTTGCTTCTCCAACAATGAAGTCCAGCAACAGCACAGCGATCTCAGAAAATGGATCCAAGGGAGGCCTATCAACCTCTTCTATACGGAGCCTCCTCTCCAGATCCATTTCTACCAAGCACAAAACAGCTCTCAAGAACTCCAAGATCCCCAAACCCGATGCAGAAAATACGCCTCCGCTCCATCCCAACACTTCGGACTCCGATACCATCGTACCTTCTCCAAAGCTTGGGAAATCGAGTGAGATCGCCCGATCTGACGGTCAAGAAGCTCCGTCCAACCCCCAGCCATCGACTAAGGTGCTCGACTCCAGATTCTAGCAGCGTGTTGTGATTTTTTTTGCAGTTTTACTCTCGACTTTCGAGCGGTTTTAAGTGCTTTTGCTTAATTTTGTCCATGAGGGTTTGCTTTGCTGTTGGTAATGTTGGCTATGTCTGAACAGTAGAGCTTAACTGTGCCGGTGGTCATACTAACATTCCTATGTTGTGGTGTCTCGGAGTTAAATGTCTAAAATTGTTCATCACTTTCAAATGTTCTTTTTCCGCTCAACTTTTGTTTGAGGTTTGTTCTGCTGTGATGTGATGTGAGATCGCTTCGAAGTCTGCTGTCACTTAGAGCTTTAACTTCTTCAACTGATATGCTACACTTGCAGAAAGAGATAGCAGCATTAGGAGACAAATCTGGGGCATTGGCACAACCAGACACACCAGTGAAGGTTCTTTAAGTGAAATTAATCAGGTCTTTGAGCTCGATGGAGTGCTTAATATCTGATTGTTATTTGCAAATTTTTAATTTCACTAGGTTGCAGTGAGAATTAGGCCTGCCAATGAATTCGAAAGAGTAGGAGATCGGATTGTTAAGAAAGTTTCATCCAATTCACTGTCAGTTGGAGATCGCAAATTTACTTTTGATTCAGTCTTTGATGGAAGCTCAAGCCAGGTTAGCCGCTGATTCCACATTTTTTCTCTATGAATACGTGTACCATTACATTTTCACCTCCACTTATCTGGGTATCTCTCTACTTGGGAGAGGAAGAAATAGGTAAGATAGACAACTAAGAAGATAGCCCTGCTTATAGTTCCTGTCCAGTATTGAGAGAGATCAAGATTGGCTGAGAAAAGTTTTTACCACTCTGCTGATTGGAAAATAACAATTATTTTCCATACTAAGCTGTTTTTCGTTTCAAACAGGAGGATATCTTTCAGACAGTTGGTGTTCCTTTAGTACAAAGTGCGCTTGCAGGATACAACACTTCTGTATTAACATATGGACAGGTATGTGTATAGTATAACTCACTGTAGCTATTACTTATCTTAAATTACATACCAAATCTTGTCCTGTGAAGTGTGTAACTCTAATGAGTTCTTACTAGAGTGGAAGTGGAAAGACATACACAATGTGGGGTCCACCCAGTTCAATTGTTGAAGAACCCTCATCCAGAAGCCCCCAAGGTCTTGTTCCACGCCTTTTTCAGATGTTATTTTCTGAGATTGAGATGGTATGTCAAGCTTCCGTTTCCATAATTCTATATACTAAAAGTTATTGGTGGATCTTGTCTAAAGGATTCCATGACTTGATACAGGAGCAAGGGAATTCTGAAGGCAAACTAGTCAATTATCAGTGCCGCTGTTCTTTTCTGGAGGTAGCCTACTTCTGATTATTTGAGCATTAGTTACAATATTCCGCTTCACCTATATCCAGCTAAAGGATTTTATTTTTTTCAATGCAGATATACAACGAACAAATAGGGGACTTACTTGATCCAACCCAGCGAAACCTTAAGGTGCATTACTTTTTTCCATACTAAGTGTAGGTTTCTTTGTCAGTGATCAACATTTCTTTCTATACCCAGTCCTTCTAAGTTTGTGGTATTTTGGGGCTTGCTACTTTTTTCAGATAAAGGATGACTTGAAGAATGGGCTATATGTTGAGAATTTGTCTGAGGAATATGTGACGGGCTATGAGGAGATAACTCAAATCTTGATTAAGGTAATAACACGGCCTATGCTCATCAAGAAGGCTATTTTAGAACTCTTATTGAAAGAATATTCTTGCTTATTAACTTTACATTTCTATCATGTTTCGTGCAGGGTCTTTCAAACAGAAAAGTGGGAGCAACAAGCATGAACTCCAAGAGCTCCAGGTCCCACATTGTGTTAACTTGCATCATTGAGTCTTGGTGCAAGGTAGTTACGTATATAAACTTCCTTGTTACTGCTAATTGCTAGCAGATGAATTTTGTATCTGATGAGGGCATGAGTGATGTCGTTTTTGGGTGCTAAAGAGATTCTTGTCAGAATCAGTCTTCCTAACAATTATCTTGCAATGGATGATATACTAGAGTCCAACATTCAAGGTGCCCCACAAATGTTTATTGTTACATGTGGCAATACATGTTATCAGAATGCCAGGACTCAAGATGCGTCTGAGCTCATTAATCACCATCTTCCCACAAGTTACATGACTGGGTCATTCCTTTTTGTTGAAAACTGTTGTAGGAATCATCATCCAAGTGTTTCAGTAGTTCAAGAACAAGCAGAATTAGCCTTGTTGATCTTGCTGGGTCAGATAGAAACAAACTTGATGATGCTGGTAGACAATGCGTGAGAGAAGCCAGAAATGTGAAGAAATCCCTATCTCAGCTCGGGTATGATGCTGGAACCTCGTTGAGGCAGAAGCAGAACTAATGGAAGTTGTCCTTATTGCTGTTTTTAAATAAGATCATTAGAATAACTATGATTGCATTTGTCATGCGATGAGGAAAATATTGAAGTTACTGTAGATGTTAGGGGTAGTACATCTTTTTGGCTGTAGAATGTGATATTCATTCACAAATCCATTGAGAAACTTTTTGATATACAGGGAATTTTACACTAGCTCTTTCTTCTTTCATTCACAAGATTGGTATCTTATGTGGCTAGCTTATTCTTATGCATATTCCATCGATGCAGATATTTGGTCAATAGTTTAGCTAAGAGAAGCCAAGGTGGAGACAAGGGTGTTCCATATAAAGCTTCGTGCTTAACCCATTTGTTGCGAGAATCCTTTGGTGGCAATTCTAAACTCACAGTTATCTGTGCCATATCTCCAGACAAAAGGTAACCCAAAATTCGCTATATTCAAATATTTTTCCTCATGAAAAATCCTAGAGAAATGTTATTAGTCATAGAGGATAATGTTCTCTTTTTCTAAGCTATGAATTTGCTTCTTAAATGCAGAAGCGAGAGTGAAATACTCAGCACCCTCAGATTGGGACAACGAGTGAAATATATTAAAAACGAGCCTGTAATAAATGAAATTTCAGAGGATGATGTGAATGATTTGAGCGATCAAATTCGTCAACTGAAGGTATGGTAAACAAATTCCTACATGCATTTCTTTTCCGATTTCTCTTTGAAATAAATTGAAGTTTTATGGTTTGACCATTTGTTGCTGACAGGAAGAACTCATAAGAGCAAAGTCCCATTCACATAACTCAGTGGGAAGCAAGCAGAAATACTTCCATGGGCTGAATGCACGTGAAAGCCTAAATCAACTGAGGGTGAGCCTTAACCGGTCTCTGATACTTCCTCGAATTGACTGTGAAAAAGAGGATGACATAAATGTTGATGAGAATGATGTAAGGGAACTATGTAAAGAGCTGGATAAGTTGCAGACATGTGAAAATAAGCCAAAAGATACATCACAGAAAGGAAACTCCACCCATAGTTCTTCTATAGAAGAATGTTGCCGAACAGATCTAAGTGAAGAATACACTAATTGTCCAGAAGAATTTGAACCAGAAGAAATTAATTTGAGACAATCTCAGTGTGAACTTGCTCCAGAGGACAGTATTGCATCAGCAGAAGACTTTATCAGCTGCAGTCGTGACAACTTGAGTCTTGCAGATTCTACACTCAGAACTAGCATTTCAATCAGCTCATGTCATCACTCTCCAATTCTTGAAGAGCCTACATTGACAGAATCTCCAAAAATTCGAAAATCTCTGAGGAGAAGTATAGCCATTTCATCAAGCCTTCTTGCAAGCCAGAAGAACCTAGTGGAAAGTGAGAAGTTCCTTCCAGATGTGCCAGGAAAGTCTCTCAGACAAAGTCAGCACCTTAGATCCTCCTTACAGTCAAGCAAAATATTTCCAGGACCTACCGAGTCTTTAGCTGCGAGCCTTCACAGAGGCTTAGAAATTATTGACCACCATGAGAGGAATTCAGCAGCAAACAAATCTCCAACTGCCTTCTCATTTGAACACTTGACTTTGAAACTTAGTCCAGAAGTTGACCGGACCAATGCCTCTGCTCAGACATTGCCAGAGGAGAGCCAATCTTTAGATGGACCATATGGCTCATTTCTTTGTGCATCTTGTCAAAGAAGAAGATCGAATCTTGATTGTGATGAGGTCCAGGACAGCTTAAAGACATGGATTGTGGCAGCAGATGGAGGAGGGACCCCTAGAAATCTAAAAGCTGGAACAGCCAAGGTACGTCTACACCTTTTCAAAGGTGAAAAGGACTTCTGTATGTGTCTTCTCACTAATTTGTGCTGTTTTTCTGAACCAGGATGTAGAGATTGATACGTCTGCGGATGTGAAGAGGGCCAAGGAGCTCGAGAAAATCTGCAAGGAGCAAGCAGCTAAAATTGAGCTTCTCAATAGCCTGGTACTATTTCTTTACCTTCTGCTTTGTGCAGTACTGAATCCAGACTCACTATATTAGGATTTAAGATTGTCGATACTCTAAACTCTTACAGGTAGAGCAATATAAGGAGGAACAAAACTCCATCAAGGCTTTGAAAAAGGAAATTATTCCATATGATGAGCAGACTATAGAGGAGATGCACTCGCAGGACAGCAAAGATCTGCAACTCCTGAAATGTGAAGAGGAGGGGAACGACCAGGCTGAGGAAAAATGTGAAATTAAGGAAGTCCAAGAAGAGCAACATCATGGGGATGAAGAAAATATTTTTGATATGAATGAGAAGGAAGCACTTCTTAAGGAAATCCATTTATTGAGGAGCAAATTGGATTCTTATACGGATGCATGTCCTGACAAGTCCACTGAGAAACTGAGGTCTTCACTGCTGTTGCGATCCATTCAACTGCGGGAGAGTTGTGTAGGATCTCAACATAATGAAGAAGCAATTCAGAGAGAAAGACAGCGATGGACAGAGATGGAAAGTGAGTGGATCTCTTTGACAGATGAATTAAGGGTTGCTATTGAAAAGAACCGCCAGCGTGCAGAGAAGTTGGAGATGGAGCTTAGGTTGGAGAAAAATTGCACCGAGGAATTGGATGATGCTCTTCAGAGATCTGTCCTCGGTCATGCCAGAATGGTCGAACACTACACTGAACTTCAAGAGAAGTATAATGACCTGGCTGCAAAACACCACGCAATTATGGAAGGAATTGCGGAGGTGAAGAGGGCAGCTGCCAAGGCAGGAGCCAAAGGCAACGGCTCTCGTTTTGCGAAATCCCTGGCAGCAGAGCTCTCTGCTTTGAGGGTAGAGAGGGAGAGGGAGAGAGAGCTTCTCAAAAAGGAGAACAAAAGGCTTAAAATTCAACTAAGGGACACTGCAGAAGCTGTTCATGCTGCTGGAGAACTGCTTGTCAGGTTGAGAGAAGCTGAGCAATCAACTTCAGCTACTGAGGTAATTAGAATTCGGGCACTGTTTTCGTTCATCCATTAGATTGAAACCTACAGGATCACCTGAATTGGCTTGCATCATTGGTTTTCAGTCATTAGATTGACAGTACTACTGACTTGTTCTCAATATATATCTTGCTTACTGCCTGAGACTCCTTGGTGGTGCTGAAAATGAGTTGACATGATCAATGTTTAGCGAGGATTATGCAATTGGCCCAGGATTCGATTTCCTGGGCTAAATTCACAACATAGATAATAGTTTCTACTAGTAGTGCCAAACACATGAAGTTATTCAAATTTCAATCGCGACAGCGGGTAGCTTTTGTGTTGTAGTTATCAGGCACAAAGTGTGTGACCCGAGTGCTGACATACTTTTCCTTCCTTCTTTCTTGTAAATAATGCAGGAGAACCTAGCGACTGTTCAGGAAGAAAATGAGAAGCTGAGGAAGCAATTGGAGAAACTTAAGAGGAAACATAAGATGGAGATGATCACAATGAAACAATATCTTGCAGAGAGCCGACTGCCGCAATCGGCATTGCAATCACTGCATAGGGAGGATTCAGGCATTGCTACAACTACTGATTATGATGATGATCAGGCATGGAGAGCAGAATTTGGAGCTACATACCAGGGGCATTACTAAGTCAACTCGGAACAAAATCATGAAAATCAAGTCTGCAGTTTTAGCTGTTCGCGCTCCACCTGCTACACCAGGCAAGCATTGGACCCTACTTGGGTTTAAGCAGCAGCGAGCCTTTTTCTGTAATTCTGATATGCATCAGCTATTGTGTGCTTAATTGTTTATTAATTGGTGAGAAATAAAGATTTTCACATTCTCTATTCGTGTTCTATTATTACAATAGAAACTCTCTCTCTCTCTCCCTCTCCCTCTATGCTGGCTGCTCCAGCTGAACGATGACGATCATACGGGGGGAGCCTGGATCTACTTAAAGGAATTCGTGAGTATTCTGGAGATAATAGGCTGTCCATTTGTATGTTGACAAATCAAACAAAATCAGTAGGCTCATCATAGACATTGGGACTACACATACGGTCATGTCATATTGATGACAATGAGAGTCTGATAATTTCGAATGGGCTGTCTATTTATATTCAGAGAAACCAAATGAAATAAGACTGTTCTCCAACACTATCGAGCTAAATTACGGATGACACCAGACCATGCGCATTCTGTCGTGTTGGCTCGGTGAAATATACCGATTCGATGTGGCGAAAATTCAAAAGAAAGAAATTTCATTTAAAGGGAAGTATTTTGTCTAGCACGATATGAAAATAATAAGCTTGAAGTTGTCATGTTTGAATAACTTTTATAACATACTTGCTGACATCATCCCTTTGGAAAATTTAAAACATCATCCTTCGTAATCGATCGAGGAATGTCAAGGACATTACCTACGGACACGACACGATGAACCCGTAAGTACAACTTAGAACTGCCACCCATCTTATGTCCCAAAACCCGAGAGTCGAGAATAGTCATTGAGGTGCGATGCGAATATACTCAAACGACGTCGTCTGAAAGGTAGGCGATGAAGACGACGTCGTCTGGGAGTGACCTCGGAGATATTTGAAGACGGTGCAAATCTACTTCGCTGAAAAGGGCGAATGAACGGAGTCGCTGCGTCTCTTTTGGATTCGGACCTTGTTTGGGTGTTAGGTATTTAGATAGAGAGAGAGAGAGAGAGGGAAGGCGACAGTTACGACACGATACCGGCACACATGGCGTCGCCGATGTCTCCGAACACCGACTCCGACGCCGAAGTCGACGTCAATCCGAGCTCAAACGCCGATTCTCCGAACGCATTGGTCCCTAGCAGTTCCACCAGCCCTCCCGTCGTCTGCCTCCTCCGCTTCGCCGGCGACTCTGCTGCCGGCGCTTTCATGGGCTCCATCTTCGGCTTCGGTCTCTCTCTCTCTCTCATTTGCTTCGTTTGTGTTGATGTTACGTGCTGAATAAGATGCTCTTGCCTTGATTGCTTCGCGCTTTTTATGCGCGGTTTTAATTACATGTCACTTTAGGGCCTACTGAGCGGTTCGGAGTTTGAATTAACCTCGATTTTAAAGGATGAGATACAGATTGGCGATTGAATTCCCTCGATGATGATTTCTGAGTCGGTGATAACCATGTATTGAAAATGCTTTGTCTTTTAGGCCTTTTTTTCCCCCTATTTTTCTGAATCGGTGAGTTTGTTTGTTGCGTATTCATGCAAATCTGCGATGCCAAATATATGTGTACTTCCAAAGCTGCAGTTTTCATTGATAGCATGGGCTTATCAATCCAATTTGACAATGCCGTGCATCTTGTTCAGCTTATCTAGCTGCACCGGCTGGTGGGTGTTCATATTGAGCGATAATGCACAATGAAGAATGTCTGTGCCGTTCGTTCATTTGTTGCTTAATAATTTGCACAGTTAGTGTTTGGAGTAGTTTGGAAAGCGGAGAAGAAATATGCTGAGAAAGTCTGCCCTGTAGTTGCTTTCGTCAAAGAAGGAAAGAACTTTTCCTGGTATTGTGATAAGATGGGGTTGTGAACTTCAAGGACCTTCGCATTGACCTTGTTATTCTGAAGGTGGAATGGGCCTGGAAATAAAAGAAACTGTAATCAATAGGAGTATATTTAGGGTTGCCACGAATGGGTTGCACGTATTTCTGATGTAGATATAGAAAGAGAACTCCATAGTTCGACGCGGATTTATCAGTGGCAGATATGGAATGAATGCATAATACGGTAAGCTCCGCGAAGTAATGGATACATGGAATGGATGTTGATCTTTTCTACTGTTTCTGAATCTTGCTATTAGAAACCATGTGCAAATTACACCCTGGAGAAAAGAGCACCTGTCTGACATGAACAGCCTGTGAATTCTATAAGCTTTTGCATGTCTCAGCTGCAAATAACTTCTGCGGAATCTGCTTGAAATTTTGCCTAATGATGTGGTGCAGGTGCCGGGTTGGTCAAGAGAAAAGGTTTCAAAGGATCATTTGCAGAGGCAGGATCTTCTGCGAAGGTACGGGAAGTTTGATTTTTCATAGTGCTGAACTAATAAGTAGGACTCTGGCTCCTGGGAATCAGGCTTCCTCATTTATGTCTTGTTCTGAACAGGCGTTTGCAGTCTTGTCTGGTGTGCACAGCTTGGTTGTATGCTTTTTGAAAAGGCTGCGAGGAAAGGATGATGGTTTGTTATCTCAAGTCTAGGACTAATTGTTTCTTGGTTCTTTTCTCAATCAGAGTGTGAATTTCTTTTTTCTTATGCAGTATTTAATGCTGGAATAGCTGGATGTTGCACTGGTCTTGCTCTTAGTTTTCCAGGTATAATGTTTTTTTCCACCCTTGGTACAGCTTAACAAAGGGCATTATTGTGTGTTTGCTGTTTGAGAGATTTAGAGAGAAAACTGAATGGTTGAAAAATAATGTTGGACAGCTATGCTATGTTATAAAATCTTTCTATTCTCTTATTTGCTTCTAGATTAGCCATTTTGACCATCTGCGATTCGTCTTCCTGTGGTGAGATGTTGGTGACTTCCTGCATGCGTATATTCTCTTTGAGTTCATCTAACACACAGATGACAGAAAACGTTAATATCATTGATCCATAGGATCTTGGTCCTCCCCTAGGTAAAACATATCAACTTGACGAGTTGAAAATTTTCATTAGCATCATGCTGGGGAGATTGGTTATGTCACATGATAGTGCAGAGTTTTGTCTAGCATTTGGATTACCCTTCCCAGATTTATATAGAAAGAGTGCTCAGGATGTTGTGATGCACGAGTTAAATTGTACTTATAGAGTAAAACAAGTTGTCTTTTACTGGTTATGCGCCTCATGTTTGTTTTGTACGACTCTTTAGGTGCACCACAGGCCCTGTTGCAGAGCTGCCTCACGTTTGGAGCGTTCTCATTCATTATAGAGGGACTTAACAAGCAGCAGCCAGCACTGGCATATCCATATGCCAGGAAAAAACACATTCAAAAAGATTTGCCCACTCTTCCAGTGTTACCTCTGCCTCTCCCTCTCCCTGATGACCTGAAGGGAGCATTTTCGTCTTTCTGCAAGTCCTTGAGGAAGCCTAACAAGGGCAAAAAATCTGTTGCTCACTGATAAATCCAGGGATGTGTTGGTCGCACCTGTTGATGCTCCAATTGTTTGTTGTGGCACTGTACTTTGTAAATATCGTAGTTGAGATTTTCAAGGCTATTTCAATTGAATTTTGAACTTTGGTGATCTCCTGAAGAAAATCAATTGTGCCATTGTCAGTAGTAGAGTCCTTTCATGTAATGGTTTTTTGACAATATCTAGGATACAAAGGAGAGCCTGAGAAAATGACTCATTTTATAGTCATGTTTTGAATTGTCTTTGTGACAAGTTAGATTAAATCTTGCCTCATGAACAGTGAGAGGTCCGTCAAAGGGTCCCTTGCTGGATAAAGAACGCTTGCCCCAAAAAGATTTTAGCAGTTACCTTTCTTTGTTTTTAGGACTTATGGCAGTTACCTTGGTAGGTTAAAAATAGAGTTGAGTTTTACGAACTTTTGCTACTGGCAGGCGTCCAGAATGGGGAATATGCAGTTGCATAGTACGTGACTTTTTGTAAACTACCTTGATGCGTTTTGTCTAGCGGTTGACAAACTTGTTCGTGCTAGCTATGGGTATTAATAATTAGGTAATTGCTAATGGTGTGCTTTACATTTTTAGTGGCATGCTGTCATGGTTTCAGAGTCTTGGGCAATGGGGATAACTTCATATTTGCCCATTCTTCCAAGCTTTTGCTCTTTTGAAGATGATTTTTAGGTGTTGACCACCTTACGCGTCAGGTCCTTCACGCGGAAGTCTGAAATATGAAATATCTTGCCATCATCTGAACCGACGAGATGTAAGCTTTTGCCTACTCGATGGGGAAAGAGAGAACATGGGTGCGTGTATCTAGGGATAAAGTGGATATTTATGGCACACGTCTTGCTACCCAAGGGCTGCGAAAAGAACAAAGAAAACTCATTTTTCTACTGTATCTTCGCCGTTGCTAAAGAAAAGAAAAGATGGCCAGGCTTTTCTCGAGTGCTATTATATCAATTGGAACGGACTGCTGACGAAATTTGCTTCAGCAAAGCAAAGAAACTAGAATAGGTATTACATCAATTTCCAAGATCATCTTGCATAGAGGAACCATTGGAAGACTTTAGAAGGATCCATCCAACTCGGAGACAATACTTTCAAGCGCAACTGTGACTTCTAAAGAATCCTCTTCTCTAATCCTTTTCATTGAAGATGCTGAGAGCAAACGTTTCACTTTAGAGTCACCCTCATATGTATTTGCATCTTGTTGAAGATAAGAACAGTTTATGTCAGAGCAGAGAGGATCTTTACAACGCCCTATCTTTCGTAGGAGGATCTGACGAAGAATAGAATGGGTTGATGAGGAAGATGGCATTCATTTCAGTTTAGTTCCCTGAGAACTATTCAGCCAATCTAATCAAACTGGACACGCTCCTAAGATACACTGAAGTTGCAACATGCTGATTTGAACTTCCTAGTCCATAAACAGTAGCTACTAAGATGTTCCCGACATAGTACTTACTCCAAATTGAAGCCCGGGTTCACTCTGCACATGGAGATCATAGAACTCGGATAAGTAAGTCAAAGCTTCAGAGTTACTGTCACAGACTTTCCACAGTGACCCGACTTCTCCTTTGGAGACAGTGCCCCAGTGCTCACAATCATCAAGAAAGTCCAACAGCTTGGCGTAGAACGAGTCGTAATTCATCAAAAGAAAGGGAACCGGAAGAGCAGATCCGATCCTCTCAAGCTGAACTAAAGCCAGAATCTCAAACACCTCATCTAGCGTGCCAATTCCACCAGGCAGAGCAACTACAGCCGTCTTGTCAGAACTGCTACTCCTAACCACGGCATCCACCAAACCATGTTTCCTTGCCGAGAAAAACCTGGAATTTTACTGAGGAATTAATAAAGGTTTAATGGAACTTTACTGGTGATCCAAAAAGGAAGTCTTTATTAGGTTAACAGGGAAAAGAGGAGTAGCATGTTACCTGCAAGTAAGATAAGTTTCCGAAGGTAGGTATGGATGAAAATTGGAAGCAGTCCATTCTCCGGCCTCTTTACCTATCTTGAACCCACCAACAGGCTTTCCTGCTTCTAGAGCGCCTTTGGTTACAGCGTCCATGAGTCCAGGACCAGCCCCTGACCATGAAGTACAGTCCAAAAGTTTTGCTATCTGTTGAGTTTGAAAACACTAATACTTGTCAGATCCTCCTAAGAAAGATAGGGCGTTGTAATGTGGCTTGCTCGCTCAATTATGTTTAACCAAGAGTCTTGCCAATGAATCCACAAACTAAAGCACCCATCACACACACACAAAAACCGCCCATTACACTACAGGAATTTGAAGGAATAGTAAGTGAAAGCCACTCACCTCTTTACCCAGCTCCAGTGCTTGCATGTGATGCTTATGATCAGGGCCCATCCTTGAAGAGCCCAAGTAAACAACTCCCCTCCCAAGCCTGCGGATGAGGTCATAGCATTGTTGTATTTCCTTCCTGACCTTTCAAAGAACAAATCTATGCGTGAGCTTCCCAGGTCGCTTTAAATCTGTAAAGCACTCAACATCAGCACATTATTAGGGCAGTCGAAGCTGCTTGCAAGATCTGCGGCCTAATTTCAAGCAAAATGTGGAGAAGATACTCTTGCCACAACAAAGAAAAGAAAAGATTGGGTACACTATCGTGAAGAGGATAATAATTTTAAGACAGGAGGTGTCGCATGGTCAATCTGTTCCTCGTGACAGGCGTAAATATATATAGATAAGCTCAATGACGACTTTCCATTCAAAAGCATGCTTGCATTCCTGTCACCTATCAAGCCATCGGAGGAGGAAGTTCTATATCAAAACATTCGTATCTTACTGCGATGCACTGCAATAGAAGCAATCTCTAGCGACATGGTCGTATTGAACTATCGAATTTGCAAACGCAAGAATTTAAGAGTCATGAATTTACGACAGACATTCATGTTGACATGTAGACTGGACTAAAAGACAAATAAACATTACACTTCGCGAATGCGGCACACTGTCATTTCCAAAATTGAGGCGAGTCTTCCAATATCAAATCCAGCTCACAGAAACACAAGCTGCACAGTTGATCATCTGTTCAGAATGAATCTGTAAATAAAATAAGAGCGTCTACCTCATTTGGGCTCGTTCTTTCTTCAAAATCAACAGATTCGGGCGTGCAAGACAGGCGAATCTTTATAGGGCGAGGGCCCTGCTTCACGACCTCGAAAGCAATGCCGCACTCTCTTCTTCCATTGAACTGTGGAAGCTCGACACGCTTGCGCTGGTGCTTGATGGGCATAATCTGAGAGCCCCACAAGCAAAACGAGTAAAGACCCATGACTGGTTCGTTCCAAAGGTTGAAACTTTGCGGTCGTTAGCAGCTTGAAATTCCGATTTCAGGAGACGGGTCGTTTCAAGAGAAAAGGAGGAGCGTCATCGTCCCTTGTTCGCAAGCCGTGCGGATATTTCGGAGGGAGAGAATGGAATAGGATTCTGGATTCTTTCTCTTACACGTCTTACTTACTGTTGCCTGTTGGAGAAGAAGAATAGTATGATATTTCCAAAGAAATGGTTTCCTCCTCCGTCCCTCGGTCCCCCCTTTTGGCCTGTTCCTTTTTTGGGTGATCTGCTATCTGCAGGTGGTGTAATGAAGGAGTTTCTCTTCGGTGATCTGCAGGTAGTGTAAAAGGTCTCCCCAAAGACCGATTTACTATTTTAAAAAGGTCGGATGGTAATGCAGTTTATCAAAATTCTGTATAAAATATGGTATCACACGTAAACAATTTAAATATATTCAATCAAGTAATCCACGATCCAAAACTTTTTTTATGCTAAAAAAAACTTCAAATTATGTCTATTATAATACAAATACCCTCAATTTTTTTCAGTATCATTAAAAACCGTAAATTTGCTCATTGTGACGTAGATATCTCGAACTTTTTTGTCATAAAAAACTAGTGTGATAAATATAATCTAGATAGGACTGAAATAAAGAGTATATATCACATATGTATAAGTTTGGATTTCTCGTAACACAAAAAAAGTGGAGGGTATTTGTGTTATAGTAGGTAAGTTTGGTTTTTGATAACACAAAAAATTAAGGTATTTGTGTGTGGATATAGTTTGGATTTTTTGTTGTATTTGCCTTATTTATAATCTAACGGTCATCAATTCATGAGGATCGAATTTCGGAAATCGGTAATAATTCTCATATAATTAGAATCATTCATGATGTAAGGACGAAATTTGATCGCCCATCCAGTGGATGTACTCACAAACCATGAAAGCATGTACTTTGCTCCTTTTTTATTTTAGCCCATTAAGACTTTGATTTAATAAAACTTTTGAGCATTGATTACAGTGGTGATCCTTCTCTACAGTTTTTTTCTTTTTTTTTGCCTTTACTTACCCAGTGGATTAAATGGGATGATGGATCGGTTCTTGGCAGATGCATATTAGAAGGCAGAGAGCCGGAGTTCAGCATGAAGAAGATCCGAACGAAGAAGGAGCTGCACAAAATGTTCCTCCAAAGCCGAAATATGTTTACGCAGTACCGGTGTTTGCCATCCTTAAACCATATCCCTGCATTTTAATTCAACAGTAGATGCTCGTCCTTTAAGCAACAACAATGTTCGTTTCTTATTGACAACATACGAACCTTCAGTCTGTTTCCTGGGAATCCAGTGCGACCCTTCTGATGTTACTACGAAATTTGCAGGGACATCCGAGCGCCCAACAGAATCCAGTTCTCAGTTGATGGTCTTTGGTCCTTTTTATTCATTCGCTTTTCAGCATGAATTGGATATGGTTTTTATTTATTTCATTCGTTCCCTGACCTACTACACCACGATTTCGAATCAAAAGAACGATTTCAAGTAAGGACAGATATATTCACTCTATCAATAAGAAAGCCAGATTTGGTCTATCGCAAGGACTATGCTTTTACGTATTCTTACGTATTAGAATCAAAGCAATTCTTGAACCGATGAACTCAAGGATGAATTGAAAAGTTAGCAAGACAGAAGAGAATACTCATTCTATTCCAGTTCCACATGCCATTCTGTTTTCTCATTCTTTCCATTCTATTCCATCTGAAAACGAAAAAGGTAAAAAGGCTTCAACAGATCGATATTGTGTTGGATGGCTACTCTGGCAGTAACATTCCATGTTATCAACCGTGAAGCAAAGCTGAATTCGAAATGCTAAGATCCTTGAAGAAAAACCGTGCCACCAATTTCGCATGATCCATGGAAAGCGTACCATACTTCTCAGCCTCGGCCAGTTTCCTTCCCGTACTTCTGTTTCAATCGTTCTTTCACGAACTTGTTACGAGCTTGGATACGGGCCCGCTGAGGGGCGATGTTAACGTACCAGAGATGCAATCCATAAGCGAAAAGGCCAGCTCCGGCGGCGAACATTCCAGCCGTCATTGCCATCTTCTTTGGAGTGTTGGGATAACATAACCCCATTTCGTTAGACTATGCCTGTGCATAAAAA
>BCNH02000006.1:29583412-29622254 GCA_001662345.2 Metrosideros polymorpha var. glaberrima | reverse complement strand
AAAAAAAAAAAAAAAGAAGAAACCAAACTGAGGCATAGTGAGTATAAATGGTAGGGAAAAGCTCATCTGGAGGTGATAGTGTCTGCTTTCTTGTGCCTCGTGTCTGTAATTATTGTTGGGTAAGTTCATCTCAGGGTGAATATTTGTGCAGCTTTCACAGAGGAAAGCACTACAAAATCCACCCAAACTACAGCGAGTTTCAGCTAGAAAAGAGAGCAAAAAGAGATTGCTGTAAAAGAGCAGAAACATTAAAGAAAGCCAACTCTTGGAGTGAAAAGAAGTATTTCTTTCAGGCAATTTGTCGAGCATGTAGAGGGCATAAAAACGAATCTGCTTGCAACCTTTCGGGCATCATTACTGATCGAACGGATCGTCACCCGAGAGTCCCGCTCGAGAATATGAAGGGAAGTAGTGTTCAAAGCTCACCGTGATGTAAAAGATTCGTAGATCGTTCGCTCGCGTAGTGGCTGAACTTTTGGAAACAGAATAGGAAGGTAGAGGAGGTACCTGTTTATGGTTTTCAACCGAGGACCATCGACTTCCCTTGTTTCTCTTTAATTCTTTTTCTGGATAAAAACTTAAAAAATAACCCACCCATTTATGGGCCGAATTCCCTAAAAAACCTTCAACTTTAGGTCAAGTCCCAAAAATACCCCGAACTTTTTTTTGTCTCGAAAAAAACCCCAAACTTTAGGTCAAGTCCCAAATCTGCCCCAAACTTTTCTTTTGTCTCAGAAAAAACCCTAAACTTTAAGTCCAGTCCCAAATCTACCCTGAATTTTGTTTTGTCCAAAAAAAATCACAAAATTTCAAAAAAGTTTGGGGCAGATTTGGGACTTGACCTAAAGTTTGGGATTTTTTCCGAGACAAAAAAAGTTCGGAGTATTTTTGGGACTGAACCTAAAGTTTGGGGTTTTTTATGGAATTTGGCCCCCATTTATGTGTGACACGAAAAAGCAACTAGCAAGTTGAAATAGTAAGAAGGAAAGGGAGTATTTGCTTTAGCATTCTATGAAAAATTTAAATCTAAGGATAAGATTTGATTACTTCAAATTAGCGCGACATAGGGAAAAAGATTTAAGTACATCCATACTTGAAATTTTAAGGGGAAATGACCAAATGGTCCTTGAATTTTGGTTCAATGTGCAATATGGTCTTTGAACTTTCAATTTGACACAAATGATCCATAAACTTTAGCTCAATGTTTAATGTGGTCCTTGAACTTTTAATTTGTTCAATGTGGTTTCTAAACTTTCAATACATTTTCAAACTAGTCATTGGAGTATATGAAAATGTTTAATGTAGTCCTTTCATTAATTTAAGTTCGAGGACAACATTAAACATTTTCATATAGTCTAGAGACTAATTTGAACATATACCAAAAGTTTAAGGACTATATTAAATATTGAGTTAAAGTTCATGAACCATTTATATTAAATTAAAAGTTCATGGATCACATTGTACATTGAGCCAAAATTTATTGACAATTTGGGTCATTATCCCAAATTTTAATGTGTTATAAGCCCGCAAAATATCTTGTTTAATTTCTTTGATTTTGTTATAGGATTGTAAATTTCTGGTCGATAAATTTCGACTGTAAACTTATTCGAGATACTCAGATTGGCACGTAAGGTTGGGTTGTACTTATTTATACAAAAAAAAAATGTATAATCGATGAGTACGAGGCTTCATCAGTTAGTCAAAGGTTTGGTGAGACGCAGACAAATCAACAACTAATGCAGAAGGACCGTCGACAACTCGTTGTAGGATTTACCAAGTATTTGACATGAGAAATGGGAAGGATACATCAAAATGAAGGTACTGATATCAAGTGACGGTTATCTTGGTCGTCTGGAAAGTTTTCTCCATGCATATAATTTTAATTTCATTGGAGTACGAAAAAGAAGCCTGAATCCATTACGCTGTACGATATAATAACTAATTGTTCATTATGTGTTGCATATCTGACCAAAAAAAAATTATGTGTTGCCAAAAAGCTCTTCTTTATTTTTACTTCAGACATCAAGTCAATGAAGTTTATTATTCTCCATTTGTGTTCCCTGCAAATCAACTTTCCCTGCCCTTTATATTCTAGCTTTTTACTTATTATCAATTCCAAGCCAAGTAATTTCCTCTCCATAATCAACACAAAATCCCTTCAATTGGTGAAACACATTTCACTTTCTTTGGGCGACACAGTACCATAAGCTTAAACATGAGAGCCAACATTTGGTATGGCCCAATTATTCAAGAAGTACCCCCACAATGATTTCTAACCAATCAGTTTGAAAATTCATATTGCCTAGCAGAGAATGCATAAAACTTCCATCCATACTCAAGTTCAAACCACGGCAACTAGGATAGAATCAACTGCATATCAACCTCATAGAAATTCCTCCTCACTATACGACTTAATTGAACACAAGCCGTAACGTGCTGTACAGAGATAAATAGTCGTATAAGTCAAGTCCGACTGTACACCGTAGTTAGTCGTGTGAGTAGTACTGTTGCGGCCAAAGCATTATCAGTGCACTTGCTAATAGTTTGATGAACTGCCATGAGGATGCCTCTCACACAGCAAGGCACGTACCATTACGTGCTGCTCCGTTTCCAACAGCTCCTCGAAGTGCTTTTCACTATTGAAACAACATATGGCCCTCCTTCCCCCGAGGAAGCATCACGCCCAACTTCTGATGCACCGCACCCCATGCAAAAGATCGAACTCAAAAGGAATGCTAGCCAGCCAAGCAGGCTGCAGAAACAAGGGGCCCGAAGCGGAGGCTGCCGTTCTCCCATTGAGAGTAATAAGAAACCTCGTTTCGCAATTCTGTATTTCAGCATCCGAGGCTTTTCATGATGCTACTAAGCCTGTCGACGACAACAGATGGGATGGCATACGATCCGGAGAGATTGATAGCGTGATACTCCAATCCTTTCCACTGGGCAATCAGAGCAAAATGCGGACGCCTGTACTCTTTGCTGATGATCTCCAGAATCACAGTTTTGGGTGTTGCTGACACTATGTGAGTTAAGCCTGCGCCATGAGCACCAATGATGACTGAAGCATCCTGAATAGCTCGGACTTGTTCTTTCATGGGCATGTGGGCAAACAGCCCATCAACAAGATTTATCTTGCAGCCAAGATAATTAGCTGTCCAGCTCTGCAAGGAATCAAAAACTTCTTGCTCATTGCTCAGCCTTGATTGGACTTTACCACCGTGACGTGGATGGGCTAGATAATCTTCACGCCTCACAAAGAGTACGTTATGGACAGAGACCAGCTTTTCCAAACGTTGCTTGTGCACTGGGGATCCAAATGCTGCTCTAATCATTTCTCCAAACTCAGATAACCGGGCAGTTTTTTGGTCATCTGGGTTTCTCCAGAGATGAAGGGCAGATGCTCCGCTACAGTCAATCTCTTCAGTCAGTCCCTTGAATAATGCTGTCTCATAACCCAAAGGAGAAAAAATAGCATGACGGAAGCAAACTGAACCGCTGAAGTTTTTGGCATATCTGAGGCCTGAGAATAATGCTCTCCATGTATCTTCTAATTGTGTCTGCAACACACATTCGTAAATGCCAAGAAGTAGGTCAAGACAGATCTCTAAAATAGATGCATAAATACAAAAAGCAGAGCTAGAGAAGATCTTAATAACTTAATCAGTTGTAACATGGCTCATGGCCGGGAACAACTATGCTCACTAATCAAAATGGCGCATACCAACAGCAGGAGCTATTTACTGAAGATGCAGTGATAAGCAATGGAAGTAAATTGATATTTTAAAATTAAGGTTGCTCAAAATGCAGAACACATACCGAACAGTGGCCATCCACAAAGACCAAACGAGGTCGATACGGTAATCCAGTAACTTTAGAAGAGACGTATGCACTGTACCAATCAGTCACCGTGTGGAACAGATTTGCATACTCAAAGCGGGTGACCAGAATTGTTGATTCCTCGACCCACTGTCAACAAGGTAATGTATGTTACAAATACGGTTTCAATTGGAGAAAGGAGAGCAACTCTTAAAGGTTTAGGCAACAAATTTCAACAATATATCCCTCTAATGTTTGGTTCTTTTTATATTAGTTCCAACCCTCATAAATCCGACCTGCATTGCTGCTTAAATTTCTGGAATTAGGAAACCACTGGAGCTCCCGTAAATTTCCCAACCTTCCTTACAAGATCATTAGCTCCCAAATGTGAAGACTGTAGACAACAACATTTTGATTCCATCCGTGTAACGTTTGCATTGACTTTCAAATCGACCAAATTCTCCACATTACAAATGAACTGCTTCGGAAAGACCAATCGAGTTCAAGACATGACGAGCCTAAACCTCAGTGACATCCCATTCCAGTCCATATATAGAAGCATTTTAGTTTCTAAAATTGCATCGTCTACAAACCCTACATAAACGGAGAATCAACAGCACCAGGAATGATTGTGAAACCCTGACCTGATCGCATCGAAATTCTGCGGCCCCAACAACGTGGATCGATCCAATCAATTCCCGCATGGTGTGCCGCGATACATCACCTGCAGGAACATACCTGTCTAAATCATCGCCAGTCACCATCCTCCTCCTACTGATCCCTCTCCCCAACCCAAATTCCCTCCCACTCCCTTCAATCTCGAATGCGCCGTCGTTGAACACCGGCAACTCCTCCTCCTCTCTCCTTCCGATCACGTCCTCCAATTTCTCTCCCCCTCTCGACATCTTAATCCTCGCCGCCACCATCCTCAGCCTCCCTCCCTCGCATATTGAGCTCCGAAGAGTCTCACTGTAGAAGCACCTGAACCAACCTCCTCCTCCACCGCCCCCGCCAGCTCCTCCGCCTTCGACGGCGGAGGAGGACGAGAGGAAGTCGACGCGGCGAGTGAAGCCGTTGCCGAAGTAGGCCTCGCAGGAGCGGAGGGGAATGGCCGCGGCCTCCTGCGACCAGGGGAGGTACGAGGGGAGGATCGGCCATGGCTTAAGGTGGCGGCGGCGGTGGCTTTGCGGTTGCCGAGAGCGGCTCTCCGGGGAGAGAGGGTGGTTGGAAGAGCCATTTCGGTGCTGCGCGTGGAAGAGGAAGTAAATGGAGAAGGAGTTGACGAAGAAGAGGATGAGAAAGGTTTTGGAGCTCATTATGTTCATGGCTCCTCTTCTCTTCCGTTTTGTTGATCGTTGCTCGCCGGTGCTGATCAAAGGGAAGCCGTGGAGGAGTTTACATTAACGCGTGCGTTACGAGGTTTTCTGTGGATTCAACGAATGGTGTGCTGCCAGGTGTCGCAATCTCCCGTCCCCTGACAAGTTTGATCACCTAATCAACGTAGGTGAGTCCGATCATATGATCTATGTTGATCTGGTTATTAATTACGGAATATTGATTAAAGTCCCCAAGTATTATAATTGACAACGAATATATTTCAATTGGCTTGCTGTTTACTCTCAAACTCTCTGCATTTACTGTTGCTGTTGTTAACGAACACTTCAAAAATTACTTGTTAAATGTACTTATCAAAGAAATAATCAATTTCTACATTATTGAAATTAAACATTACAATATTTCGCTATTTTATCGTTTAATAGAAGCGGTGAGAGTACTTGCCATCTAAAATGACTCGTACGATGAGAAATCATTGAGATACCGAAGTTGACTTGCAAACTCGATTCATAAGACAAGTTAACAAAATGAAAATGGGTGTTTAAGCAAATGGATTATGTTCAATGTACCGAACAAGAAAATATCGAATCAATTAGGTATACTAGCCCTTTCATCAATACTCTATCGTTTACTCAATGAGTTGGCCGAAATCAAAACTCTTTTAAAAGAAGAAAAGATTGTAGACTCCGCTCGTGTCGTGAAAAAATAAATAATTTGAGAAACATCTTCCCAAAAATTTCATTTTTCAAGGAAAAAACGGAGCCGTACTTATTTTATAGATATAAATTCAATTGATGTGTGCACTTGTGCAGGACCATAGAATCTCACACACAGTGGACAGGGTATGCACATCTGTAGATTTAGAACTTTAAATAGGACACCGGTGTACATCAATAACTTTTCTCGATAAAACAGCGACGGTTATTTGATTCAAAAACGCAAAACTGGCGTTTCCTGAAGCAATCTTTATGTCTCCACTCCACGCCAGTCTTTTGCTTTCTTACTGGTGCGCTCACCATCTAGCCGCCTTGTCAAGCTCAAATGCATTTACCAGATCAACTCTGCCCTTCTTTTTCCTTTTTTCCTTTCTTTTGGCTGAATCAGTAAATCCAGAATCAAACAAAGAACTTTCGTCGCGTATCGGACAAATAACAGGAAACCATCCCTCGGGACTACTACTTTATCTAAACAGGAAAGACGACTGGCGAAAGTTAGCTCCAACAGCAGATGATGAATTAAATGCATGCAAAGTAGCGGGCTAAAACAAAACAATCAGTGTTCATGATACTAATTACACAAGAATGGTCGCTTTACAAAAAGAAAAGGACAAAAAAGAAAAAGAGGAATGAGAAATAAGCATGTACCTCAGAGGAAAAAGTTTCCGAATTACAAGAAGAATGGATCTACCTAATCCATGGAAGAAAGAAACGTAATTCACTGCTTCAAGTCAAAAGTGGGAAAAGCTCCGATAGTTGGCTCCACAAACATGCAGTAAGACCTCCAGAACAGTCGAAAATCCGCTTAATGAAATGGCAAAATCGAAGATGGCCTCGAGTCACCAGTTGCCATATAGAATTTTAAAGTAGAAACATGGTCGCAAGGAGCATCGCCAGACTTGGAAGGGAGATACCAGCAGGGAGTTTAGGCTGGCCACTTTTCTCCAGTGATGGCGCTGTTGCAGTGGAACCATCAGTCGCAGTGGGAGCCTCGGCTTTTTGTACAGCTGGCAATGGTGGCTCCACTACATCCGACTCGGTCAGGACAGGGTATGGAGCTTCAGCAGGTGGCAACATTGGAATAGTTATCACCTGCATGAGACTGCCGGGCTGAACAGGACTCATGTAGACAGGGGTATTGTTGCCCAAGCCTAAACATTTGTTTCCTGCATTTCCCGCAGCATCATTATCAGTCACTGAAGGAAACTTGACACAAAAGTGCTCTAAATGCGTATCGCTACATTCAGTCAAATCTTTAGACGTTAGATTAATGCTGTTACATAAGGTGGCTTTACATTGAACTGTTTAACTCTACGTAAATCAAACACTGCTAAAGGCAGCATTACTTGCAATGCTCTAATAGGACGTCAGAACGCTTTGATTTTACTCATAACTTTGAACAATAAGTTCAAAAATATTCGAGGTGTGAGATCTGCATATAAATGGACTTTAAGAGTCTTCCTATAATTGCTGCAGCAAGTCATTTCACAATTCCTCTGCCAATAAAACGTTTGGCACGGACAAAATTCTCTCAAACAGAACAAAATTATGATATGGAAGGGTTGCTTACTCTTGTATGAAGCAGAAGTCTTGGGGAAATCAGTGATCACACCATCGATATCGCCTCCCATGACAAAAGAGTTCACCTCGACAGTTGCATCTGAGAAAAAATCCCATGCTTGGGACACAAATTCATTGCTGAATGTTTGTACATAAACAGGGAGCTTGAAGGCATGGAGCTTTGTCACAACAGCTGTGATACCAGTAAGAAAAAACTGATTATCTGGGAAGACAGAAGTCTTCTTGACAACCACAGAGTCGGCAAAGTTTTTTATGTCCAGAACAGTAGCGTCAGTGGCATCACGAATGTTCTCATCAACCTCATACACAAGCTCATAATTGGCATTCTCTTTGATCTCCTTAAGAACAGAGCTGTTGGTGGATTTAATCATAACCTTCTTCCCTGTCTGATTACTGAAACCAGCTTCACTCAAAGCATCAAGAACAGCATCAGTTATGCTCAATGACTGAGTTTCAGCAAGGTAGGCAGCGTTCTAGAGAAAAAGGAAAAACACCACATCAAGATCAAGGCAACCAAAACTGCTTGTCCGAAAACTTCTAAACATAAGCATTTAAAATGGCCCAAATAGGTTACCATGGCATGGACACGCAATCTCCTGCACCATATAAGTGATTTGTCTCAAGTAGATGATGTGGTACACAGCAAGACGCTTTTAATGGGTCAATGAGTATGTTCAGTGTTCTTCTATCGTGTGTTCACTTTGGTAAGCTCAGCTCAAACCCTCTACTTGTAAGATGGTTTGTAATATCTCCATACGATGTGTAACTATTAATTTGTGCAATAAGACTGCCAACAGATTAGATATAAGAATAGGTTTCACACCGAAAGAAACCTGCCTCCTACTGATTGTTCAGAACTTCATAAAACGACAGACTTAATATTCCATTTTGACCAATGGTGTGGCACGTATGCAATCTAGGTAATCCAACAAAAGGTTAACTTTGGGGATATGAGGCCAGATCAATCGACATGGAGATCACACCAAATATAGCAAGTCTCAAAATGATGGGATGCCTAACAAACAATCTTTTAGAAAGGTATGTAATATTCATGACAAAATTATAATTTGGATTGGTTCAGAAAAATCATAAATTCCATACGTCCTCTGCAGACAAGGACCAAAACTTGCTGCCACTACTTCCCCAAATATTCGAGATGGTGCGAAGCGTGAGCATGCAAAAATTATCCTTGAGCTGAAATCAGGATTTATCATTTTCAAGAGGTGATGGTAATTTTTGAAATGTTAAAGTAATTTCCTTTATTTCATGACTAACTTTCTAAACATGTTACTAAATGACATTTGTCCTTTGGCGCAAATATGCAATATATGAAAAGATCCAAAGCAAATAATATTGGAACAAAAATCTCACCTCTATGCTGATCAAGACACCAGCCACGGAAGAATTTTTCGCCAAGGTGAGAAAATCTGACAATGATAGGAACTTTCCAACATTGCTGTTGGCTGGATTTCTGAATATTTGGTACTGCGAATTTGGACTTAAAATTGCCGCTGCAACAATATTAATAAATAAATCAGTACAGTGACATATAATCATCAAAAGTTTCTGCATGAACAACTGCAGAAGAGGAATGAGTTGATATATGCTTATCAAATTAAACTTAGGTATATTAACTTGAGGTTGACTAAGAGATTACTTGAAGTGAACAAAAGAAGGCCCTCACAAAGACAGATGCCTCTCAACAGGATATTCAGTCGATCAAATTTATCTAAGTCAAGCGATCTTAAACCATCACAATCATACTAGAAGAAGAAGAAGAAGAAAGAGGAGGAGGAGCAACATGACCTAGAGAACATGTAGATTAAAAACTGAATGTCAAACTTACGAGTCAAGTTCTTGATATCACTCCAGGCAAGGCTAAAACTGAATATTCCAGTCCCCGGCTGAATCTCTGGAGCCGTTTTCATAAGGTTGCGAAATTGTGTTGATGCAACATTACTGCTATCTATAAGATTTATGGAGTACAAGCAACAAGGAATTCCATCCTTTGACATTTGAACAGGACAGTCAATAATGTCAGTCCCGTCGGAAATAGCTTTTGCATATGCTAAGTCAGTGCAACCAGGATAATCCCCACTTGCCCCATTGAGCGAAATAACCAACGGCTTAGCTGAGTGAATTGAAAATATTAAATGTTAGAATACACAAACATCCTAGACAAGCACCTTAAACACAACCCAGGAATACCTAGGTTGTGAGCAAAGAAAAATTGTTTTGCATCTGCATGTTGATTCATTAGACATACCTTGTCCCGAACTATTTTTGCTTAGATGGGCAAAACAATCTGCAGGATGAAAGAACAAGTTAGCATATACAGAGAAAGTTGGTTATAAATGTGTATGCAAAGAGAAAAACATGACCTCCATATGTTCAAGAAAAAGGGTGTGACTTTTATGGAAGAGCTACTCTCTTATAATTAGGGAAGGCTTAAGAAAGACATTTGTTCATCAAAACAATTATGATCACTACACAAGATTTGACGCACCAGATAGTGCATGATGTTGTAAAAGATTTATGAAACAAGCTCGGTAATGTGCTTTATCAATGAAAGGAGAATTACCAATGGCTGCGGATGGAGTTATCGGGAAATCGGTGAGCACACCATCTACAGAGAATGCACCATTGTCAACGTAAGATAGAGTCTCAGCCACAGGATCGAAACTGTAATTGTAGCTAAGAGGAATATCATTTACAAAATCAGCTGCGAAAACTGTGAGCCCTGCTTTATGAGCATCTGAGACAAGAGAGGTATGATCTAGCAAGTAGTTATCAGCATCAACACGCCATATATAAACCTTTGGTACTAGTATCCCAGAAGCGAATGTTTTGATAAGCGTAAGATTCGTTAACAGAGAACGATATGTCTGGTTGGTGGAAGGCTCGATAACATCTTTTCCCATAAACCTGAAGATCAATTTTGTCTTGGTTGGGCTGACTCGTGCAGCAATGCTTTTTAAGAAACCCACTTCTGGTGATGAGATATAATCGATAATTACACTTTTAGATGTGGAAATCACAAAGTTCCTCATGCTCAAGTTATGTTGCGTGAAGAACATGTCATGCTGCAAATTATCAAAAGAGGCTTGTCAACCAAAAAATAGCTGAAGAAGGCACCAATATCCTCTGGAGGGACATGTACTAGAATATTTACCTGAATATTCAACCATAATGTAGGTGGTTTCACCTGACTGACCACATCTTGGACTGTGAGTATCGGAAAGAGATTGCCGTTGAACTTAGGAGTTCGAGAATAAATTCCTTGAGTTACTGTGCAGAGATCGCAGAGATTATGAGAGATGAGAAAATTTATAACCTTAAATACCGTTCAGCAAAAACTACTTTACTGGTATCATGAGTAAGTTTAGTGAGTCTCAATTCACAGGCAACATATATGATCAGTGATGCAGGACAACTATTACTATTATTTTCTTTTGGTCGATATGCAGGACAACTATAACATTTACATGATCGAGTCTGATTTTCAAGTGCTTTGGCCATCAAAGTGTATCCAATAGATCTACATACATACGCCCCCTGCCCAGCGAGCGATAAAGAAAAAGATCCACATATAGAGAGCACCCAACATCCTTAAAAGAAATGAAACATGCCAATATGTAATTTTAGTTGATACAGAGCAGAAGGTGGAATATAGAGCTCTACGGTGAATTTGTCCTTACAGATGACGTTAGCAAGGTCATTCAGGGTGAAATCAATGGAGAACCATCCTTGAGTAGCCACGCCATTAACAAGGTATGTTTTACCCTTATCCTTGAAAACACTTGAAATGTCAGTAGAGTTATCCAACTTGACTTGTGGAGCACATATGCCAGCCGCATCTTTTGTTAATTGGACGTCACACCATAATACCACATCAGGTACACTCGTCATCAAGGCCAAACTGTACGCTGCAGAGCTAGAATCTGGAAAGATCCCTGAAAATCCACCCCTTGCAATGACTAAAGGTGGATTTCCTGTAGAAGAAAGGAACTAGTAAGCATCTAGGATACACAGTGAAGAAATCTTCCCAGGCCACACATGCCTCTACTAACAAAGCAGACAAGTTGATAAAGGACATTAAAAACTCTGCCAATGTCAAACTAATAGTTAAAGATAATTGCGGACAGTGTCTTCAAAACTAAAAGTGCATGCAAGTGCAACTTTTTTTTTGGTTCGTCTCCCCTTTGGACCAATGCTTGATGATATTGTAATGAGCTATCTTTGGGACAGCTTATGCATGAAGAAAAGAAAGCAGAACATGAGAGAGGTGAGACCCTTTCCTATATACACAACACGATGAAAATTCAACATCAGATCACAGGTGAGATACTGGGCAATAATGGGACTTTGCATAAGTTCCCCACGAAACCAAAGTAGAAAACTGAGATCGATACTTCATGAAAATCAGATTAGGCTAGATGCAACCACATTAGGACGCAAGGTGGTCACATAACATCAATTCCAGTCTTCCCTAACTCTTTTCCAATAACCACACAAGCTTTTATTCATCGCTGTAGTTTTCCGGCATAGAGTGGGGGGGCAGGAGATCTTATATTGTTCTACCGTATTAATTAAAGAATTTAAAATTGCAACTTTTCTAAAGAACAAAGGCGATACGCAAGGATCATTTTTGTTCCGAAGATCGAAGAACAGAGAGAGAATAACTGCCGATTTAGCCGATCAGCGGACCTCGATTTTTCAAAACTCGTCGAGAGACTCAAGTCAATCTCTTGAATGTGTTCCCACGACGACTGAGCTAAAGGAATAGAGCTAAAAGTTAGAATCCGCTTAAACAAAGTCAACATCCATGGGTTTAACAGCAGAAGAGTGCGTAATTCGCAAAAAAAAAAATTCCCCGTAATTTTCGCTAGCTGTCTGAAAATGACGCAAAAATCCGAAGAACAGAGCATGTACCGAGGAAACTAGTACGGGGGAAAGAAATGCAATCGTACGGATTTAGTAACCGAGGCAACAGATGGAGAAAGCTCGAGCTAGGACTGACTCGGTTAATTATTCAGCTCCGTAACCAGCCAAACAAATTAGAAATGCAGGAAGAAAGAAACAGCTGAAGGATTTCGTCATTCCTTGTTCGGATTTTGTCCTCTCTCTCTCTCTCTCTCCGAGATCAAAGACGAGCAATGCCACGCAGCTCAAACAAATTCTCGATCCAACAAAGAAATTGAAGATGCTCAGCGAAGGAGCGGCCGAGAGAGAGACAGAGACAGAGAGAGAGAGTTACCAGATAGAGTTTGCCATGGACTAGAGGTAGATCCCTGCGCAGAGACGAGAGCTGATATCGCCGAGCTCACGAGCAGGGAGACGAGGAGGACGGCGGCGCGTGAGGTACACATTGCCGGAGAGTGTCGCCGGCGGCTTCGCTGTTCAACTTCCGGAGCTGCTGATTCCTCGAGTACTTTCCCTCGGAGGAGTGCGTGAGATTCGCTCGGCAACGAGCTGAGAGAGAGAGAGAGGGGTCTAGGAGTACATACTAGCTGTTGAAGCTTTTGAGGCTGGCTTTTATGAGGCACACTTTGGCGAAGGAGTTTTAAAAAATTGGCAAGGAAGAAATTTTCTGGGGCTTCTGTTTCGTTTCAGCGCCGGTCTAATTATTACGCGTTCCCACGTAAATGAGCCGGCTCCCGTCGGCTGGAGCCAGCTGGTCTGGCTTCGCTCAGCCTGCTCAAAGTGTGTTTTAATGGCCTTTTATTTTATAAGTAATTCAAGTAGATATAACTACGTGTGATTAATTCTTTTTTTTTACTTTTTTGCCCAAACGGAAGCGCCCCTAACGTAGAAAGACGTGGTCATTTTTTGACTTTGTAAGTGTAATTTGTTTACAGATTTGTGGCGGACCTCGTCGTTAGACAACGGGTTATGGACCATTTTTAGCTCATTTTCCCTCTCCGGCATTGACATTTATTTCCCTCTCCCTCTTCGAATTGTGATTTTACACCTAGCGTGACTGCAACAATCACGCCGTACAAATTTTCATTTGAAAAAATGTTAATGTCTCCCTCTAAGGTACCTGTTAAAGTTCGCTAATCGCTCATGGAAGATATAAGTACTCTATTTTTTTTTTTTAGGGGGTGAGGGGGTGGTCAAATAAGTACTTCTAGTTGGGGCATGGCCTCTTTTATGGAAATTTGTTCTTCTCCGATTTTCAAAATGTGTCGATACGCAATCTTCACTTAATTATAGTAAACTAGATAGTATTTGTTAACGGAAGCCTTTTTGACTATTCAAGTTCAACTTACTATTGCTATCGCGATAAAAGTTAATGTATCGAATTTGCAATATTTTCCTCATTTTTATCCTTAGTAGATGCTCAGAGAGAAATCCAGACGTCGCGAGGAATTAACGAAAGAGAGTAATCAAGGCAAATCTCCATGATGAAATCCATATTGGACCTTTTTTGTATCCTCTGTGATAAATGTGCCGCTTTGATTCATTATATATCAATCTAGGAATCACCAAACTTAAATAAAGTACCACTTGGTTAATATCATTGGGACTCGAAAGGTCGCGGTCCTAATTACACAACAACGAACAAGCATTTCAAAGTTTTAGGACAATCGACATCCTAATATGGCTAGTTGTTTGAATGTTGACTGCTTCAACATCCGAAGCACCTTCTGAAAAGCTCGACACAATCTCTACGACAATTGACGTGGAGATTGATCATAATGCATCGATAGGTACCCATCCATCCATCGAGTCTAGTGAAAATCAGCTCTTGGAAGTGAATTAATAAGCAGAGTCAACAATCTAAAGCTACAATATAATATTGACACCCTCAAGAGCCTATATACAACCGTTCATCGTCATCGTTAGAGATCAAAATTATGCGGGCTTTTGTACAGGTAAACGTTATGTATTTCGTGATTAGATTACCACATCGCTAGATGATCCTTTCTCGCGATACCTTGTGGTGCTTATTCTTTCTCGGAAACGAACAATATATTCACAGTACTTCTCGTTGGATAATTGGTTGGGATTGGACCAGTTAAGATGGGCACATACGATCACGATCTCGAAAGAGGCATGATTCTCCTTTCGTGTTCAGTGCCATGTTATGCTATGAAAGAAAAGGAGAGGAGAAACGCATACAGTGACATGTCGAGCCGGTTCCCTTTGCCGCAAATACCCCAAGTTTTGTTTGATTTAGAATCTAGATTGAAAAATCAACGAAGAGGACCGTGGTCACCCCCCTTTTTGCCTTGTGGCCTGGGCGCTAGGGACTGGGTCAATTAACTTCTTGGGTCGGAGCCTGCAACCAAATTCATCACTTTTGTCCTTTCTTTTCCCCCCTTCTTTCTCTTTCGCGTAACCACGCTACCAATCAAGCGATATGACGAATCATAATACATACATCGAAGTTGTGGGACCTAATGCTTTAGGCACACCTCTCTCGTTGCTATCACGTGGCGAACTAAGGGTGGGTGATTTCAAGTTCCATACATATTTCACCTTAAACCTACCTATCAAAACAAATTCCTTATTTTAAAAAAATTTGAAATCTACCTTGTAACAGGTTTTATGGTCGATTTCAAGTTCCACCCAAGTTTCATCCGTATTTTTAATTAAACGATTGTAGTGAACAATTACCTTTAATGACCATCACTTGCTGCTACAATTTACTGACCACAATTTATATTTAGACACATGAAGAATGTGAAACATTAACAAATTAAAAGTCACAATCATAAATATTGTCGGGAATAGAAATTCATACTAGTGGTTTCGGATTATATACTCATTATCAGACGCCATAGAATACCGCAGGATCACGTGAAGATATAGAAAAAAAAAAAACACAAAAACTTGTTTCACGTTACAATTTTCAGGTTCCATTTACTTAGAAACTTAACCTGAAAATTGGAATTTATCCGTCGAAGTAGGTTCCTCAATTTTTGAAACTGAAAACTTATCCTACATATTTTTGAATCTGAAATCGGATAGATTCCCACCAATCCGATTCTCAAGTTTTAGATTTTACTCTAGAATCATGCTCACATCTACGACGACCATAAAAAACCGTTTGATAGTGGGTATCTTGACAAGGCAGCTATTGTAGTACCCATCGGCTAGACGATACAAATTATTCTTCTTCTTTTCCAGAACTAAAATTATATAATGGGTACCCAAATACGAAAAGAAAATTTCAATTGCCGAGATAGCTACAGGCTCGGTCTTTATAAATGGACCCCGCATGAGTAAAGGATAAAACCGTCCGCCTGGGGCATTACATCATCCCAGACCAAAAACCTATAAAAAGGTATTCTATTATCACCACTTCTTCTTTTGTTTTTTTGGTCAGTTAGATATTACCACTAGTTACTTTTATTCTGATGTCGACTGATGATGGTTTTTGCCCACACTTCACAAGCCCTACCTAACTCAATTTTATTTAATTACGTAGAAAAGGAAATCTAGATTCCAATTAAAATAAAAGGCGGGAGTCAAACATGAGGCCAGAAGACAACGAAACTCGATTCAAGAAATCATCCTTAGCTCAACGCATCATTAGCTGTACACCTCTGTTCATTCGTGTCGAATATAAAAACACGACAAGATTTTGCGCGTAATATTAGTCTTTCTTTGTTTTGTTTTTTTTTTTCTTAACGATCGTGGAGAGATGGAACTGCCATATGCAGGAAGGTTCCTCGCCACCTGGAAGCACATGGGTTGAGAACAGGGGCGGTGGAGATTGACGGGCTCTGATTGGTCCACGTAAGCGCCGATAGTTGTTGGGGAGGAGGGTGGGCCCCATATGGGTTCCACTCGCACGACCTCGCGTTTTGGAAGCGATTGCAACGCAAAAATAAGCCCTTTAGAAGGGGGTAAAAAAAAGGAGGGATTCCCCAAAACACCAATCAAAACACAAAAGTCAGAATAATTAAAACACTAACTTTTGTAATTAAGCATTATGCGAATTTTAGGGCAGATTTGGTAACGTTTCTATTTTTTTGTTTTCTAAAATATAAAAAGAATAAAAATCCGTTTGATAACGTTAGCTAATTTTTCTATTTCTCAAAATAGAAAAATTGCTAGAATATATATTTAGAACATAAACAAGAAGTAAAAAAAATAAATTTTTTTTATTCTCAAGAACAAAAAAAAAATAATGATATTGTAGAGAAACAAACTCAGTGTAGCCTAATACTCATCTTTACAGCCATAAATCCATGACTTGTTAGTGACCCATATGGGTCGCCATTGTCACCAATCGTCTGTGGCCACTGCCACTACCTTTGATCACCACCACTGGTTGTTGATCACCACCACGAGTCAATACGGGTGGTCACTATCGTCGTTGCAGATCGCCACTATTGTTGAAGCTAGTTACTTGTCACCATCGCCATCGGTTAAAATCATTAAATCAGAAAAATTAGAATAGAAATTTTTAAGATTGTACCAAATGCGATTTTGTTCTTTTTCTATTCCGGGAATAGAAATTTTGTATAGTTATCAAACACGTTCTTATACTCAAAAACTTTTCTAGAGAATATAAATAGAAAAAAATATTTTTGAACAAAAATTGTTCTCGAAAACAAAAGTGTTACCAAACGGGCCATTACTATTTTTAGGACAAGAGCTTTCGAAGCGCGGTTTTCGCTTGATTGCTAATAAATTTATATTTTATAGTCTCGACGTAGTGGAATTTCACTTCCACGCGGGATTTCTATTTCGTCACGGCCAATCATTATACAAACAGGCGTGAGAGGTGGGAATTGGGCGTTATCTATAAAGAAATTGGAGGTGAATTGTCTTTCTCAGCAAACTTTGTTCGCTAATTGATAAGTATTTCTTTTCGACAAAAAAAAAAATGTCTTCCTCAGTTGAATCATCGAAAAAGAAATGAAGGCCGAGCTATAAGGAACGATTCGATGGAGCGCACTAGAAAGCCGCGTGGAGGGACCAGTTCAAAAGGATGGTGACGTGGAGGGGATGTCCGTCGGTGTGTGCTGATGGCAACATCCCCTGGTCCGGAGTCGTTGCCCTTTTGTTGGGTCTTCCTTTGCTTTCTTTGTCAAGTCAACGCGAACCGGTACCGAGGTTTCCCGACGCGCTTCACCTGTCGTCGTCGTCGTCGAAACCCAAGTTGTTGCCTCCTCATTCTCGTTGTTATTATTTTCTGGGTTAACGATACCTACTCATTCTGTTCGCATATATCTGAGCAGGATTTTATTTGGAATATTTTGTTTGACTTGTACACAGTATTTAGTTACCTATCTGTTTATTTTTAATATTCATCAAAATCGAAATCATAATTTTCGGCACCTGGAAGCCCCTCTGGATTGCATCACAGTTTAATCGAAACGTCGATATTGTATTACGAGACAACTTTTATAATTCTCACACTGTACTTTTCCTTTTAATTTCGACATTTGAACATTTCACCTCTTATCACATCGAATGCATGAAATCTTTTACGGACATTTAACTGCCAATATTTAAAGTCGTTTCCGGATAAAATCCTTAATGGCCTTAAAACGAGGACTTGTTTTAAATTGCCCCAATAATTTCTTGTATTTCATTTGGCAGCTTAATTTAAGATTGTCTTGTATGGGAGATAAACTATTTTATTTCGCATAAGGGAACTTTCGTATATCATAATCCATTGACAATTATCAAGTAATTTCATGTGAGATTTTATATAAGCGTGTGTTTAGTTCAACTTTTCCGTTGTAATAATAACTTTAAAGGGGCTAATGTGAAATTTATTATTTGCTTAATAAACACACTACGGTTATAATTTCTTCATTACTATGCCGCCTATAAGTGGTTATTTAGAAGTTGCCCCACTCAATTTCAAAGCATTTGCAATTTAAGGCCCCATTTGTTTCATGAAAAATGAATCACTTGGAAAACATTTTTATAAAAACGATTATTTGTATCGCTTGAAATAATTAGTTAATAAAAAATATTTTCATTATTGATAACAATTTATATCTAAATATTTTAGTGCAAGTTGAAAATATTTTTTATTTATTCATTTTTTTAAGCGATCGTTTTTAGAAAAATGATTTTTTATTTTTTTATTTTTCACGAAATAAATGGAGCCTAAGAAGAAAAAATCATTGCGTCACGAGAAGCATAGTTACAAAATGGCTCTAATTACACTAAACGGACTTGCAATTTGCTAGATCCCAAAGCATGCCTTCAAGAACATGATTTGTGCAATTGGAAATGAAAGCGACTATTCTTCTTTAATCTCTCCATTGGATTTGTGTTCTAATGCGAAACTCAGATAAAAATTAAGGGTTCGAAACTCGATTAAGAGTTCAATATCAACTTCTCTAGACTAGAATATTTCTAGACTAGAATATTGGCTACAGCTGTGGAAAGACCATTCTTCTTACGAAATTATTCGCATTTTCTAATTGGATTCAAATCTTATCTTGTGTAATCAACATTGCAAAATATTCAATCAAGACCTTAATATCACCCAAAAAAAATTCAAGACCTTTATCTACGCTATTTACGACATTCCCATTAGCTCTTAGCCTTAAAAGAACACATTAATTTAAGGACGATCCAACGAGATACATGACCGACATATGAACAACTCCAATTAATCAAAGTGCATAGACTATAAACATGGACGTGCGCGTTTGACTTGGTACTTGTTCGTTTATTTTTTGTAGAAGGGCGAAAACTATAATCTTTACAATATTTATAATAGTCCAAATTGCAACATCGCAGCTCCAATTAGCATTTAATTATTTTTCCAAACAGCTTAGCACGATTATTTTATAGCTTGTAGTCCAGCAACTCCTATCAGAGGCCTGATTTCGTAGGCGCGACGCATTTGACTATGACTCGGTTGCGAATTACTCCCATTGGTAGACGCTACAAGCACGACGAAGTTTGTAATCAGGAAGGGCAACTGAAGCAAATACAGCTCAACTTGTAGTAATGAATTCATGTGACTTAGATTTCCTCGTCTTCCTGTGTATGTAGAAGGTAGCATTTTGAAACATTCCTATGTCGTGGGGTCGTAGTCCTTATTAGAGACTTAATATCAAATCCCTTCTATGCACAGCCATACTTTACGTACGATTAAATAAAGATATATTACCTACCATTTTTTTTATTTGTGTAAAAAAAAATTTGGGACGGCAATTATTTTCTTATTAATCAAGTCATTCGCGAACATGTGGACCTGAATTTAAATAGGTATTCCACTATCTCAGTGTGATGCAGTGATTTGTTTTTTTTTTCTTTTTACCAAAAAATAAAATATTTGAAAAATGGAAATATTGGATTAAAAAAAAATCATGAACTTATTATACGTATGTCAATTCAGTTCTAATTTTTTTAATTTGACCAATTTAGTCTTCGACTTTTGGCTAATTATCTTAAGTGATACAAGCAATAATTTTTAGGAAATTATTTTTCAAATAATTTATTTTTTGCAAAACAAACAGAGTTAGCTGATAATCCCATCTAGCATGTCCTTTGACATATTTGGACAGTGTGAACATATTCTCAAAAGTATGCTTCAATAATTGCATCCGGCATAAACTTTTTGCTAAAAAAATTACCCCTCTTTAAATCGATGAACATCCAACATGACCTTTCATGACTTAATAGTAACATGGGCAAACGTAGGTATATGCTTTCGTAAATTCACCTTTGATGATATCGCCAATGGAATATTACGGGGTAAATGAAAATTTCAAAATCCAGGACCAACAAGAAAAATCCATGAATTTGAGGTTACCCAAGGTAGTTTGTTCAAGAACCTAGGAAAACCTCCTACAAAGAGATATAGCATTTGGTCTTTTTATGGACAAAAAATTGATTTTGAGAAGGTAAATCTCGATCTACTTTATGGATTTGATAGCGGAGAATAAAAAAGTCAATGACGAAACACACGAAATTATTTACGCTTGATTCCGTGGATAATTAACTAGATATCGCGTGCCTAATGCACGCGTGCATATCGTTTCTTTGATCACTAAATCAATCTTATCCCAGCATTTCAATTTTGTTATCTATATAGACTATAGGTACATATCACAAATAATCGATGTATTCGACTCTAGCTATCTCTACAAAAGCCAACCAACCGCAAAAGTCGTGGGGGCTCTTGTCCCACGAGCATGTGATGTTGACCTTAAAAAGAATGCAATTACCGACAACCTGCAAACTTGGAATCTTCATCTTCTTCATTTCGAAATGTCCTACTGTAATTGCAGAAACATTTATGTTAGAGAAGTTGGAAAAGGTTTTCTCCAAATAGAACTGTTTTCTCCACATAGGAACTGAATTGAGTTAATACCATATTCAAGGAAGGCGATGTCGTTAAATGATACACAATGGGACTCGTATTTCGTACTAGAACGCGGGATTTCTTTTTTAGGATCCGAATCCGTCGACTTTGTGGGATCCACGTGGACCTCCCATGTAAAACTCACAAAATTTTTAAATTTTTTTCCCCCTAAAATGTCAACAGTTCTATGTAATAATTTACTTGGATAGGTAGAGATAACGTGGTCAGTAACATATAGCCTTATCAGCTACCACAGCAAGGTCAGATGCCTGTCCTGTTTCGGACATTATATTGTCTACTCTAGCAATGAAAATACTGTAGGCTCTGTCTGCCTTTACAATTTTACAACTTAGGTCTAAGACGACCCACTCATGGCTGTAAAAACCAATAATAATTATTCATTACGAACGTTGTCGGCCCATAATATTTTGGGCCCGGTAAGCATGTCCTGGCCCCGTAACAATAACGAGGTTTTGGAGATACAAAATTAATAACAAGCTGGTTTTTTTTTTTTTTCCATTAATATTATTTTCCGAATACAGAGTGAATGTCACGGGCCACGGCTCAGAAAAATGAGAAAAGATAAAGAAAACGAACAAGATGGCCCAGCAGTCAACACCGTGCAACATCGGAGATCTTCGAAGATTTGGGAAAATTCAAAATAAAACAAACTCGAAAGGGACAACATCAATGGAGATTTAGCTATGAGCTTCGTCTCACCGATTCTCTAGGCTTTATGTCCAGTTTAGTGATTATAAAAAAAAGAAGCAACAGATTTGGAGGCTCTAGGTATGCCAAGTGATTACGAAGCGTATCATACATAGCCGCTTGGTTCGGCTTAGTTGCTGGGGCACTTCGGAGGCGCTTTGAGGCCGCATTTCTTGGGCAATGCCATGGCGTTGGCGGGGTTTATCCTGAAGTTCGGAAGCACGGACCTATAGCGGCAAAGGCACTGCATGTCTGCTTTCGAGATTACCTTACAACATTGCTTGGTTGGCGGAGTGGGGTGGTTGCCCGTGACGGCCGGGAGGCACGAGGCTAGTTTGTCAGTTGGGATGTTGCATACGGTCAGGGCCTTGGCTCCTCCCACCATGGCCATAAGCAGCACCAATGCGAGCCCTAGCATCAAGCTCTTTCTGCTAAAATTTCCCATTTGGCTCCTAAAACTCAGTGATTTAGTGGGGTATATCACGGGCTTAAGCTTTGATTTCTCGCCAAGTGCGTATTTATAGTGAACTAGCGCCTGTTAATCACTTTTGTTTATTTATTTAATTTTGTTTTTTGGTTGTCGAAACTTGAAACATAGTTTGTGATTTGTGCATGGATTTTTTCTGCATGAGGAAACATGGAATGAATAAACAAGCGATCGTCACGGGTATCAAGGCATTCACGTGACTAATCTGCCTGGTTCACGAGAAATAGCATCTTAATGGCCTTCACATGTAAAAATCAGCTAAGGGACAGACTCCAACAGTCCGAGCTATTTCGTTATCACAAAACATCCACCAATTTTGGCTCGTCATAGGTGATCCGCGGGATTAGTAAAAGTAATAAAAAAAATGCGGTTATTTGTTTTAATTAAGTGGATTTTCTTATCATAGAAAAGAGTATTTAAGCGAATATATTACCACAATGAGGATGTCTTGAAATTTTGATCAACAATACAAATAGACTCATCAAACGATTAGGTCAGATTGAGTTTGGGTTGGGTCAAAATGGTCCAATTCATATAGACCCATTTAACCCATTTTCTATGCAATACAAATCTAGTAGCTCATACCCAACACACACCCGACCCGATTTATATTGCTAAAATATTTTCATATATTAACCAAATTTAAGACAAATCATACCCAAATTGAGGTTAGAGTGCAGAGTGAGTGACCATGAGATTGAGTAAAGGCAAAAGAGAATGAAGAGAGAGTCGTAAAGATGGATTGAGCAAATATGGGTGTTATATTTAACCAAATATAACACCCATATTATATTTAAAACCCATTTACTGAACATAACTAACCAATATAAATTCAACCTATCATATATGGGTTAAAAAATGGGTTTATGACTAATTTTGACAAATCTAGATACAGACAACAAAACAAGAAATAGATCCGTCGTGCTGTGGATGAATTTATATCATATATAGTGGGGAATAAAAGGAATGGAAAGGTTTTCTATATCTCATTATTGGGACAATAAGAGGAATAGTAATTTATAAAATGGTTAATACTACGAAAAACCTCAAATTGGTGCATTTGTGACAAATTTACCAAAAACTATTTTTTTTATCATGAAAAACTTCAAATTGGTACACATGTGACAAATTTACCAAAAATTATTTTTTTAACCACGAAAAATTACAAATCGGTACATTTGTGATAAATTTACCTCAAATTGGTACACTCCGTCAATTGTTACATGTCCTTAAACTCAGCAATTTGATGATAAAATTTGATGGAAACTAACAAAAAGTAAATTTGTTATAGGTGTACCAGTTTAGGGTAAGTCTATCACATATGTACTAGTTTGAGATTTTTCGTGGTATTAACCCTTTATAAAAATCCATTGGCAGAGTGAAATCTAGCATCTTTTAGCACATCTAACCAAGGAAGATTAACCAGAGTCATAAAATTAATGATTTTTTTCTCTAGCTACATATATATATAATTTTTTTTTTCATTTCCGTAAAACATGTTTGGGTCCATCCATTGGGCCAGCCTGGCTGTTTAGGCATAGAGCCCGGAAATCAAACTAAGCCCCAAGCTGCGTAAGCCTGGGCTGAACATTTTCAAGCCGATGGCTCGGGTCGGGACCAATTCGGGTCTCGGGCCAAGCCATCTAAACCCGGCCGTGCAGTTCGGGGGACAAATATTGGCAGCGTATTATAATTAAATAAGAATAACAAGATTCTGACGCCGTGACGAATGCGCCAAACCTATAAAGGGCCCTACCAAAATCGGACGAAACTGCAACTCCTGCGTCATCGGCAGCCCCGTTTAAACGTCCCTGGAAGAATCTAGGTCTTTTTTCACTTTACGCCCTCACCACGTACACTGCTTTGGGAATTTGCCTCCCTGGTTTCGCCAATTTCTCTCCTCGAACTGCAATCCCTGTATAGGTCGAATTCCGGTTCAGGCGGCATGGCTTCTTCCGACGACGAGGCCGTGACCTTGCCGGAGACGGTCTCCACGTACTACTTCGAGGACCACGACGACGAGCCGGTCTCGTTCTCCGTCCTGCCGGTGAGGTGGGGCGACGGCGACGGGGACGGGGACGGCGGCGAGGACGCGGCGGCGGAGACGATCTTCTTGCACGGGACCGCCGATAGCGGCCTCAGGAAGATCTACAGAGAGGTCAAGTCCTGGAGGTTTGATCTCAGCCGCTCGGGGCCTGAAGTGTCGGTGCTCTCCAAGGACAACGTCTGTTTCAAGCTCGATAAGCCGAGGAGGAGCTTTCAGGATACGATCAGGACCGTGTTGATCACGTTGCACTGCCTGCACTACGCCAAGAATCACCCGGACGCGTCCGGAGAAGAGCTGTGGGAGCACTTGGCTAAAACCTTGGGGTACACTCTTATCCGTGGGTTCTAAGATTTTACTGTCCAGGTATCTTCACGTGGTATGGCGCATGTCTGATTTTGCCTCTTCTCAACCTCGTTTATAGGTTCTATGAGGTCCGGCCTTCTGCGAAGGATTTGCAGGACCATGTGGCGTTAATTAAAGAGGCTATAGGGAGGGATGGTGCATTGGCGAAATCCAAGGTGGTTCCTGTTCCTGTCATTTATTTTAGATTCATGACCCTATTCTTGTGATGATATTCTGGTCATTGACATGTAGTCGTTATGGAGGAATTTGATATTGTTTGTCTATTTTTAATTGTCGGGTCATAGTTCCATTGACGAAAAGTTTAACTGAGACCAGAATTCTGGAGCTCCACTTTTGTTAATGATTTTTGTGCGTGCGTGGTGTTGTAAATGAGCTTGTCTCGAGGATGAGAAATGTTTGAGTTGTTGCTTAGGCATTCATATGACTCCTCTATCACGGAGCAATCGTCAATGCACAGACTGGTTTTGAATTGCTTGTGATATTTTCATTAGGTTATAATTTGGTGTTGATCAAGTTGGAGTCCATTGCAATTAGAGTTGAGCACTGATCTGAAGTTGATTGACTTTCAATGCCGGACTAGTTTAGGGAAGCTCTCAATGGCCGGAAACTTTTGGCCACTGTATATAACTCCAGTGCTATAAGATATAAGTGGCCTTGTTTTTCGTTTTCTTTTTACTACATTTTTTTATCAGGATTGTTTGCAAAGGGTTAAAGCTGCTTCAAAAAAGTTTTCTTTCTTTGCTTGGATTTCCATGCATGTTAAGTTTCTACCAAATGATTAGACGAGGCTTCATAGATTCATCTTTGTAGGTCAATGTTGCATGCATACAGTTACTTTGGTTTGCCTGTTCAAGAAAGTGGGAATCATATTTGTTTTTTGCCAAAGAATGTGAAAGAGATGATTGCTTACTGAAATGGAATTTTAGATTCAAATTCATGAGAAAATCTTGGATCTTCCTTCTTTGTTTGCCATGTGGAACTTATGTCTTGTTAGGAACTTGAGGATTTTTGAAGTTGCTGAATTGAATTGTGAAAAGTTGGAGCCTATTCAAAATATGCTGTTGATTGGGCTGCTTTGAAGTTTGGTTAGGCCTTTTTAGTTTCTTGCTGCTGTTACTTTGATGTATACTCTCTTTGTACTCATGTTTGTACTTATCCCACAACAAAGATGGGCCTGTTTCAATCAGTGGAATTAATTTTGTACGAGATGGCTTTGGTGGATTGATTTGTTGAAAAAGGTATTATACAAACATAAATACATGTAGAATTTGTCTGTACATGTATGCTTGTGCACGCATGTTATCACTTTCTATAGGAAATTTCTACCTTGTTGATATTTTTGGGGTCAACATTGACACTATAAGGAACATGCCATAGGGAGAGAGGGTGTTTCTCTAGTAGGAACTACAACGATATAATAGCAGGACCTTAGAATTCTGGGATCACTTAAAGAAAAAACTATAATTTCAGTCCATATACTTCTGGAGTTCTTCATTTTGGTCCATGTACTTTCATTTTCCCCAATTTAATGCCATCAGAGGGACGAAAATAGTAGTAAAATACTCATTTAGGGACTAAAATGAGAACAGGACCAGACAAAGAATGCCCTAAAGTATTGGAACCAAAGATATAGTATTCCTATCACTTAATTTGTAGAAATTAACAAACCGAAAAAATACATATATCAGGAAAAGGTCTTTTGTTGTGGATTTTTTTGGGGTCAAATTGCCATTGTTCATTTGGGTGTCCATATATAGAAATGAACAGACCGACAAAATATATATCAGAAAAAGTCTATCTTGTAGTTGACTTTAATGAGGTCAGATTGCCATTGTTCATTTGGACGTTCATTAATTGCCGGAAACAAAATTCATGCAGGTGCTGAGCAAAGTAATGGAAGAGAGGCCCTCGAAGAGGAGTAAATCTGGCGAGGTTAGTAACTATGCTTTTTCATTATCTTATTATCTTTTCTCCTTAATTTCTTCCATTTTCCTTTTATTTGTTTATCTGATGAAGGTTTTCTTAGGATCTTTTAGAATATTGCAAAGCCTAGTTTTATTGTGGATGATACTGAAGATCTCGGGATGGAAGATGTTGAAGATGGGACCACTGAGGAGGATGATTGTTTTGATTCTGTTTGTGCGCTATGTGATAACGGTGGTAACCTTTTATGGTACGTGTCTTCCTCCTTCAGTTCTCTTTTCCTGATACATACTTTTTTGGCCTTTAAATTTCTAGAAATTTAGTGATTAGAATACTTTTGGTTCCAATTCTTTTGGGCATTCTTCATTCTGGTCCCTGTTCTCATTTTAGTCCCTGAATGAGTGTTTTGCTACTAATTTTGTTCCCCTGATGGCATTCCAATGTACTGTCCTGGTTACTGTAGAGGGACAAAAATGGTCTTAAAGTACTCGTTGAAGGACTACGATGGGAAAGTGAAGGTACAGGGACTAAAGTAAAGAACGTCCAAAATACTTGGACCAAAATTATAGTTTTTTTAGTGATCCCAGTCTTCCAGTTTATTCCTGAGACAGTCTTTCGATTGTCTTGGTGCTATTGTATCGTTTCAGTTCCTATGAGAGAAACATCCTCTCTCCCTATGAGGTTGTTCCTTATAGTGGCAATGTTAACTGGGAACCAGCCACGAGTGTAGTCTGATTTCTATATTTAACTCGTTTTAACAACTCTGACACAATTAGATTTGACCTGGTAAACTGGTCAATCTGGTTCTGACCAGGCTTGGCTTTCAGTAGTTAGTCAGTGTTGTTGAGGGAGAGAGCCGTACCGGCTCCCTCTAGGATAGGCACATAAGCTTTTGCCACTTTGTAAGGGCACTCCTTAGTGTCTGTGTGCCATCTGTTGTGTATATTTTACACCTCTCAGCTAAAATAAAAATTTTGAAGCTCCACAAGCTTGAAAATTGAACCCGGGACTCACATGTGAACCACTGCATGCGTTGACAAAATGGGCTGCATTTGGTCAAGTGGTTATGTATAAATATGCTTTTAAAATGCCGGTGCACCAGCTAAGCGCTCCCCTGATACAGTCTTACTCATGTCTGGTTTGAAAAGCATTAGCGTAGACTCAAAAAATCCAACTTGGTCTACCATCTACCAGCTTTGATGAAAAGTCTCTTCTCTGACTTTTATCTTCCCCATAGATTATGTGTCTCAATGGGCTTTAGACAATCAAATTTTTGGAAGTGCGAGTGTGTGCATTTTTCGTATTGTATGTGGGATGAAATGTTCTTTTTGCTTTTAGGGTATTTTCTGCTCTTTTAGAGAAGTTTTACGGATGTTCTTATTGCACCTTTTACTTTAGTTTTGGTATGCAATTTTTTAGTTAAATTCATATCTGACAGTTTGTTAGCAATACAGCTGTGACGGAAAATGTATGAGGTCATTTCATGCTACGGAAGAAGCTGGTGAAGACTCTCTTTGCGATTCTCTTGGATTCTCACAGCATGAAGTTGATGTAGGATGATACTTCAATTTTTATTTCTTTTTTTGTGTTTAGAAGTCAGTTCTCTTTTTGCTTTGGTTTCTTTTTTTCTGCTAGGCCTTTTTTTTGCTCTGGTTTCTAATTCTACTTTTGTTCGTGATGTTGACAGGCAATGCAGACTTATAAGTGCGAAAATTGTATACACAACCTGCACCAGTGCTTTGCATGTGGGAAGTTGGGCTCCTCTGACAAGTCTTCTGGTGCTGATGTATGAGACAGTAGGAAAAGAACAATTGTCTGGCGTCATATGTTACCAGTTAATCTGATTTTAATGATGAAGGCGTTAATTTCTGCTTGAGTTTTTTGTTGCTATGAAAACTTATACTAAATCTTTTGAAGCTTGCACAGGAGACTGAACTCTATATGTTTTTTTCTAGGTTTGGTTCAGGTGGAAACAGCTACTGTTCATGCTTGTCCACGGTATCTAGTTAGTTAGTAAAAGTCAGCCATGCCTGTGCCCCAGACCATAGGTTTTGGCATGGTCTGAGCTAACCCCGCGAAGCAAGTCCAGCAACTGTTATTTTAAACTGGATAAGTGTTTCAAAACATTTTCTAATCTAGCCCCTCTTTTTTATGGGAGAATTTTTTTTTTCAATATTTTTAGAGAGAATGTAAGGTTGGATCGTTTAGCTCAGGACTTGCCTGGTCTATCCCTTGAACATACTCTTGACTTGTGACTGAGATGAGCTCCCTCATTCCTCCTCCCCCCTGCTTGCAAGTTTAACACCAAAAATATGATAATCATCAAGTTTTCTGGGTTTGACGTGAATTCATTAGGCCCGTTACTTGACTCAAGGCTTCTAGAATTCTATGCAAGTGCTGTTATATGTCAGTTGTGGTTGTTCTATAGCTTAGTTGTATGGATATGTTTTCTGACACTAATTCCCTATTAGGTCTTCCAATGTGTTTCTGCTACTTGCGGCCTCTTCTACCATCCCCATTGTGTAGCAAAATTGCTCCATCGCAGAGATGAAGTTGCTGCAGAAAAACTTAAGCTGAGGATTGCGGCAGGAGAAAGTTTCACGTGTCCTGTACATAAATGTTGTGTTTGCAATCAAATAGAAAACAAGAAGGAACATGATCTGCAATTTGCTGTATGCAGACGATGCCCCAAGTCTTACCATAGAAAATGCTTGCCAAAGTATGTTCTGCTGCACTTTTAGATTATTATTGCTTTAGTCTTGTTGTAATTGATCTAGTCTCGTTGTAATTGATCTATGATGCTTCATATGCTCGTGTCAAGGGAAATTGTTTTTGAAGATTCAGACGAAGATGCAATAACAAGGGCATGGGAGGAATTACTACCCAATCGCATATTAATTTATTGTTTGTGAGTACTACTTCAGTAGCTAAGCTTCTTCAGCATTTAACTCTTAAGCATTTTGCCATTATCTGCTAAAGAGCTGTCTTTAACTTTGCCAGAAAGCATGAAATTGATGAAGAGATTGGGACTCCAGTTCGAAACCACATAAAGTTTCCTACTATTCGAGTAAATAGGGCTGCCGTTGGAGAGAAAAGGAAAAGACCAGTATTGGAATCACTCTCTACCGGAGGGATCAGTTTAAAGAAGAAACCTGTTGCTTCAGAGGGCTCCTTGAAAAGAGCTTCAGGAAAACAGTCACTTGGAAAGGAGAAATCTCCTTTCACAAAGAAAGAAGGTGAAAAAGACAAAAAGGTGAAAGTATCATCTGGACAAGATACAGCCAAGAAAGTCAAAGTGACAGATGCATCCAAGAAATTTCACAAGGATACTGCCAAGTCCAGGTCTTTGGAGCCCAGCACATCTTTCACCATGAGGGAGCACACTTCTCTGGGTGAAAGGCTATATTCCTTCAGGACAAAGGCATCTGAGCAAATAAAACATGGAAAACAAGTTGTACCAGATAGTGAAGAGAGAAGAGCAGTGGAGCCTGCTTCCAAGAAGTTGGATGACTCACTTCCTGAATTAGATGCTGACTCAGAAAGGAGGTATTTTGCTCTCGTCTGTTATCTTAGTTGGTATTTAATGATCAGCAAATGCGCATCTGTAGGATGTATTCCATTCTATTTGATTCTTCAATTATGTGTTTCCACGATAAGCAGGATTTCGAATCTAATGAAAGAGGCTGTATCTTCAATAAGTATGGGAGATGTTATGAGAAAGCAGAAAGTGCCATCTACTCATGCACAATATCTGAAGTCAACTGTTGATAAGGCAATTACTATTGGGAAAGTGGAGGGTTCAGTTCAGGTACATACCTATGCACTAACTCAATGCGTCGATAAGGATACTTTGATTGAAAGATTGCATGTGCAGGCTCTTCGAGCAGCTTTGCAGAGGCTAGAGGAAGGAGATAGCAATGAAGATGCAAAAGCTGTCTGTGAACCAGAGGTTTTAACCCAGATATTTAAGTGGAAGGTTCAGCACCTTCACATTTTATTTTCTATAGTCGTATTTGAGGCTATTTACAATTCAAGATGTCCTCTCTCTCTCTCTCTCTCTCTCTCTCTAATGTCTGGTGTAATTTGCACTGCTGCTTGATTGAAGCAATACTTTGCGGTTGCACTGATGTTTTTCTCTTAAGAGGAAAGAATAACTAGGCTATTGAGTTATCAAAAGCATTGGTTCTATTTGTGGCCTAATGTGAGCTCAGACTGTAGATGAAGCTTCTTACCTTTGATCTGGTCCTTTATTTTTTAGCATTGCTGAATCGGTTATTTGTTTTACTTTATTTATTTATCTATTAATTTTTTGTAATCAGCCGTTTCTATATCTTTTATAACCATTGGAGGTTCATTCATGATTTATCTCCCTTTTTTTGCTGATAATCAAGAAAAATAAAATACGTTAGCTCACTCACATAGCCCACTCTTAAAATTTGTTGCCCTCGTTATGCTTCTTATCAAATGTTTGCGATTGTTTTGTTGATGAACAATCTCTCATATGCTGATTTGATTGGCTGCAGGACAAGCTTAGAGTATATCTTGCTCCATTCATATATGGTATGCGCTACACTTCCTTTGGTCGACATTTTACGAGAGTGGATAAACTACAAGAGGTGATTGTTCTATGAATCTGAAGCCTTTTTATCTTTGAGTTGGCAACTTTAGTGGGTTTTGTGTGCAGATGTAGTGCTTTGTTTACTTGCTTTTTTGGTAAATTGTTACACACCAGAATGAAATATATAAGCAATGATAAATAAATTGATTTTTGACCTCCTGTTAGCGAATTTAGAAGTTCACTTGGTCAGCCCACTAGGTTTCAGTCAGTTTCTTTGTAGTAATGACTTAATTGGTCCCTTTCATCTGATTGCTTTTGTTTACGTTGAATCTTTATTTTGAGGTATACATGCTACCATCTGATCTGATCTTTATACAGGGTTTTGTAACCAATGAAATCGAAAAACAAAATTCTATGAGAAGATATTGAAGCTGTCAGTTGTTTTGATGAGACAAGTACCTACACGATATCTCTGTCTCCCATTGACAAATGAAAATTGCACATATGCAGTTGTTGACTTATTTGAACTGGTGTCAGATTTGTACTTGGTAAATTATGTGCATATATTTTCGACCAAAAATAAAATAATGTGCATGTATATTGTGGGTTTGTTTGTCGGATAGGCATTTGGTTTAACCAAATGACATGTCTTAATAGAAGCTTGTGTCTTATATTTCTGTATAATTATATGGGTGAAGTGCAAATTTTAATGATACATCCTTGGACGCAGATTGTTGACAAGCTCCATTGGTATGTTCGGGATGGTGACATGGTAAGAAACGTAATGCTTAGTAGGTTGTTTCCACTCTTGATGCTTGAGAATTTTAAATGTAGAAGATCATGCTGATCTGTATGTGAGCGGCAATACGATTGGTGAGGTTCCTCCTGAGGGATTGAAATTCTGAATTGCTTCGCTTGAGCTTATATTTCTTCAAATGAATCTGACAATCATCACATACCCCTGTGTGAATATTTAATCTTTCACTGGTCTTTGCCATAAAAAGGAAATCTGCTTCTAACAGTTTTCCTCCTTCTATGGCTCTGTTCGTACAGCATTTTGATGTCACTCATCCAACTCATAAAAATTGTGTTAACAGATTGTTGACTTCTGTTGTGGGGCTAATGATTTTAGCTGCTTAATGGCAAAGAAGCTTGAAGAGACGGGAAAGACGTGCTCATACAAAAATTATGATATTTTTCCGCCAAAGGTAATTTGTGCATGCTACCTCGTTTTATTAAGTTTTGTGTGAAGAATGTTTTAGTTGTCTTTGCAGACGGTTCAGCAGCATTGGCTACTTCTTTTTCTTTCTTTTTTTGGGAATTTTTTTAAGGATGTTATTTTTGTTACTATTGTTAGTAAGCTTGTGTCTAGTAGTGGGTTGTTCACTTGTGTTACTGGGAGGAGGTTGAGGGACGTAGAGCCTTTCTTTGTTCTTGTTCCAGGGTAGTAAAGAAGAGACAATTCTTTAGATAGTGGAATGGAAATATAGGGTTGCCATAGTTATTGAGTATAGTATCCGAGCTTAGACTAGGTTGGTTATGAAATAATTGTACTGTCTCATTCATCCATTTGTGCAAGTCATCATGCATTTTTTTACAATAAGCAGTAGCTTCATTCATGATCACATACAATACGTGTTTGTAATACAATAGAGTTAAAAAGTGTGATTGTATAACTCATGCAAGTTTCTTTTTCTTTTTATTTTTTAAATGGTTAAAAGCTCAAATCAGGTTTAGGATCCTATGATAGTTGGTTCTAGGATATGCTAACAGTATCGGGAGGAGCTACAGAACAAACAACACCTGCAAATCTGTGGCTGGTTATGTTTGACGAGTGGTCAAAGAGGTTTTGAAGGAAGCTTCTAAGGAGCCTTGGTAGTCAAAGAAAGAGGTGCAAAAAATTTAGGAAAAAGCAGTTAAAAGTAGAGGCTAAAGTTAAGAGTATTGGCATAAGAGCTAGAACTTAAAGAAATATAGGTTGGCAAAGAAGGAAGCTTGTGATGCGAGCGGGAGTACAAAGGAAAGCATTCCCAAATGCAAGACTTTAAACCCGACTGAAAGATGAATTTTGGATGGGAAAGTACTAACATATTTGTGAACAGCAAGGTAGAGATAAGAACGCGTCGATGAGTGTGTGCGCATTTGATGATAGAGTTGAAACGAGTGTATTTGTAGAAAAAAGTTTGGAGTGGCTCTAATGAGGATAGACCAGAGAACTTCGCTTCAGATGTTCTTGGCATATGCGAGGGAGGGGCTATGGAACAGACTCACGGCCCTTCCTAGGCCTCTCCAGAAATCACAAATCCATACCATAAAACTTTAAGTCTCAGAGATTTTCTGATACACAAGATCTGCAAAGTGGCAAGTGGAGAACATAGTGATGTAATTAATTCACCTTATTAAGCTAACGGTGCAACTCTAAACATCTAAGGACATCAGACCATCAGGAAAGAGGGAAAATGTTTAGAAAGACATAGGAGATGTGTATGCTATAGAGACTATCCAAACTCGTTCTTATAAAAACAACTGAAGGATGATACTTATATAGGTGATGCCAAGGGTATTACAGACCTTTAACAACACAACCATAGAGTCAAGCAGTATGCATCTTTATAAGATGCTCTTACAAAGCACACCGACACATACTTTGGCCAAAGTTGATGTACTTATTTTAGCAGTACAATTATTCACAACGAGAGGTCTGGAAAATCACTATCAGACGAGAGGACATCTGCGTGTGGTTTAGAAAATAGGTTTATTTTTCATGTTCCTCATTTGTTTTTGCACTTGCAATTTGTTAGAGATTCTTCTTGATACCTATAGGTGGAAATAGGGAGTCTCTGTTGGGGTCTTTCCAGGCTGTGTGGTAACCCTTTTTTTTAATGCTTTAGCATTTGCTTTGAGCAATTCAGTTTTCAATGAATCCCATGAAGAAGAATTATTGGTCGACTTAGCATTTGCTGGTAATGCTGGTATTTCTATGATCTCTGTGAAATGTACTTGGTAATTGAACCTGGACTTGCCTTCATGTAAGCCTGGTTTTATATAGTATCTCCTCCTTTTAATTGCAGAATAACTTTGAGTTTGAACTAAGGGACTGGATGAGTGTCCAACTAAAAGAGCTACCTTCTGGGTCAAAATTGGTAAGAGGCAGAGTTTTGCTTTACCTTTCTGCATTTTGGTTTGGATGTATTGGCCCTTTCGCTCCCCTCTCTCTCTCGCTCCCTCCCTGAACATATCCATGTGTTGTAGAATGTTTTATCATTCTATTATGTTGCTCCTGAGTAGATCATGGGGCTAAATCCTCCATTCGGAGTTAGAGCAGCTTTGGCGAACAAGTTTATTGATAAAGCTCTTGAATTCAAACCAAAGCTCCTTATTCTGATTGTTCCATCAGAAACTGAAAGGTAACGACTTTACTTTGAACCCTCTCTTTTTCCTTTGCAAATACTTAAATCTATTGGTGCGTTGCAGATTAGATGAGAAAAAGTTTCGGTATGATCTGGTGTGGGAAGACAATCGATTCTTGTCTGGAAAGGTGAAATGGGACGTCCTGTTCATCCTTCTGATCATATGTTTGCATCTGATGGATTAACTGTAACCTTTTCGTTTTCAGTCATTTTATTTGCCAGGGTCTGTTGATGTGAAGGATAAACAAATTGAACAGTGGAACAATAAGCCACCGTTGCTGTATCTATGGAGCCGTCGAGATTGGACTTTAAAACACAGGACCATAGCCCAAAAGCAGGGTCATGTGCCGACAAAGAGTAAGAGGCCACAGTCAAACAATGACTGCAATGGATCACTGGATCTTCATTATCTGAAAGATGACCGGAGCCTTTGCATCGGTACTTCATCACTTACAAGTGATACCTCCATGCCAATGGGTAGGCCTGAAGAAAGCAAAGACCAAGTCAATATGGCTGAAGGTCAAAAAGGGCGTTTTTCTCGAAATGACAGCGGGAGAGAAAGCAGGGAGAGCCAGTCTACTGGGACTTCTATGGGGAAGGCCAATGGTATAGGAACAAGTGGAAGAGAATATTATGAGAAGTCACCTGCAAAGGAAACACCTCATCATCCCTCGCTTAAGTTGACAGATGGGAAGTTGTCATTCAACGATCGGTCCTCTAAGCAAAAGGCCAATGGTAGCAGAATACGTGGAAGAGAAATTGATGAGAAGGATCTACCTTGTTCTCCTTCACCCAATTTGACGAATGGGGAGTCTTCGTTCAATGATCGGTCCTCTAGGGAAAAGGCAGGTGGTAGAGGAACACATGGAAGAGAAATTGATGAGGAGCCGCCAGCAAAGGTAACCTCTCGTCGTCCCTCACCCAAGTCGTCAGTCAATGACCGATCCTCAAGATCATGTGAAGTTCCCTTTGAGAATGATGTCAACGGCATGAATTATCAACACGCTGACCCAAGCTTGTCTGTGTTACGTGCTGAGAACTTTTATGGTGGGCGAGGATCCACTCTCTCTGATGATGCCAGCAGGATGTATGAACTGAACAACAATAAATATTATTCAACTCAGAGATGGTCAAGTGGTGGTGGTCCTCTTACCAATTATGGGGCTCAGGAGGGACCATATATGGCTCATAGGAGGGACCCTGATAACTACAGACCCAATGTCTCTGAACCTGAAGAGAGATACTGGAGGGACCTGGAGATGCGTTCGCAGGTCCGTCTTTATGGTCAGCAAGATCCTCAAAGAAATTACATGGCAGGTCACGATCCTGGGCACGGCCAGCCAGGGGCCGTGACATCTACCTATGGACTGCTGGGCTCCATCGCCGAATCATCCCAGCGAGCGAACATGTCTGCAATGCAACGATATGCTCCCCGTTTGGATGAACTGAATCCAATGAGAATGAACAATGCAAGGCCCGAGGCAACCGTGATTCGTGGAAACAGGTCTATTGATCCTAACAGGGGACTGCAATCTGGGTACCAAGGCGATTCTTTTGGCTTTGCTACTGGTCCTCGTCGGCCATACTCTCAACAGAATACTTTTGGCTGGCTTAATGAATAGGTGCTTGGATGTTTCTTCCCGTTCTCCCTCTTTCTAGATGTTTTGACAATGTTTCGGACAGTTAAGTGTGTGCTGTATTGTTCATATTCTCAACGGCGATCTATATAATTTTAGTTTGGAGAAGAGGTCAAGTTTTGACGGCATGGTTCTGATATTGATGGTCTTTTTTGGCTCTAAGCTTGTGGCAGCATGGAAGTGGAAGGATCGGCTCACTCGTCAGTTTCTTGTATCTCTGTTGCACCTTGTGTTTCTCTTCTTCTTCATCCTTTCTTCCTTTCGGCCACTGCCAATGTTAATAGCCATGCCCATGATGCCCCTTAACACCAACCATTGCGACCCCATGGCCTTGCCCGACTGTGAATTGGATTTGTTTCTTTTTTTCTTGTGGAGTTAAAAGAGGGGTCGTCTTGAGTTTCTTCCTATTAAGATTTTCCTTGTTCCGGTTTTGAAATGGTGAGAAAAAATCTGATATTTTTGGGTTTAAGATGGTTGTGGAATTAAAAGGGAGATATTGATGGGCATTTTGATTTCTTTCTTTCTTGGATAGTGATTCCCTCCCCCAACAGCACCTCCGGTGCAACGTAGGATGGCGCCCCCATCACGCCCTCCACCATCGCCCTAACCCTTGTCGCCAAAGCAGATCGCTGACCCAAAGTTGGCAAGCTTCAGGTTGTTGCGCCAGTCGACCAAGATGTTGTTAGGCATCACGTCATTGCGGATGACCCGGAGGCCGTCAGTGCGCATGTTTGACGATATGGCAAGTGAGCTTCAGGTTGTTGCGTCAGTGCGCATGTTTGACGATATGGCAAGCGAGCTTCAGGTTGTTGCGCCAGTCAACCAAGACGTTGTTAGGCTTCACGTCATGGCGGACGACCCGGAGGCCGTCAGTGCGCATGTTTGACGATATGGCAAGCATGGGTGTGGCGGTCGCAGAGCTCGAAGACGAAGGAGAGGCAGTCCGGGCAGTTGAAGGCGTCAACGATTTTAACAATGTGTGGGTGGGGGAGAGAATGCAGGCCAAGAAGTCGTGCGGTCTGTTGTGGGTGTATTGGCCATGTTTAGTGCAAAGTGCGAAGAGAGAGACAGGGACCGGCCAGTAAGCTCTACTTGGACACGTGACGATGACGAGGGGTGAATGGAGTATCGAACCGCTTACGTAACGAGACATGTCCACCTATATTTTGTCTCTAATTTCCACGTCAAGAGTAAAGAAAGGTAGGCTGCACTAATTTTCTCACTGCCGCCGGATCACGATTGGTGTCCTGTATGGTGTTGACTGAGCGGAGGTTGTCCTTAAGAAGGCTGACACAGAGATGCTTTCCAGTCCTGTAAAAAAGCGGTCGATCCATGTTTTATCATTGAATTCTGAATTCCAACAGTCAACGATCTGGCTGCACACTAGCAGTTGGCGCATCCTTTTCAGCTGTCAGTCTGATACTGTACCATGTCAGAACCTGCTCCTATTTCTTGATCCCAAAAATAAAAGACTCGGAGAGAATTCAAGACCCACCCAAATCTAAAATCCCATTTCTTCATCAACGACGACCAACCCGGCAACCGTCGTGCATCACCCGAACCTCCAAAAAGAAGAAATGAACGAAGAAGCAGAAGAAGAGCTCAAGAACTTCGTCCAAGTTTGGATCTCCGCCCTCGCCGCCCTCGCCTACTCCTACTTCGCCTCCGCCGTCGTCCCGCGCGGCGCCCTCCGCCTCCTCTCCCTCCTCCCCGCCGTCCTCCTCCTCTGCCTCCTCCCCCTCCGCCTCTCCTCCTTCCACCTCGGCGGCCCCACCGTCTTCTTCCTCGTCTGGCTCGCCAACTCCAAGCTCCTCCTCCTCTCCTTCCACCTCGGCCCCCTCGCCGACGCCCCCAACCTCCTCCACTTCCTCTCCCTCGCCTCCCTCCCCGTCAAAGTCAAACCACCCCGCGAAGACAGGAAAGTCTCCGAAAATTCCCCGAGACCCAGTCTCGCTTCGGTCCGACTCGCGATCAAGGTTTTGGTTCTGGTCTCGATTCTTCACGCCTACGAGTACAGGCCTCGATTGCATGAGTACGCGATCCTCGCGCTCTATTGCGTCCACATGTACCTGGAATTGGAGCTCGTCCTCGCGATCTGCGCGGTCCCGGCTAGCGCCGCCCTAGGGCTCGACCTCGAGCGGCAGTTCGACGAGCCCTACCTCGCGACCTCGCTGCAGGACTTCTGGGGCCGGCGGTGGAACCTCATGGTCAGCAGCATACTCCGGTCCACCGTGTACGACCCCGTGCGGCGCCGCCTCGCACCCATCATCGGGGCGAGGCCGGCCACCCTTCCGGCCATCGTCGCGGCGTTCGTCGTCTCCGGTTTGATGCACGAGGCGATCTACTACTACATCACGCGGGCGAAGCCCACATGGGAGGTGACGTGGTTCTTCGTGTTGCACGGGATCTGCGTGGCGGCGGAGGTGACGGTGAAGAGGTGGGCGGGCGGGAGGTGGAGGATGCACAGGGCGGCATCGGGGATCTTGACGGTGGCGTTCCTGGCAGCGACGGGGGTGCGATGGTTTTTCCCGCAGTTGACGAGGAATGGTGTGGATGAGAAAGTCATAAGGGAATGCCACGCGACGTTTGAATTTGTGAAGGGCGAATTTACTCGGTTCATTTTCCATATAAAAAGCCAATTCATGTGAGGATTGTTGATCTTTTCCCCCTCTTTTTGGGGTAAAGTAAGAGGTTCCTCTTCATTTCACTTTTGGCTCGAGATTTGCGGATGCCATTGTTTTATTGCTGGTCGGGACTCCAGCAGCGTGTCACGTCAGGTTGAGTTTTTCAATTGTCGGATCTAAGAAGCCACTAGCATGAGTACTCAGTAGCGTGGCAGTAGATGAAAGTGTCAAGAGACTCGTGTGAGTTGCGACTTTGGACTATGGGTTTGGTCATTGGGAGTGCAAATTCTTACCGTACACACATAATTATTTTCCTACAACATAGTTTGGTAAAAATCAA
>BCNH02000006.1:29561774-29583386 GCA_001662345.2 Metrosideros polymorpha var. glaberrima | reverse complement strand
CTTTGCCCATAATCCAGTGATCGCTGGTGACCACCGCTGCCACGCCTTTGGCCACTGTAGTCTGCTGGCCACAACGAGGGTCCTGTCAGCGACATGATTTTACCTACATCTATTGTTTTTAGGTGTGATTGAAAACACTCTCTAATGTCTTACCTCCTCTATGGCCGTGGTGCTCAACGGTGTTGTTGTGGAGCTTGTCACCATCAATGGTGACCACCCTTCAGATTTGGTGATCACACCTCTAGATCTAGAGGCCCCCCGCCACCATGATGACGGAGGGCAGGCCATTTTGGGAGATAATGGCTCGAGGTGGGGGTGGTTGGAGTCAAGAGGCTCGATTGGTTGGGGCATCGTCGATTGGCTGAAGCGGCGATGGTTGGGGACGACTTGATCGAATTGGGCGACAGTTATTGGAGAAGGGTTTTGTGTGGGAGGGTTAAGAGAAATTGAACATGTGAAGTGATCTCGTGAACAAGAAAACAAAACAGGCGGATACATTGAATGAGACAGCGAATCTATGCCCTAAATAATAAAATCGGCTCTAATTTGCATATTTCAACTTCGACTTCAACATTATTTAGTCCAAGTCCAACGGCGGATCCAACAATTGGCAACCCGCTTTCTCTTCGACTTCTTAAGCCCATTCATTTGCGCGTTATTTTTTCCTCGTGGTCATTATCCGATTTCAATGAATTTCTTGGCAACCAAATGGAATCACAAACTCTGGTACGACATTAACCCACACGCCGAGAATTCTAAGCGCATCCGTAACACAACATTCTCATCTCCTGAAGCCAATTTCCACATGCCAAGTCATACCGCATCCCTCCTCGTATTTCCTTTCAACCGACAGTAGCCTGTTGGGACGATTGAATCACCTTGAAAATCTCTCTCTCTCCACAGAACACTAATAGGTGTCCGGACATTCCAACTCTCCAGAGAGCCCGAGCCCAAAGAGACGCGCCTTCCTCGCTCTTTTTCCGGGCCTTTTCTTAATCTGGCCCGTGCAAGCTTTTTTCTCATTGCCCAAACGCATCTCGATCGCTCGTCTAAGCTTTTCGATTCTGCTGCATCTGCGGGGGTGATCCTCCGATTGCCAATCGAAGCTTCAGAAATCCGAGTAAGAATCCCACAGTCCCTCCCTCCCTCGTTTCTTGGTTTGCTTTCTCTCCAGCCGCGTCTTCGGCTCCCATTGAAAGGGAAGACGTTGAGCTCAGATACGATCTGTTTTCGGTGCAGAAGCTTTTCCCCTCCTCATCGCGATAGAAATCCAAGTGAAGACCATGGGATTCGTGGTCACGAGCTTAGTTTTTACAGTGATCGGGATTCTTGCGTCCCTCTGTACCAGAGTTTTCTGCAACAGCGGGCCATCCACGAATTTGTATGTATCCTCTGCGTTGGGGCTTTTTTTTAAATTTTTTTATGAGTGTTTATCTCGTCCCTCGCAAATATCGCGTGTTCTCATCAAGTCTAGTAGCATCTAATTGGTTTGCATTTGATGATTCGGTGCTTGCGCCGCCTAGCTAATTTCGTTCTCTTGCTTCTCGAATCGCTGCTTTATAAGCAAGGGTAATGCTAGGTTTCTACACAATGGACTCCTCTTTGGCATTGAAAAGGACCTTGCAGAGGTCCACTGACGGTTTGTCACATAGCCTTCTGATTGTATAGACCGACTCCCTTATAATGTGAGGAAGGGTAGTGTGTTATTTCACGAGTATATTGATTCTGGGAAGGGTAGTTAACCGTTATCCTTGTCCATTATCATTACCCAATATCAATTGTTTGCTGTCCTTGACTAACTTTTGAATCATCCAACCGGAACGGTAAATAGAATTGCGGGCAAATGGTAAGTTTTTTGGTGGCTTGCTGAAAACATTAAAAAAAAGTTTTCTTGACTGCACGCTTTCACTTCCAACACTGGAAAAATGGCTCCTTTACCCATCCGCTTTTTAGTCTAGCTGCCGTATTTCAGTGGTCTCTCTTTGAATTTGGTTTTCTCGTTCCTATGGCTGCAATGACGATTAATGTGGCTATATGAATTGGCTGCTCAGTCTGTGAGCTCTTTTGTTTGATTTCACGGTTGTTCTATTTCAATGTGAATGCAATGGCATGCACTTCCGAGATTTACAATGCTTCGAGAGCCAGCACCATGCGACTTTTAGTACCTGATGTAACTTTTTCTGTGCTGGGTGGGGTTTTCTATCAATGTACCCATATTTGATGTCTCGATGCTGCTGTGAGCGTTGCTTCTCAGACTCCTGGATAGAGCCTTCAATTAAAGTTGACACTGAATTTGTATTGCAGGTTCCTCATCACATTGGTTATTACAGCTACAGTCTGCTGTTGGATGATGTAAGTTTTGTTGTGATCTGCAGATCTTGTTAATCTTTCTCTATAATTCATTGACAATGAAATATTTAAATTTCCTTTGTATGCTCTCTGAATAAGATTCTTTGTTCAAGTGTGTGTTATCCTCAGCATTTATGTTGATGTTATGCACCAAAAGAGTGAAACTTACATAATGGAGTGTTGGTGTTGCTGACTCGATTTGAATCATTTGATTATTTGTACTTCTGTCAATACTCGTGGGATCTCATTCCAGATTTGTGCTGGGTTCTTCCTGTGCCCCTGAATTGTATGTAAAAAGGCGTTGTTAGGGGTTGTCATCTGAAAGATGTTCCATTTGTCAAAGTAAATATATCGAGCACTATAGTTATTCACCTGTAGAAAGATCCCAAGTTTTACTTCATAGTATGTGACGCCTGTCTTCTTTTTATTGGCCAAAATGGATTAAGTGAACTGATCACTTTTGCACCCTACTCTGTCCTGCTTATGCTGGAATATCCCGGGTCCCGATTTTTATTGAGAATGATTTCTTGAGATGCATAAAAATTAAATTGAAGAGAGCTCTTTCTGGCAAAGAATCATTAGCGCAGGTTGTTGTTGTCAAATGGGTGAATTACAGTAGCTAGTAGATATATGTATATGTAGACCAACCCAAATTAGTGCATGTTGACGCTGTCAAAGAGGTGAATATGGATATCTGGTCATGCGCATGCATCTGTATGTTCTGTTTTCATCATTTATCACACTTATAGTCTACGTTTATCTTGTAGGTGGGCAATTGTATATCTTGCGCAGATGAAACCTCTCATTGTCCCAATTCTGAGTGACGGGGAATGAAGTGCTTCCCGCTTGACTAGTGTTGTAGGTTATGCACTGGCTACTGTATTACATATTTTTATGCACAAGGACCATTCAATATTTTCTTGGGCGAGTATGTAAATAATGTTGGCAGATCCACCTTTGAGTTCACATGGATTGTCTGCCTGAATATCTCAGCCTCGATGCGTTTATATGCTCATATGATACTGGTGCAACTTTATGTAAGAAGAATAAGTATGGATGTTATACCAATAACGACGTTGAAGTGTTATGTCCCTTTTACTACCATGGAGGCACGTCATACTTCATTATGTTTTCTTTTTGGGGCTTCTTAATACTTTCATTAGGGTTGGCTCTCGAAATTTTCTTATGCATAGTCTTCCTACCGGCTACAGTATTTATACCGCCTTTCTCACGGAACTGTACGTGAACGTTACTGCTCATACAACTCCAAGCCAGCAAGCAGCTAGCCTTCCTAGCAACGTGATTATCATAACTGTCATTCGTGATGTGGCTCTATAGAGATTCAAAAAGAAAAGAAAAAAAGACTCGAGAGGTATTTAGGAAGCCGAGCTATTGTGCTTCAAAGTACTAATCTAGGAGGAAGAAAGAGTCAGCACCATACTCCAGGACCTTTTACATGGTGCAGCTACATGTCATTACTAATGCAAAACGACTTGCATGGTAATGAAATTCCCAAACCAAACGGTCCAGGGACAACACAGCTCACCACATCAACCTATGTAATCAAGAAGGGATACTGACATAAATGGTTTATGAACTTTGATTCAACGTGCAGTGTGTTCTCTAAACTTTCAATTTGACACAAATGATCCATAAATTTTAGTTCAATGTTCAATGTAGTTCACAAATTTTTAATTTGTTTAATGTGATCTTTGAACTTTTAGTACGTGTTTAAACTAGTCCATGAATTATATGAAAATATTTAATGTGGTTCTTCCATTAATTTAAGTTCAGGAATAATATTGAATATTTTCATATAGTTCAGAGGCTAATTTGAACATATATCACATTGAACAAATTAAAAGTTCAGAGACCACACTGAATATTGAGCTAAAATTCATAGACATTTTGTATTAAATTGAAAGTTCAAAAACCATATTGTATATTGACCATTTGTGTCATTTTCAAAAAAAAGAAAAGGAAGGACACCAATGTTGACGTGGCATCAGGGCCCCACTCAATCTCGTTCCCTTCGCGCTCTCTCTCCCATTCCACTTCCCACATATCCACATCCGCTCCTAATCAAACAGAGAAAAAGAAAATCGAAAAGGAAAGGAAATATGCTGGGAAATTGCTAATTCCCTTAAACCCTAAAACCTCCCTCGTGCACTTCTGTGCAACAGGAGAGAGTGTGAGGAGGAAAATGGCGTCTTCGATCCAGCTGACCAATCTCAAAGACCTGATCTCGCCATCCCTCCACCGCACCACCTTCTCGCATTCCATTCCGAGGACAAGTTTCTGCTGCAACGCCGGCAAGAGGAGGTCTCCATGGAGACGGAACCGCGCGAACTCAAGCGGCGCGAGCTGCTCCTTCGTCCCCATGGAGTCGGCCAAGATAAAGGTGGTCGGAGTAGGCGGTGGCGGCAACAATGCCGTCAATCGCATGATCGGAAGTGGTCTGCAGGTGAATCTTCGCTCTCCTTCGCGCTTTTGGTGGTTGTTGTTTGGAGGTTTAGCCGGTGCTTTTGCTTCTCCTAGCAATGGTTTGTGGTCATGTGTAGTGGATTCCTTCGTAGTCGTCGTTTGTGGCCGCATTTTCTGTTTTACTTCTTTCTCTTGGCAATGGTTCCCTGCAGTTTTCCCCGTGGTCTTCTGGTTTGAGCTGCATTTATGGATTGGTCTTGCTTTTCGTTCAATCTGATTGGTTTGCGGTCATATATAGAATGCCTAGATCAAGGCTTACGTTTTGTTAACTGTTTCAGTCTGTATGCTTACCTTGCGATAACCTCCTCTTGATGCAAGTCGTGGAAGTAGCACTAAACTTCTTGTTGTTCTACTACTGGGATGTAGGGTGTCGACTTTTACACCATAAATACGGATTCTCAGGCATTACTGCAGTCTGCAGCAGAGAACCCCCTACAGATTGGAGAGCTCTTGACTCGTGGATTAGGTCTGCTTTTGTCCCTTTCAACCTGAAGAGTTCCTCTTCAGGTTTTACTGTCTTTTATTATGATATATAACATGCATTTTCTTGATAATTTGTATGGATATGTTCTTAGACATATAATACAGAGGCACTCACAGATACGAAACGTACAGTTATTATTATATCGTGATCTGGGCATAACATCGGGTCAGCAAATTAGACCGTATCACACATGTTGTGATCTTGATGGACTGTTGGTTTTCTGATTAAAATCCATGGTAGAGCTGCAGGTACGGGAGGAAACCCAACTTTGGGAGAGCAGGCAGCGGAGGAATCAAAGGAAGCCATTGCCAATGCTCTTAAAGGGTCAGATCTTGTGTTCATAACAGCCGGTATGGGTGGGGGAACCGGATCTGGTGCTGCTCCAGTTGTTGCCCAGATATCCAAGGAGGCTGGTTATCTCACTGTTGGGGTGGTTACCTATCCTTTCAGCTTTGAAGGACGTAAAAGATCTCTGCAGGTTTGTCTTGCTGTTCTGTTCACGACTGACAAAGAAATTTTTCTTTTTTAGTCATTACGTGATCCGTAGATCAATGACAGTTTTAGTCCGGTTATTTAGTTTTTGTCCTGGTTATTTAGTTTTTGTAAAAGATTCTGTTGTGGATAAAGTATTTGGGTCTTTTTGTTGTAACCTGGTCACCTTATAGATCTACGAACATGGTTGATTGTTGAGTTCCAATTTTTTGGAGAACTATATATCATTAAAAGCTGGATTTGCTCTTCAGCTAATAAGTCTCTTCTTCCTTTTTCCAGGCATTAGAGGCTATTGAGAAGTTGCAAAAGAATGTGGACACACTAATAGTGATTCCAAATGATCGTTTGCTTGACATTGCTGATGAGCAGACACCCCTACAGGATGCTTTTCTTCTTGCTGATGATGTCTTACGCCAAGGGGTCCAAGGGATTTCTGATATTATCACGGTGAGCATTTCATTGAAAAATCAGTCATCATGATGGCCAGCAGTCAGTTGAATCAGTAAATTGTTGTCACAAGACACCTGATTGCTGATACACTGAAGAGTTACCTCATAATAGCCCATAGTGATTTCGGATGGGTCATGAACATCTAGGAGCTCATAGGAGTTTCATCATACTTCTAGAATAGTGTTTCTGGGTCGTTGGAGACTAGGATGGCACTGTTGCTACCAGGTGGTAGGTCACGGGAATGGGTTATTGTGGTCTATGTTTTTTATGACATATTATGAGCATACATGGTTGATCGTGTATTTTGCATACTCGTCACTGATGAGGATTGCTACATTATTATGTACATTGGGTTCTCATGATACATCCAAAGAGGGTATGGAAATGTTGTGTAAATCTGCTCAGAAACATGAGTGTAAACAAACTTTCCTGTGTTTCCCATGTGCAGATACCTGGACTTGTAAATGTGGATTTTGCGGATGTAAAGGCAGTCATGAAGGACTCTGGAACTGCAATGCTTGGTGTAGGGGTTTCCTCCAGCAAAAATCGAGCAGAAGAAGCGGCCGAACAAGCCACATTAGCTCCTTTGATTGGATCATCAATTCAATCAGCTACTGGAATTGTCTATAATATCACTGGAGGGAAGGATATAACTTTGCAGGAAGTAAACAGAGTTTCTCAGGTATGAGTTTACAGACCTCAAATTGCTCAAAGCAATGCACTCAAGTGTGTTTTTTGGATTAGAATGTTGCTAACAAAACTACCTTATTCCCTGTATTTCAGCCATGAAAGAATTGGATAATTTCTTTACTTCATTGAAGTATTTGCTTTTCTGTTGCTTAGAAAAAGTTATTCATCAAACACTCCTTTGAATGATTTAACTTATATATTTTGAGGTCGACTTGTGAAATATTATGCATTAAATATCTGCTCTCGAAGATTTTTCAGAATCTTTCCTTTTGCTGCCGTATATGGAAGACTTGCAGTTTGGAGTCTGAACAATATATATATGTTATTTTTAAAAAAATTGAAAAAGGAATAATTTCAAATGCCATCGTGAATTTTCGCTTTGGTGACACTTGTCACCCTTTAGAATGAAATTTGCAATTTGCACCCTGAGGTTCTAGACTACACAATTCTTACTGCTCTTGGTGCAATAGAAGCAGTTCGGTCTCTTTCACTCCTAAACTCAGGCAGTGAGCTTACTTTGCCAAAGAATATGTTCTATGTTTTTATGGTGATTAAACCATGGGGAAGTAGTGCCCAGACAAGAGAAAAATCATCGGATTGAGCCAGTCTGATTATGTATGATGTCATCATGTACATGAATAATTGTCGAGTAGTCTCCCTTGCATCTGAAGATGGATAACTGATTGCAAAATTTGGTCAAGGATCGGTAGGTTATAAATTAGAGGATGCAAAGTGCATTTCGAAGTGAGTCCAAAGCTTTCTGCCCTACTTCCCTCAAATTATGCAATTGCACTCATTTGGGTTCATACTTGATAGTCAAGTGGTGATTTACAAATTAAATTGTTTTGGGTACTGATGCTCATGTTTGTATACATTTTCAGGTGGTGACAAGTTTGGCTGATCCTTCTGCAAACATCATATTTGGTGCCGTTGTCGATGACCGCTATAATGGCGAGATTCATGTGACAATCATTGCGACAGGTTTCTCGCAATCTTTTCAAAAGACGCTTCTCACTGACCCCAAGGCTTCCAAACTAATTGACAAAGTAGCAGCTCAAGAAAACAAGGGCATGCCTCTGCCTCTCAAGACTCCCACCTCTCCTTCCCCTGTTAATTCCAAGTCTTCCCCGCGAAGGCTCTTCTTCTGATTAGACTATCTTCATATTTTTATTTTATTTTGCGTTTTGTGTAATGTTGTGAAGCGCAATTACGCTGCCATTCGAGTTTGCATAGTCCTGTACTTCGTTCATCTAATGTTTCCCCTCAAGTTTACAAATGGAACAAATCTCAAAGTCATCGGAAGGGTACCGTATCGAAGTGTGATGGATAGGTGATAATTGAAAGGCCATACGTCTATAAGAAACTACTTAAATTATTCGAGCTTAGTTTAGTTGATTAATAGAGCGGAGTATGGTTTTGAACTTGCCAAATCGACGGTGCAACGCCATGCTCTAGTCCTTCACGTCTAATCCCACTTCAGCTTACGTTACGCTTCCCGATAAGTTGACAATGTTTTCATCAAAATGGTTGAGGAGAAAATTGATACTCGAGTCCAATATCAGCTGGAAACATCACGCCAAAGAGACGACGTGCAAGATTGCTCGCATCGACTATTTAAAAGACAGTCAGCAGATGGTCAACCGAAACGAGAGAGGAAAGAGATGAGGACGAGAAAATGATCATGTATAGCTTGTGTCTTGCCGGTCACGCGAGACACTAAAGCTAAAATGGGTCGTCGATGGCCTAAGAAGGCTCAGATTCGGCTCAAGTTGTAAATGACAGGATATGCACAATGAAACTGGGAACAGAAAATCCCCAAACGCAATAGCTTTTTTAAGTCTTCCATGAGAAGACGAGACAGAGAAACAGACGAATTGGACTAACAGGAGCCACTTGTCACGGTTATTATTTAACATCTCGTATAGCCAAAATTAACATAACATGAGAAATATATTGCTATTATGGCAGAAATCTATAGCCAAGACCACAGAAAAATAATGGGTAGATCATTGTTTTTACTGTACTTAGTGTTACAGGTACTTGATTACCAAGTAGATAGCGACCACCAAAATCACAATCGCAATGACTGCTAAAAGCATGCTCATGCAGGTGCAGCTGCCCTTCATGCGCTTGTTCAATATAGCCAAGTTCTTCTGCACCCTCTGTATTCAAAAGAGATGGCAAAAATATTAGAAGTGGGTTAATATGAATTTCCCTATATAGAAGTTAGGAGTTGAGATCAAAAGCAAAGTCACATTACCATGCATCCATGCACTGCATACACAGACAACAAAACAGAAGCAGAAAGGTTTCTGGGTTCAACCATATGACATACTTATCCTTTCAAGTCTATTGTAAAGCTTTACTAGAATCCATATCTTCGCTGGCTCATAGGCTGGCATTTAATAGGCATGACTCAAAACATTCCCCAACCCATCCGTGCAATGCCTCTCAAAAAAAGGGAAAAAAAAAACAAAATTTTGATGTTTATGCAATTCGCCTACAAGGGATCAGGAAGGAAATTACCCGTAGACGGGAGTCTGTGACATCCACATGCTGGTCCAAACTATCCTGCAAAATCAGAGAACAAGAAACAGCAAATTTCTACTGTCAAATACTAGGCAATGCAGCTCAGTATACTAAAATATATGAAAAACTGAATCTTTATCTGCATGCTGAAACCCATGGAGTACGGAATTCAACAGAAATTACATACAATTAGTCTGGCATGCAAGTCCAGTTCTTCATTAACTGCCAAGGCAATATGTTTTGTACTTGTCACCGTCTCCTCAAGCTTTTCAAGACCCTCATCTTGCTCTGATTTAAAGGAAGTTCACAGATAAAGGCTTCGCTTCTTCAGCAGATGGACAAAGCATATATATAATACAACAGATATCTAAGATACAACTATTGAGAAAAAGGTCATCCAGGAGTAGCAATTTGCCTTTCATAATATGACGCTGAAGACCAACAATGCCTTGATTGTCCAAGCCGACAGTTCTGCTCATCGCATCAGCTGGCTTTGCATCTGGACCTAACAAACTATCTCTATTTCGAGAGTTTGACATGTTCAGTGCGGAAGCCATCTGGTCCTTTTTTGTTCTCAAGTTAGAAAGCATGTCTCTGCGCCTATTCATCTCTTTTTCAGATCTAGACAGAAGAAATATCTGTTATTGGATAATATAACAATGACAAGCACTGCATAGGTCCCAAGACCTGTTAAATGACTCCCAGACAGGTAATGATCCAATGAACCACTCCATAAAAACTCTAACTACAGGCTTGCAACAGTAAAAAGTTTCACAAGGTCGAATTGTAGGGAGAAAGCTAAAAGTAAAAAGTTCAATGACAGAAATGGCAAACGGCGCAAGCCTATTGTATGACAGTTCTCCAGTAAAACCATTCACTAGGAGTCGGATGAAAGATCTATGCAGTCTTATAAAAGACATCTCATTTTCAGATGTTCAAACTCCAAAAGTACTTTTCCTTTTATTAGTCAAGGGGCTTGTGTTTTCGCAGGTCTTAGCCACCTTATACCTGCAGACTAAATGTCATCATATGTCGGTAAGAACTGCATATGTAAATAAAATGAGAAGAAAAAGGTCCTGCTCTCCAAACTTCTGACATCATAATTTGAATGGAAAAGCAGTACAGCATAACTCAAGCTCACCATGCCAGCATCAAGCCATCCAACATATACAGAAAGAGATAAATCAAAGTATAAATAGTTGGCGTAAAGCTGCAACCAAACCCGAATAAGCACCACCAGAATCGGAACATGAACATCATGTGCGCTACTTACATAGGCCGATTGCTGGGCATCTTCGTTAGGACAGACTGCAAACTATCCAACCTAGTGCCCAGTATCGTTATCTTCCTCCGTATAGAAGATGCATGACGCTGGTTTTCTGGTCCGGACGAAACCAACTTATCATGCTCGGAAATCATGCCACCGATATCATCGGCCAATTTGGATGCTTCATTATATTCCTTCATCCATGAGTCTGCAGAATAAGCCATTTTTTGCCTAGACACAACACAACAAGGATCAATCAGATGACATGGCGCATCCGGGAAGCATTACTCGCCGGACAATTATGACTAAAATCCCTTAAGACTTCATATTGTTGCATACAATCCAAGGCCACATAACAATCAACGAGATTAATCCAATGAATCCAACATCGCAATCCCTGTCGGATTTTCCGATCAATCAAGGCACTGCACGAGATCAAACGGACCACGCGCTTTCCATCGATGCAATTAGCACGAAGGGAACAAAAGGGAATCACGCGAGTTGCGGGAAAAAACGAGAGTCTTTCGATCCGACAACGAATGCTGGACGATCGCTGCGATCTGCAGCTGAAATAGAACGGATGATCAGAGACAAATTGGCAAGGATGAGAAAAGGGCGTTTACCTTCGATCGTAGCTGCTTCGAGAATCCTGATTTTTGAAAAGAACGAGAGGGGATAATGATATCGAGCGAGAAATCAAGGTGGAGGATCGACGCACGCCGCACGCCGCACGCAGCCACCGTCCACCGGCAACTTTTTTGTCTGACCCCGTCGTCGTGACGTCGTCTGCGTCGCTCCAATTCCTTTATGGAGTACCCGACGATTTAGGACTCGTACCTGAGTCACGACGTCGTTTGACAGCTCGACAACAGATTAATTTTCCCTTTTTACCCTTAGCGACTTATTATCTTTCACATTTCCCCGCCATGCTTCACCAATTCTTTTCTTTATTTATTTCTTAACCCCTGGTGTTTCTTTTACTTTAATCTACGCTGCTCAACTACACGCATCCGATCTATCACATTATATCACGAATCGTAAAAATTTATGCAAGTCATACCGCCATGATTCAATCACTTGACCATATATCAATTGAAATATGCCGTTTCGCATACACATTTCAATAAATAAAAAAAGCGAAGGAAATAATAAGCGAAAAAGACAAAAAAAAGAAAGAAAGAAAGACCTAATTGAATAATTATATTTAAGAATACTAAGGTGTTAATGGATCAAGTTAGTGAGTAGATCAGTTGGGCATGCAATAGTAATTTCGGCTTCACCGCATTCCACCCCTCGAGTCATTTTAACGAAAAAGTACACTAGAAGTGCTAAAAGTTATATATGAAAATCACTTTAATGCCAATATTTTTCACCGGCTCACTTAATTGCCAAAATTGAAATAAAAAAATGATCACTTTAGTTCCATAGGCAAACTATTCCGCCCAAAAAAATTATTTTTAATTTTGAAAAAATCCACATCAAATTTTTTTTTTGAGAAATTAATTTAAAAAAAAAAAAATGGGGGAGGGGGGAGGAATGCAGCGACGAGGGCTGCACAGCCCTCACCACTACATCCCCCTTGTTTTTTTTAGCTAATTTTTTTCAAAATAAAACTTAGAAAAAGAAAAAAAATATTGATGTAGAACTTTTCAACGAGCCACATCAGCTTAAAAAATTAATAAAAAATGGCTATATAGGATTTCCGATCGACTCTAGCGAACTTGACACTAAAGTGATCGTTTTTTACAACTTTTGGCATTAAAATGAACTGAAAAAAACTTTTGGCACTAAAATGATTTTCGTATATAACTTTTAGCACTTCTAATGTAATTTTTCCCCATTTCCCAAGAACTCAGCTTCGAACGCTCCACGAAAGTACAGGTGAAGCTCTACGCATCTTCAATGGAGGAGGCAGCTGGAGTTTCAACCGCCACCTCAACCCGTTTCTTCTTCGAGGAGTTTCGTTGTCCAACACGCTCGCGCCTACTGCAACTGCACGATCCAATGATGCGCCTCTCTCTCTCTCCGAGGGATGTCTGTGTTTTCAGAGTCGAGCCCATTGTGGACCTCGATGTTCTTTGACGAAGCTTCGTGGAAACTTCCTGGAGCTCCATTAACAAGGAAAAACTTCTTTTTAATTTGTATAATTTATTCTATTTGGAAAACTGATTATCCATGTCATGATGGGAATTTTTATATCCTTACTTCAGCTGAATATCTTACGTGGATAATCCACGTGTATAATGTAATTTTTTCTGTCTATCGTTCAAACTCATCGGATTGAAAGTTAAATCGGCAAATTCTGTTAACTTGAATTAATGAAAGAATAACATTGAATGTTTTTATATAGTTTATGAACTAAATTGAACATTTACTAAAAGTTTATGGATTACATTGAATAAAGCTAAAGTTCACGAACAACATTACACATTGGGCTAAAGTTTAGAAATCTTGTTGAACAAATTAAAAGTTTATAGACAATATTACATAGTAGGCCAAAATTCATAAACCATTTTTGTAATTATTATTTATTGTAAATACTTTTTTACTTGAATACTTTTTTACTTGAATATAGAAAATGGCAAGCGACGATAATAGCTTTAATATCTAATTAACTGAAGAATTAGCTTAATAAATCTTATAACTATTTGCATATGTCAAGATAGTTATTTTTAGATGGTGCTACTTATTAGATTTTCTTAGCATATATATTGTTTACAATTATTTCTATAGTATATAATGGTATAATGAGGCGTGTTATTTGAAATTAAATAGCTAATTATTCATGTGTGAATTTTAAAGCCGTGTCATGTTTTCGCAATTTTCATTTCTCTAAAAAAATTCTCGAAATCGAGCGTAATTTTGAGAATACAGAAAATTGGAACTAAAAAGCAATTTTCATTTTTATTTCCAACATTCTCTGATACCAAATGGCTCCTAGGATTTTTTTAAGGATTGATACCACGAAAAATCTCAAATTGATACACATGTAATAAATGTACCCCAAACTAGTATATCTATAATAAATTTACCTCAAACTAATGTTTTGTCTACAAAAAACCCTAAATTGGTACATTTATGATAAATTTGCCTCAAATTGGTACACTCATGATAAATTTACCTTTCATTAGTTTTCCTTAAATTGGGTTAACACCATGAAAAATTTTAAATTGTCATACCTGTGACAAATAGAGATAAAACCCTCGTCAATTGTCACGTGTAATCAAACTTATTAATTCAACGATAAAATTTGACGGAAACTAATTGAGGGTAAATTTGTTATAGGTGTATCAGTAGTTTGAGGTAAATTTGTCACAAATGTATTAATTTGTGATTTTTCATGGTTAAAAATTAATTTAGGATAAATTTATCACATTAACCTTTTTTTCAATTTCATCTACGAGGAAACTTCGGGCCTAAGAAATAAACTAAACGAGGTAAGAGGGAAAAAGGGATAAGAAGAGAAGCAATACAAAAGTCAAAAGCGACGTCGTTTTGCGGAGTCAGCATCCGTTCCTTGCACCCTAGAAACCCAAATCAAGCCCAAATCAAATTTCGACTTCTGCAATCTCTCTCTCTCTCTCTCTCGCGTGCAGAGGATCAGCTATGGCGAGCGAGCAGGAGCCTGCGAAGGTGCTGCTACCGTATCTCCAACGAGCCGATGAGTTGCAGAAGCACGAACCCGTCGTCGCTTATTATTGTATACCTCTCTCTCTCTCTCTCTCTCGCTCTCCATCCAACCCTAGCTTTAGAAGTTCGCCATCTCTCTGTTTCCACGATCATCTCCGTGCACTTACTACGGTCGGCCGCTTTTGTCTATGTTGTCAAACCAGGTAGGCTGTATGCGATGGATCGAGGCTTGAGGATTCCACAGAGCGAGCGAACTAAAACCACCAACGCCCTCCTCAATTCCCTCATTAAACAGCTTGAGAAGGTTTCCGTCATCGCAACCTCACGCAATGTCACCTCTGTTTCTTCGTGGTTTGTGCATGTGAATTTCGCTAGATTTGACGATTAGTTTCACGCGCGAGCCGTGAGTTTTGCGCATGTTGCTTGTTCAAGTGTCCGTAGCTACAAGCCGCAGATGCATCCTTTTGGGATCCAGTCAAATAGTTTCTTGTTACGCTACTGCTTTCCCCAGCGGGGCCAGCAGTTAATCCATTAATACGAGGTCCTTTCGCAAGAGATAGTTTGAAAGGAAACAATCCCTAATTCGAATATATACATATGGAATTGCAAGCACGTTCTGTTGATTCTGAGGTTCCATCCAGAGAGTGCACCAATTGCATTGTCTCGACGTGCTAAACTGATTTGGGATCCGCTTTACAGCTGATTGACTACAAAAAAAAAGAAAAAGATTTAGCTGCCTGTAATGTTCAAACATTTTCACTTGCTTTCTGACATTTAGGAGTCTGGGAACAATGGATAGTAGGTATTTAGTCTAGTCGAAGGTTTAACGGTCCTAAATATAGTAGTTTCTGAGACATAAGCCAGCTTAAACAATCAGTTTCCTGACTGGTGGTTGTCTTTTGGAAGGATTTCCGTGAATGTAATTGAGACACTTTGTTGGTGTAAAATTAGCATTCATTTCTACTCTTGGCTTTCCTGTGTAGTTTTCTGAGGCTCTAGTTAGATCCATCCGAGTGGCCAATCATCTCTATTCAATGTGCAAAATGTTTAGTACAATGGGCATTTCAAGTGAGCGTGACACATTTTCTACTGGCTGAATTGAATTGACTTCGTATTATGCATGTGAAGTAATCCTTGGTGTTAATCTGGCAAGTAAATTTCAAAGTGAGTCATCGGATAGATTGTTGTTAGAATTCGTATGAAGGTCATCGTTGCAAGATTTTGTTTTATGCTGCCAATTCATATTGTATATATAACAGGTGTTGCGTCAATTAGCCTTCTGTCAGTATGTCTTCGTTTGTATTTTCTTCTACTCAGAGTTTCATGTCATGCATATCGCACATTCAATAGGTCGTAGCTGTGAAGGAACAATCAGTTGAATATCTTATTCTATATCTGATATCCTGAACTATGACAATAGGGTAGTGGTGCAAACTATCTGCGTTTTTTAGCACCTTTTTCTATTGGCTTTCTTTTAGGGGGACATCCTGATCCTTCTCATGCTTCAAGAGCTGTCATTGTGTTTTTCTTCTCGTGTATATTGATAGGATGAGATGTACGAGCAAGCAATATAATTCTTTTTTGTTCAGTTCCTTAAATTTGACCAATCCTGGCACTGCTTTGTTCTCATTGCTAGCTATCTTGGTTGTTTAACAGGACAAAAAATCACTAACTCTGGGGCCAGAAGACAGTTTGTATCTGGAGGGTTTTGCCTTGAATGTGTTTGGGAGGGCAGACAAACAAGATCGTGCTGGGCGTGCTGATTTGTATGATTAATCGACTTCTCATTTCAAATGTGATTTGATTGTTAACTTTATTCTTTCTTCAAATTTTGCCTTAAATTAGTTTCTCTATGCTTTTATTCTTTCAAATATTGAAAAGTATGACACTTACACGATCCTTCTTTATTTTTACGGCACCTCAAGCATACTAAAAAATTTAAATGTTGATAGGAAACTGACATCTGATACATAGCGTTTTGTATAGATCTTTCGCATGTCTTTATTTTATAGTCTTTGAAGAAATCAAAGTTCGAAAAGAAGTAAAAAGTGCTGATGCCTTTTTTTCTTTTATTGTTGGGCTAGTTTGACAAAATCTTCTTGAATTCTTGTTACAGGAATACTGCAAAAACATTTTATGCTGCTAGCATCTTCTTCGAGATTCTCAGCCAATTTGGGCCTCTTCAGCCAGACGTAAGCTTTATGATGTCTTATGGTGTCGGTTTGATTTTTTTAGATCTGCCACAGGACGGACTATTTTCTCGTTGAATGCAAAACCCCCCCCCCACACACACACACACACGCACGCACGCACGCACACACACACACACACAAACCAAAAAAAAATCAACCCCCATATATGTAAGGCCCAGGCCATTTTCTTGCCCAGCCTGAATTTTTTTTATTTAATTTTCAATTACACACTCTTCATTTGATAAATATTAAGACAATCACAATGCACGATCTCAATTATGTTTTCTGGATATTGGTTATTGGATAAGAGAAATATATTTCTTGCATAGGATTGTTTGTAATTAGAATGAATAAAAACTCAGCATCTCCAATAAGATCAAAATCAATTCATCAAATTGAAAATTCACTTATTTTTTCAGATCTGAAAAATTGGTTCAATTCCATAGTTGATTCTCCCAAGAATTCTCTGTCCTCCAGTGTTAATTCATTATTCCAGTGGAATGCTTTAAGCTCTGTGTTCTTGGTTATCAAGTACTTAGATGTCAAATGCTGTTGGTAATTTTTTGTGGCTTTAATTGACAGCTTGAACAAAAACAGAAGTATGCTGCTTGGAAGGCAGCAGATATAAGGAAAGCCTTGAAAGAAGGAAGGAAGCCAGTACCTGGGCCACCCTCTGGTGATGAAGATCTCTCTATACCACCAAGTGGTTCATATGTACGTTTCTTTCCTTCCTTTAATTGTAGCTAATGAATCTATATACTCTGTTACAGTCCTGAATTCTTCCATGAGATCTTGTTTTTCCTTCCTGTATTGTTGGTTAGTGTAGTAAATTCTGCAAATTATACTGTTTACATCCACCCAGAGGTTGTGAGATGGCTTTAACCGGGAAGTGTACTTTGGTTTTTTCTACCCCCACCCCTTCTCCATCTTCTATTGTTTGATAGTTCCTTGCATGCAATGAGCTGTGTTTTGGGACAACATACCAGTAGTCAAGACCATGTCACGTGAGGGGTAGGCCTATTTTGATTTGCCAATATGGTTGTGGTTCCCATTCAAGCGTTCATTGTGGTTCGCTAGATAATATGGATAATAGTTCCTTTAGGTCCTGTTTGGGTAAAAGCAATGTTGATTCAAGCTATTTATGATCTCCCAATGAATCGTGTGTTTGTAACAATACATTTCGTTAAAATAATTTTTTTTCCTGAATGAACCACTAGCCATTCAGAGTCTACTAGATAGATTTCTAGAAGAATCTATAGATAGAAATATATACACCCCTTGTTGGTACCTAGTGATAGAGGAGGCTAGGTTAGCCGTGGCAATGAAAATAATTTTGAAGGAAATCGTATAAAATTAAGATTGATAATTACCAGACTTGTAATGTTTGGCAACACTTTGGAACTGAAATCTAATTTTTTTGGCTTTGAGTGTTTTGTTGTAAATGACCATCGTTCTAAGCGAATTTATAAAACTAATAACATATTCCTACCATATTAAAATAATTCTTTATTAGAAGTCACCAAATCCACTCCCAATTCGCGTCTATTTGTAAAGTTGCCTTTATGTTGGGGTTTACTCATCCATTCACATTCATTGCCACTCATTTATAAGTGTCAGGAAAACTAGTGGGATCTTATTCGCTTGGGCTGGCTTCGCTTCGCTCCTGTTAATCAAACAATGCCTTAGCAGTTTTCATTTCGAAATGCAAAGTTTGATATTGACTACATCTGTAGAGGCAGTAGCTATCTCTTCAGTTTTCTCCCTTTACTTACTCTTTCTCTTTCTTTTTAAAATTCTTCAATATTTTCTTATATGATTTCTGAAGCTAAACTGGGCTTTTCTGGAGCCAACGCCTGTGATACTTCTTTTCAATTGCACAGTTAAGTGGTGGAGTTTTTTCTTACTAATTTAGCGGTCTGAAAAGGCAAATGATCCAAAATTGGGTCCACATGCATTACTGTTGGACTCAGATTTTTTTTTCTTGGGTTTTGGGTTTCTTTTCTTTCCTCGTTCTTTTTTCCCTGTTTTATTTTTTTATTTGTTTTTGGGGGGCAGGTTGGGGGTTGGGGATTTTTGTTATTTTGCTGTGTTGCTCACCCACATGGCTTCCTGTTGGATTAATTATTTAGTTTCCTTTGCAGGACCTTGGGCCTAGTGAATCTGCTTTCTCCAATGCTGGACCAGAAGCTGATTCATCACCTCAGGTTCATGATAAATTGGACCACCAACATCATCACTCTGCAGGCATTCCTCCATCTTCTAGTTCTTATTCATCTGCCAGTTATCTGTCTCATGACTTTCAGCCACCTTCTCCTCCAATCACAAAAGCTGCGAGTTCTACTTACTCATCATACCAACCTCCAAACTATCCTCAAGAATCCTCGCACCCTCCTCCAAACTATCCTCAAGAATCCTCACACCCTCCTCCAAACTATCCTCAAGAATCCTCACCCCCTCCCCCAAACTATGCTCAAGAATCCTCACATCCGTCTCTGAATCGCCGTTCAGATGTGAAACAGCATTTATCACATAGTTACCCCTCAGAACAACTGCCACAGATGCCACATAATTATCCTTCAGAACCACAGCAGAATATTCCACTTACTTACCTATCAGAATCACAACAACACTTACCAAATAATTATCCTTCTCAGGAGACCCCTATCTACTCATATCCCCATTTCCAATCCTATCCGAGTTTCACGGAAAGTAACCTCTCATCAGTCCCATCTCAATATTCTTCATACTACCAAGGCCATGACGCGTCCTACCCTCTGCAGTCAGATCATCAAACCTCAAAAAATTATGCTTCAACTGCTCAGTATGGGGCTGGCAACCGAAATGGAACTGCTCCAGAAGCTCCTCCTGCAGAAGCATACAAATACGACAGTAACTACCAGCCGGCACCTGAAAAAATCGCCGAGGCACACAAAGCTGCTAGGTTTGCTGTTGGGGCATTGGCGTTCGATGATGTTTCTGTTGCAGTGGACTACTTGCGAAAATCTCTGGAACTGCTGACAAATCGGTCGGCAGGTCAGTAAAATATTAAGTGCTCATGCTAAGGTCTGCATCCTGGAGGGCTTGATTCGCGAAGAAATGAGTAGTTAAGGGTTATGATTCTCGTCCAGCATGAGAATATGGGGACATTATGTGTATCTATATTGCTGGCTGCCGTCTGATTTCATGCACCAAGTACGAAGGATGCGAAAAGGGCTCTGCGAGTATTGACATGGCTGTTCATATGGTTTTTTTTTTGGTTGATTGCAGACGGTAAAGCCATCATTCATTTGTTTTGGCAGTTATTAAAGCCATGTGAGGCTGGTCTTGGGTCCCTTTTCCCCATATGTAATTATCCCGGGGTTCGTTGGAGGTCACTCTTTTTCCGTTTCTGCTCCGATTAGGTAAATGAGATCTCGGCAGGTCTTCGATCCACTGCGTGATGGGATTAGTCGCCCATTGAGCTTTGATCTTTGGGTTTGACGATAGTTTGCTGCCCCCTAGGTGAAGAAAATATTTAACCGGTCTGCGCGACTAGGACGTAGCTGTTATTGATGTCGATGGTTCGGCCTGCGGGCCCAATGGATCACCTAACAAATGGACCCATCGGCCCTTAAAAGTGCCAAGCTTGGGGCCTGGAACACAGAGCTGTCAATGAGGCCCACTGGTCCTCGGCCTTCAGTTTCGATGAGCCCCGTGGACACAGGCACTAGGTCCTACACATGGGCCCGAGTGTCCCTAAGAGGTACATCCTCATGGGCCTGTAGTATTAATTCTCCCTCGGGCCCAGTCCGGACAATCCACAAAGAGGCATGTCTAATGCGACGTGCTTTAGGAATACTTTGGGTTTAATAGGTACGAGTCGGGCCTTATCGGGCCCGAATTGGATAGTCTTTAAGGCTGAAAATTGGACTATTGGCCTTGTTGGGCCATGGTTTATTGGGCCCAGAGCTGGGCCATACCGAGAACTGCTAGGCCCAAATGTTTGAGACACTTGAGCTCGATGGCTTGTTGGGCCGATGATTTTCCTATTGCGTAAAAATGGGCCTTGTTAGCCATGGTTTGTTGGGCCCAAGTTTCTTTATGCTGTACTTTTGGGTCTTAATGGGCTGAAAATTGGGCCTTGTGTGGGCCATGGGTTACTGGGTACGAAGTTGGGCCCCGTAGATAAATGATTGGGCCTAAGTGAAGGCAAAACTGGGCCCGATGGACTTTTGGGCCAAAAGTGGGCCCCATTCTGTATCTAATGGGCTGAAATTGGCCCAATATGCATCATTTTATTGGGCCATGCTGTGGAATTATTGGGCCCAAATGCGAACGGTTTTGGGCCTTATTGGGCCTGTAGGTTATATTATTGGGACCGAACTGGGCCTTTGGTTATTGGGCCAGAAGGCTGAGGATTCTTTCTCCGACATGGCCCGTGTAATTATATTGCCCAAACTGGGCCTTTATGTTGTTCGTTGTCCGGACTTTACAGGGCCCGAAATGGGCTTTTATCGGGTGGGAAGTTTGGCATAGCTTGGTCCTTGTCCTTATCGAGTGTTAGTTGGGCGTAGCAAATTTTATTGGACCCGATGTTGGGCCCACGGATGTAATTATTATGCCCTGCTTTGCTTCTTCTTGGGTTGTTCTTGGCCGATTATAGGCCTCCATTGGGCCTTATCGGGCCTCACTTTTAGGTGAATGCTGGGGCCGAGTTGAGACATTAGATTACAATACTACTGGAACTACAACTGTTGCATCCGACAGATGATTTTGGGCCAACGAACTGGATTAGGCCAGAGTACTCGGTCCAAAACATCGACGTGTAATTTCGTCTACAGATTATTTTAGCTATTGTTCCGACTTAAAATTGTTTAGATGCAAATGGGCCAAACCCGCGAGAATGCAATTAGCGCTGCTAACTCCCTAAAAGAATTGACTGCCAGAATCAGATATGGATCTCTGGAAGTCACAACTAATACCTATGAGTACAAGGGAACGCACTGACTACCTTTCGCCGTGAAAAAACGTACAAGGGCGACTTCCAGATTTACCTCGACCTAAAT
>BCNH02000006.1:29513359-29551736 GCA_001662345.2 Metrosideros polymorpha var. glaberrima | reverse complement strand
GGGGGTAAGGGGGTTACAAAAACCATCCCCAACTCTGTCCCCTCTAGTTTCAAAACACTCTTTGCACCATTTTCATGTCCCTATACTTTGCACCCAGAGATTTCAAATAAATTCACGCTTTGCACCTGTAGATTATATGATTTTCTAACCTTTTCCTAATGTTAGACTCTGATGTGCTAAATGCATACTTTTTGAAATCTCATGGTGCAAAGGATAGGGTGTTGGAACTTGCAACTAGAGGATTCAGAGTGTCACCTAAGGGGGGAGTTACCCCCAATTCGTCATGTTCTAACAAACCCTGTTGCATAACTTACAAAAGTGATTATGCTTAATATTTGTTATCGTTTTCATATGACCTCCTCAGTTCCTCACAGACAGGAGAAGTACCTGAGTGAATAAAATGCCAGACTAACCTTAAGTAATCAAAGATGTCGGTACAATATCTCCACACATTTGCAGAGCCATATTTTCGCAAGCACTCATCATAGAAGCCATAGACCTATTAAAAGAGCGTGGACAAACATATTTAGATAAAAAGACTCATATATCAAATAGATTTCAAAGAAAACAGATTCATTTAACCTGAGTGATCTGCCGGCTTTCATGGTTTCCTCGAATCAGTGTTATTCTGTCCGGGTATCTCACCTGATTGCAGAGGAACTTTGTCAAAACAAAATATAAGGAATGACGTGGTGAAAGAAGGGTGATTAAGTCACATCAATTCGTTCTCGAGATCAACATACTCACATACTATAAATTATGCGATTTGTGTTGAGGAAGCAACTTACAACAGAAAAATTCTTTCACCAAATAATGCCTCATTCCTTTAATGCAGCTGACAAAGGAAAATCAGGCATGAGGACATACTTTACTTTATTTTCCCTTGGGGAGAAAGATACAACCTCATCTCACTAGTTACTTGAGGGAGTTCCCCCCCACCGAATGCCGTTGCAGTTGCAAACCAAGTGTATGCACAAAGACAATAGAAAAATGACCTTGACCTATTATTCTCTCCCCTCTTCACTATCAATACAGAAATTTTTCCAGTAAACCGTCCACCATATCTGGATGTCTAGGCGGATTAGATTAATCATTGAAAAAGAAAGAGCTTCATCCTCGTGAACGATTGACTATATATATCCAAGGCGAAGTTCGTCTGCACTCGAGCAGAAATGCTACTTAGCATTCTAAAAAATTACAACCAAGAAATCAAGTCTTGCTGCCTTTTCATCTCCTGATTCCTTTGCCTTAAAAACTAGGAAAAGAATGTCATTCAACAAATTGCTGCTTAAGTCTAGTTAGTTTAGTAAAATAAGAACTTCTTTCTATCGAGAAATCAAACTGCAAAAAGAAAAATTATTAAACAGAACAGCCATTCTGTGCACAGAATCATAAACAAGAAGAGAGACAAGTACAGTTTAGTACCTTCAAAGCAAGCAGAAGTAGGAATGTCTCAACAGAATAAAATCCCCTATCAACAAAATCTCCTAGAAATAAGTAGTTGGTCTTGGGGCAATCGCCTCCGACTTTAAAAAGCTCCTTCATATCGTAGAACTGACCATGAATATCTCCACATATCTACAGAGCGGAAAGCAGCGGTTAGATATACAAACCCACAAGGCATTCATTCATCCATTCATGCCAAGGACGTCCATAATGTGTATTCTGTTCCAAAGAGCAGTCGGCCATCAAAACTCTCACAGCCTAATCAGATTGAGCTTGCTCTAGCTGACAATAAAAAGACATACACGGTTGCTCTCCACTCGTTCAAAGCCCTACCATATCGCAGTCAGCAGGGGAAAAGTATAATAGCAATGTGAACCATCCATCGTTGTCATTCAGGCCACAACTAGCAAATCTATTCAATCACAGTTCGCTCTCGTTCATGCAAAACTCATCATCGTTAGTCTCAACAGAAACTTTAATCAACTGAAATACACGGCATACACGTTCCACAAAGGCGAAGAAGCCCTAATAGACCACCGGAGCTCCATAAAAAAAAACACGAACACGAGGCGGACCAAAGAATGCCCTAGATCGAAAAGGCCGCCCCCATCAAAAGCATCAGCAGCCACTGCTTCGAAACCAAAAGGAAGCGAAACGCTCAACTTGAGGCGTGGAAAGCTGAAAAAAGGGGGAAAGTGAAGGGGGAGGAAGCGGAAACTTTACAGTGACGGGAGCGTCGACGCGTTGGACGTTGCTCTCTTCGACGAGGATTTCCATGGCTTTGAGGCAAAGAGCCTTGACTTCGGACTCCTTCAGGGGCTCACATCGCTTGAGCTGCTCTATCTGCTTGTCTAGTTCTGACATCTCCTTCTTCCCTCTATCTCCTCCGGAGCTCGGTTTCGCCGGAGCCCCGAGAGAACCCCGCCGTCGATCTGAGACTCTCTCAGCCCACCGCCGTCTGTCTGTCTGTCTGTCTGTCTCTCTCTCTTACGTGGCTCTCTCTTTCATTGCTCGCTCCCTTAGACTTTAATTCAAAACTCTAGCGCATTCGATTCCCATACGCGGCTAATCGCACGAAGGTAAATTAGGAGCCTGCAATGCACTCGACTCACATCGTAAAAGATATCATTGCAGCTAATGCATAGAAAATTATGGACTTTAGTAAGTTTTCAAACTACTTGTTTGAGACCTCATCCAGACCTCGAAATTGTACGTAAAATAACTAGAAAATACTGCTGGGGACGAAGCAGAAAAAATATACTGTACTAATTAAGGGGATTTGAGAGTATAGGCACCAACAAATTAAAATAAAGAACACATTCATAGCATAAAATAAGCCGTGAAAGTCCCAAATGGTGGCTAACTACTTCTTCTATGGTGAAGTTGTCTTCTTAATCAACTGTCAATGATCCGTAGGAGGTCCCCTAGTTAAGAGGTTAAGAGGATAATGCATAGAAAAGTATAGATAGTGCGGACAAACATTAATTTCGAGTTATGAATGTTGCATAATCGTTTTCGAAACAGACAGGAGTATTTCTGTATAAGTTATCTCTCGATTGGATGTAATTAATAGCATGCGACGAATACATTTAAAAGCGACTTTTTGCGGAACACTTCTTTCCTATGATTAACTAACGTAAAAGATGTGTACATCACATATCATAGATTCCGCAATGAACGAAGGATTCCGAAGATTTTAAGGTAAATTAAATACATGAATAATGGTTGAAGCAGGTGATATCTACGCATTGGAATGTAACCAAGAAAATTGAAGGTACTCACGCTAGATCTAATAAATCGTGGCAAAATCAAAATGTCTGGTGTAAAGTCGGATCTGGAAAATTGAATAAAGGCCACTTCGGTTTTGGCCAAACATTGATCCCCCTCCCCGGCAAGCTTTGCTTTAGCACGCAAGAAACCATCGTGAAGGTTGTGGAAGTGGTAGGTTTGACTTATTTTGTGATGCGAGAAGTTGTAGCGATCATTTCGTTTTCTGATGGAATTTGCGAAAACCCACTGTCCCATTTACTGCTTAAATTATGATTAGCTATTTAAAATAAAAATTAAACAAGAATCATCAGTCCGAATAAGATTCAGAAGCAAGTCTGAGGTTACTTTTCCTTGATTTGGGAAGTAGATAGGTGACGTTACCGAGGAACACCCTACCTTAGAAAGGAATCTGATGGAGAAAGCAGCTTCATGATGTGGAAGTTCTGTTTGTATCGCATGTGAAATTTATAAAGGAAAAACGAGACAAATGATCTTGAATTTTTGGCTTTGTGTATAATGTATTTTTTGAACTTTAACCTAATATGCAATGTGATCTATTTATTTTTAATTCGTTCAACGTGATTCATGAACTTTTGGTACATGTTCAATTTAGTTCATGAACTATATTAAATATTTTTATATAGTTTAGAAAATATATTAAACATATACCAAAAGTTCAGATATTGACCGTTTGTATCATTATCTTATTTATACACACACAGAGCATAGATACCTCCACATTTTGATACCGCATAATTACGGGGCAAATCGTAAAATTTGTCGATTTGTCCACTTGAGTCTTAAGATTTTCATTTCGTACATTTAAGTCAAACTTGTAAATTTGGTCCGTCGATGAAAGAAAGGACGCAAAGCACATGAACTTGCAAATTCTAGAGCTTAAAGAACAGAATGATAAATTTTAAGAATTTAAGTGCACAAAATCGATAAGTTTGAAAACTTGGATTGTAATTATTTCCTCTGGTATTTGTGCATGCTCACCTTATTTTAGAAGAGAAATTCCAGGCGATGCGATTGAACGTGTCTCCTGCCTGCGTAATGTCATCATTCCGATACCTTTTATCTGCTATAAATCCGAGCACATGGCCACTCGCAGTATGCTTTCCATCATGTGTGTACCTCTAGATACAACTGTTCCATTTAAAGCAGGAGTCAGTTCCAGCATTATTTTCTCCACACCCCACGGAAATTTTCCTGCATCTATAAGCTCCAATTCAACGCCAACTTCCATCAATTACACAGCCAAAAACCGTAGCCTCTCATTTTCTCTACTCAATATTGCGACTCTACACAAATCTTAGCAGCAAATACAGATAACAGCGGTACAGTTACACAGCAACCATTGTTAAGGAGACACTAGAACTGGTTCAGTGCTGGAAACATGGGAAGCGGCGTCTTCTTTCGATACAGCCGCGTAATTCACCGGAGCAACGGGTCTTGTGTTATCCCTCTTCCCATCTTTGTTGATGGACCTGCTACCATTTTGGGATGCATTAAGAGAGAGCCGCCGGCCAGGAGTTCCATTGCTACCTCCATTTGCACGTGCACCGACCACCTTCTTTCCACTGGTCGATTTAGCTGGACTGGACCTTGATCCAAATATGGCATCTTGTTCTGTGCTTTGCTGGTCCTGGAACTTCTTCTGATCCTGTAAAGTTCGGAATATGTAAACAAAGGGAGAATAAAAGTCACTACTCTTGCATAATAAGCATTAAACACAGGCCAAGCAAAACCTTGCTTGTAATTGATCTGAAAAAATTCATGTCCCAAATTACACGCATCCATTATCTATGGACTTACTCTTAATCTCCGCTTCTCTTCTTCTCTTTCATGCCTCAGAATTGCATATTCGTCGAGCATGGCAAGAAGAGGAACGCCGTCATACTGGAATGACATGCCGCAATCTTCCTCCCAGGCACGGGTTTTCACTACTAAACTGTCAACCAAGGCTACAAGACAAGATCACCGATCAACCAAGAATACTACCATTGCTGTAGTTTCCACAGTGATATATTATGTGATCATATGCAACTAAGTAACAGCTAGAGTTAAAGAAAGGTATGTTTTATTCAACATCATTATGCATGTCCATTGCCATTCACATATTTTGCTGATTCTGGTACTATATAAAACAAATTCCAACTGTCATCAACTGAAGTGCACACTGCTTCTATGCAATAACAGACTTAATGGTGCCTTGGCAATCAGATGAACATCAGTTCATTCCTCCATAACTTATTTCAGTTCACGACAAAACTTTGCAATGGCGCGGAGTGAGAAAACAAAGGACAACCCTTCACATGACATCCCTGTAACTGATAGATCATAAAATAAATCAGATCTGACAACACCAAACATACGAACTAACATCACCCTTCATTCAAAGGCATTCTCTATTAGTGATCCTTCAATCATTGTCACTTCTATATGTCAGCAAAAGATCTAGAATGTTCAACTTAGTTGATGACCCTACCTGGAATTTTGCTGACAAGAACTCGGGCCTTCTCGGCACGCTTGAGAATTAAGTGTGCACCTCTACTTGCATTATACCTGTTATCATCCTGTAAATGTAGGAGTACTGAAATGAGGGAAACTCATGGCAATAACTAGGACAAGATGCTTAAAGGATTGTATTAAGGAGAATATCATTCTGCGGATTCCTAACCAACTCAATAATGGTGGTATCTGCTTAAACTAACTATGACTTTTGAAGAGGTAACTAAGGATAAGTATCTCCCAAGGTAGACTCACAATCTTTAATTAATATTAGTATTAGTGAGTGGGTTTATTTTTTGCCAGTGGTCTTAATAGGTGACTATTGTGCCAAAGATCATCTGTTCTCATACTCAAATGTGGCAGATTGGATGGCTTCATATTTTTTGGAGGACACATCAACCATTTTCGAGATTATGCAATCCTAATGCTTGTCCATGCCAACAACAAATTGGCAAGTTATAAGGCTAGAATGACAAATGTAGTGATTCCACTAATGATAGATACTGACTTGAGCATGGTTTTAGCTAATAAATCACAACGGTAAAATCATTACTTCAGCATTCTCAGCATTTAAGCTTTGCCACAGTTGTGTCTGCTGCAAGCACAATGCACAAAGATGCTGCATGAGCACCAGTTCCAGCAAGCAGAGATAGAGAGATTAAAATCATTAATACCCGATTATAGTCTTCAAGCCAACTCTCTTCTTCACAAGCAGACATCCATTTCTCAACCTTGTCCAGAATCTCTTTTCTGCTGATGGCTTCTTCTTTTGCTTTTGATATCTGATCATCCATGTCAGCTAGTAACTCAGCAGGCTCGACATTGCAAGAATCGATCAACGCCATAATTCTTTCCCTAGCAGCCTCTGGATCTATTTCTATATGAGCACCAGCATATATATTCTCGAGCTCAGCTTGTTTCTTAAAAGCGAGTTCCTTCATCCTGCTGGATTTAAGTTGATCGAGCCTTTCAACTTCCACTGCAGCCTTCACATTGAAAAAGAATGAACAGAAATGAATTAAAGCACCCATTACTCTAGATACTGATTGCAAGGAAATAAAAAAAAACTATACCTGCTTGATAAGATCCAAAGCAAGAGCACCTGGGACTGTTACTTCATTGACAGATGCTCCTATGTTACAGGTAACATGGTCAAATAGGGCCCTTTCTTCTTCAGTGGTATCCATCAAATTCCACAGATCAATTAGCTGGGAAGCTAGTGCTTGAAGCTGCAGTAACAAAGACAAGTCAATGCTTAGACTGCAATGGTAGGAAAGGGTGACACAAAAAGGAAAGAACGGAAGAAGAGAAAAGCAAGATATTCAGAAGGTAAACCTACAGCTGACAAAGAGCTCTTACACGTCATTATACGCTTTGACATTGAAGAACATGCAAAAGTACCAGACAGGATTGTGGCTCCCTCTACCTTGTCTTTTCTCATAATCTAAACACTCTAGGACTTACTCGACAACATAATTGTGTCATTGGTTACTTATATTTATGTGTTATATATATATTAAGTCATAAGCTCCTCATAACCCAGCCTACACAGACTAAAGACTCATATGATTGGACCCCTTAACTAATGCTGAAGTTAGAGTTGATCTTACAGGCAACAAGATTTCTCAGAATTGTTTACCAAGAAAAAAAAAGATGTCTCAGATCATGCCTTGCAAAAAAAAAAAGGATTATTCTATAATTTTTCAGAAATTGAAACTAGCACAATGTTGATGTTTGTTCACACAGATGAATAAATGCAAAGCCAAAAAAGATATGCAGCATCAGTCATGTTCACCAACTTAAGTAGAAGTCTAACTTGCCTTCAACTACTGTGCGACTGTACTAAATTGAGTTACCTTCTGCAACCTCTGTTTTTTATCTTCCTCCAGCACTACAACTCTCTTAGCCAGTCTGGATAAAGTATCATTGCTAATGCTTTTGGACTGCACACCAGTTGAGTCATTTAAGCTAGGATGGACTTCAGTAACCGTACTGAAGAAGTCCATCCCAAGTACAGCACAGAGATCATGAACTGTGCTCACAAATTCAAGCACCTTGTGTAGCCTATCGCTCTGCCACATAAAACAAGCAATTAGATAGGACTACCCGAGTGCCTATAGGCCGACATTTCGAAAAAGATGAGTGCACGCTCTACCTTCTCCTTTTGAAGCTCTTGGAGATGGGATTGGTATTCATCTAACTTCTTCAGGGATAAATCAGTCTCGTCCACTGAAGGAGTTTGATCATTGATAGTCAAAGTTCCTGCAATTTCCCCACATATTTTTTGAATCTGTGACTGTACATCTGAGAACTCCTTTATTCTTTCCTCCTTTTGCTTCCACAGCAGGTCAAGTGCTGGAGCGATGGCTGCAAGTTGTTCCTTAATTGTTCCTGTAGTCTTGCCTGGCTGCAACACCAACTAGATTCATAACTTTGGGAATAACACGTCAAAACTACAACAGCAAAAGGAGAGTGATATTCTCACAATCTTATTCAAATGGGCTTGAGGAAGGGAAAAAGGAGAAAACCGAAGCCTATGAATGTAAATCATGAGTACGCACAATTCCAGCCGAACTTTTCTCTCCAAGAGCTGACAGAAGACTGGAGAGTTCAACTTTGTCATCTGACAGTGCCTGAAGAAGCTGTGCCCTTGAATTTGCAGCCTGCTCCACTTTCCTTTTATACACATTCAAGCAGTCCTGCTCTATTTGAAGAAGCATCTTATCACGCTCCTCATCACTCTCACCGACCTCATCCCAAATATCCTGTTCCAGTTTCATGAATATGAACTAGCTTATTCAAGGTTTGCAAAGAAAAGAAAAGACTAGCTCGTTCGAGGGGAAAAAGTATGAATGCAGTTTGTCCAGCGAAGTAATGTACGATGGTCATCCCATTAAAATAATTGCTTATAACAACAAGAATATGAGTGAAAATTCTAAAAGATATCAGAGAATATTAGAGTACCTGCAACTTCTGCAATAGAGAACCACATGTGATTTCCCCACGAAGAGGGGTATGAGCATCGGTTGCTGCCATTTTGGTTTCAACCAGAATCTAGCTGCAGCACAGAATAAATGCAGGAATCAATACTATTTTCCAATCTGGGTCGTGATATTCACTAATAAAACTGCATGTGCAGAGACGAATGAATATGGTCACGCGGTTAACTTCTTTCTACTAAGAGCGAGCAATGAATTAGATCTGTTTGAAAATAAGTGCCCATCATAATCTCGAAAGACAGTAATTTTCAGGGATTTTTAACACATTCGCATCACACCACATGATACAAGGTAATGCCAAACCTACTGCAAAGTAGTAGACAGGAAGCAAATTAGACAATAAACTCGAGAGAAAACGAAGAATACTTCAAACTAGCTACAGAAATGGGAATTAAAAACTTGGTAGTTCTTTCGTTTGTGAGTTCTCAGAACGGAAACTTATCAGCAATAAGATAATTCATCAACAAGTTCAATTTTGATTTCGATCCCGATTCTCGATTCTCTCCATTCTTGTACTCCTCACATTCCCACGAACAAAGAGAAATAACAGAGCATCACACAGACTCGGGCAACAAGCACAACCAGTCAAGCAACTGCACCGCACATCCAGAAACAGTGCAGAAACCGGCGGCACCAGAGCCACGAGATCTCAACTTCACAAGCGTCACTTCAACTACCCATACGCCGTCGTTTCAACAATCCACCGGCGGCCAACGCAATCACGCTACAGAACGCAAAAGCGAATACCCCCGGCTACTGGAGCTACACAGTTCACTCAATGAATAACAACATCTGGTTCAGAAACACCTCATGCTTCTCTATTCAATATCACAACCACTGGGACACGGCAAACCGCGGCATTTTGTCGCAGGGTCACGGAGAACAGGAGGAGGATGCACCGAAAGCAAAACCCGTCGTAGAAATCAAAAGCCCATCACGCAGCAGAGCAATGCTTACACAGATCGTCGTCGCGTTCGCGGTATCAGATCTAGAGAAGCGTCTCGAGCATCAGCTTGTGCGTGCTAGAGAGAGCGAGAGAGAGAGAGCGAGAGCGAGAGCGAGAGGAGCAGATAGAAATGGAGAGGGGGGAGAGGAAAATGCACATTGGTCTCATTATATCTCAATCAACCGAAGTGGTTTTGCACAAGAGAAATGCCCCGCGTTTGTACTATCAATTGCGAGGTTGACACTGCTGGGAAGGAAGTTCGCATTGCTTTCGATTCACTTGTTGCCGATCCGGTCATCCGGTTCAGCGCTCGTTGACTTGCAGTTTGCATCGGTTTGACCCATGCATGCCTTTTCCTGTCGTTGAGAAATGCGATGTTCCCTGGTCAATTTAGATCTTCCTGTGGGAAGGAGCTAGACCAACAAATCGGATAAAATTCCTTCGTCCTGACCTGGGTGGCTCGATTATTATTAGCCCGACGAGAGAATCCTTAGCTCGGAGAGCGAGAATCAGCAAAAGATATCGTTTCACCACGAACACAGAGCTTGAATCAAAGTACTCCACTTTACACGATCCCGCCCATTTACCATTGTCTCATGAATCATGCGCCATATATGGATGATATCTCTAAAATCCACGAGGAAAGAAAAGGGACAAGTGACAACGCATCTGTATCGATAAAAGATAGCCAGCTATCTAACTATTGTCACCAACATTTCACCTGACAAAGAAAACACGCGAGCTGTAGGGGCATAGTGGGAAATGTGGTGAAAAGAGGTGGGCACTGGAGGCACACAAGCCACGCATAACGTGATAAAAGTCAAAAAATCTATGTGGCTGGAGGCCGTGGCTGCATGCGGCGTAAAGGAAGGGCAGGAGGAGATTTTATCGCTATAGGCGGCATCAAGAATCAGATGGGTCCCTTTCTCGACGAACCCAGCACGTAAAGTAGCTACTTCTAGAGGAGGGCCTCGCCCTCCCAACACCTCCAGATCTTGTTTGTTCCATTTTTTTTTTATCAGGATCTGGTAAGGAAGCTCAACACTTGTTTGTGCCATACTTGCTGCATAATTTCACTTCTCTGGGTCTCGTAGTCTACGCACGGAACATCGGTATGATAACTTTCTTTAGCAATGTCTCTCCAGAAGAAGGGCATCGGCACATGAGTCCAGGAAGTATGGACCCGATTAAACCTTATAATTGCATTAGGTGCGGCTGATTTCACTCGCGATCCGATTTGGTAGGGCCGGCAGCAATTTTCTTCTTAACTAATGACGGAGGAGATGGTATTATATAGTTTCAGGCCTCTTTTTTCAGAGAGGGAGCGTCCAAATAGTTTTTGCTCGGGTATAGGTGGATCCGACAACAGATCTCACCGCCCCCTTCAGAGTTTTGTGGACCTTTTCCCTCTCGAAGCTAATCTTCTTCCTAAATTATCGAAGAGGAGCAACCCATCCCTTTGTCTTCCATTTGTAAGACGGTACGTTACCCTCGATCTTCCTCCTCTCTACTTCTCTCGAAAGCAAAAGAAGAATAATAAGATTGACGAATACTTTTGTTCCTTGAAAAAAGAAATAAATTGAGCAGTGGCTTCTGATACTTGCTCCTGTGATAAGAGGAAGGTGGACCCTCGTTTGAATATTCATAACTTGGTCAATTAAACATCTTCTGCAGCTCTTGCCTCATGTGAGTTCGACAGCTTGTTGGGGTTTTCCCTGAATCGGTCAAAATCTCCCACATCCATTTTGTAACGATGCCTTTTCATGTCTAATTTGCAAAAAGAAAAATAACTACAAATTTATTTACATATATGTGTGTGTAAATTATATTTTGCAGTGTCCACTTTATCTTTCGTCAGGACTAGGATAAAGAGCCCACAGTTTCCCCTTAGCATTCTCTGGCTATAAAGGAGTGCACCATTTAACAATTTAAAATGCCATCAGATACTACTCGACCATTTTAAATCTAAAAATAATTACTTGCATCGCTTAAAATAATTAATTAATAAATAACATTTTTATTATCAATAACAATTTATATCTAAACATTTTCGTGGACGATAAAAATATTTTTTATTCATTTAATTTTTTAAGTAATATAAGTGATCGCTTTTTAGAAACTATTTTCCCAATCATTCATTTTTCGTGAAACAAACATAGCCTAAGACTCACCTCTTGTCTCCACTTATGTTAACAATCTTTTGAAAGGATTTGTACACTCTTCTTTGAGTCATCTCATGATTTATTTTGAGCTTCATAGCTGCCCCGTACAATGGCAGTCATGTAATTCTGATGCTTTTTTACTCTGATGCAGGTTTCAAAATTCGATAAATAAAAAATTACATACTCGATCTCTCTCTCTCTCACCTTGTTACGTAATTAATTTCCGCTCGTTCTCTCAACCATTCAAGCACCTTCGCCCCCTCCAGAATCTCCTGAACCTGCATTATTAAAGTAAAAGAAAAAAGGACAGTCTAAGATCAAACAACACATATTAGCAAAGGATCAAGATCGGTTCTGCATTGATGAGAGGTTAGGCATTCCTATTCAGAGATACACCTAAATTGTTTTTGCAGAGGAAACAATCAAAAAGTGACTAGATTCAAGCATCCACCAAAAGTATGCATGCAGCATGTCGCTATATATATAGAAAGCACATAGAATGCCAGCGATTGCATATATTTTTAAAAAATTCCTTTTGACCTCATCCTGTACGTAACCAAGAAATGTCAATTCATCATGCTAAGTATTGTAGACAAAGTTACAACAAGAACCAGCTATGCACTTAGATTCCAGTGCTAAATACACGAACCTGTTCCCTCACACGTTCTTCATCATATTCCTGCTTATGGCGTTTAAATTCGGCAATTGAATTCTCAACCTCCTTGACAAGTTCTTCAGTGGAGAACTGGACAAATTCATGAGCCAAAAAGAGAAAAGAAAGGTTTTCTGAGGCCATAAAGAGCAAAAGATGGAAGACAGCTAAAAATTAGCATGTAGATAATGGAATTGCCATGATCATAGGCTGAGCTTCTTTAGCAAGTCTAAAAGACCCAAGTGAGTAAATATTAAGACCATGAATAGCATAAAACAGATGAAAGCCAATGTCATAATATTCCTACGAGCCTACTGCAATAAAGAGCCCGCCATTACTTCCATATTGAATTCAATGAAGTTTAAGAGAAGATGATCCAAAATAAATAGAGAGACCCACGTATGCACTAGAAATCACCACAAACCAGAGCAGTTAAAATGTATCAGCAGAACAACAAAATCAGCCAAATATACCTGCAGATTTTCACGTCTAAAAACATCTCCGACTGCCAAATTCTGTTTTATTACATGAGTGATATTTTCCTTCTGATTTTCCAAGTACTCGTTTACTGCCTTCTGACTTGAAAGAGAAGCCAATTGCTGTTCGTTTAACTTCATATGTGCCTGAGTCGAGACATGCAAAAACAAAAATATTGAGTAGTCACATGCTTGCATAACCAGGTTGCACTTAAAAGTAAAATTGGCAACTAATAAATTTCTGAGACCGCCAGTAAAACAGTACATAACTTTCCATGCAATATGCTAGCTGCATAACAAGGAAAAATCATGTCATATTGATGTGTCCACGGACCTGTATCTGTAGAAGCTGGGCCCCATAGAGCTGCCTCCCTTGTTCTTCAAATAAAGATCGGGGGATATCAATCTCTACCATCTAAAAGTCAGCAAAAACAAGAACAACAATGGAATGTTAAACTTGGCAAAAGGGAACTAAAGCTTGATCATCGTTTCAAAACAAGATCATTCTGATAGCCCACTTCAGGAAGTAGAATAACCTATTGTACTATGCTAATAAATTTGGGGTATCCTAAGATTGAGGAAAATTCTCTTAGAAATTTCTGACTTAGGGAATGAGGCTTAGATGTCTCCAATTCTGCGACTGAATATGATCCAAAAACTTCTAATCATCATGGGGGAGAACTATGTCATGATAATATAGGGTTATACATCTGTAGTGGGAAAATTGAGAGGCAAGAGCCACATACGTTGAAGAAAGCATCAATAAAATCCTAAATAGAGGAAATTAATCAAAATGCTGCTATTACAAAACACGACAGGGACCTTTGAAAGCTGGTCAAGTATTGCATTGTCCGTTGCTTGGTCTTTAGCTGTTTGCTCTACTTCTAGGCATCTTTGCAGCAATGAATCCTCGACCTGCAGATTTGGACAGATTGTCTTTCTTCTTCTTTTAAAGGGAATCATATAGGTCAGAGTCTATATAGTGAACAGCGAACAACGAACATCTTACCTGCTTTAGGCTGGTGCATCCAGGAAGAAGCTTGTTAGCAAGCGAATCATCCAACTCCGGTAGTTCTCTATAAAATAGCTCCTTGCATTCAACCTAGAAAAGAATCAAGGAAAAGAAAAGAAGGTTTTAATTTTTTACATAAGAATCAACAGATTAGTATTCCAGTATCCGGGCAACTTAACAGAGCTGACAATTTTGACAGCATAATTTCCAGAATTAATCTCTTAGTTTGGCCTTAAGACCACAAATCATTTGAATTTCGTGAAAAAAATGTCATATTTTAAGTTTTACAAATATTTAGGGTGACTTTTGAGTTTATAATATATATATGTTTTTAAAAATTTGAGGTGCTAATATTATTTGAAAAAAATGATTTCAAACTCTAAAAGTTATTAAAATAGTCAAAAGCTAAAAATAATCATATAAAAGACACACCCATATAGCCTACTTTTGAAGATTTACTAGAAGTTTTCCAAAAAAAGAAAGACAGTATTACCTAATTATGAATGAGACCATTATATTGCAACACTGAATTGATGGCATCAGATGGATCAGACAAAACAATTTTGCACAGCCAATGGTATTGATGAAAAACCCGTTACAAGCTGGAGAAGAATCCATCCATATGTAGGTTATGGGGGTGGGTAATACAATCAATATAGGGAGTTAAACCTTGGTATGCTCAATAGTAATTTGAATTAGGATAGTAAGTTTGCCTAGTAAGGTTGCAGCACTATTGGCCAAAGAGAACAGGAATCAGAAATAAGAGAGCTGGCGGTGATGGTTTAGCTGTAAGAAGAGATGCTGACATTTTTCAAAGATTTGTTTTAGAGCATTATTTCTTGAAGAAAAGCATAGATATACATATCAAAATCTGCAAGAAACCAGCACCACATTAAAGAAGAACTTACTGTAAATTGAGCATGGACACCGCGTAGATTTTCTTGATTCCAGTTATCAGGAAAGAATAGTGGGAAAGACCTTGTTTCGCCGCGCTGAATGCCGATTATTGAATCGAGGAAACCAGGTAGCAGTTTGTTGCCATCTTCAGTGTCAAAATGAAACCCTGCAAATTTGATGAAATATGAATATGAGAAATGCTAGTCATGCACTACAAATAGAAACTGCAAGACTTCTCTGGCCATTGTCGAACCTTTACTTTCTGCAGAAGGAATCTTTTTAACGTTGGATTCATCTTGATCGATTGTTGTTGCTGATATATCCAAGACAGCAATATCCCCAATCTGTGAATATGGCATGTCAATAACTAAGATTCTAGACTCACATAACAGCTGATAAAGCAAGCATGACATGAAACCTACTACAATATGATGGTTCAAAAATTTCTATCCTGAGAATATAGGGACAATGCGCATCAAACATCTGAAAATTTATAACCTAGTATCTGCAAATCAGCCAGAGCCTCGATAAAACAAATCTGAGGTACACTATCTGCTCAAAATATGAATTATGAAGATGCAATATGTCACTATCTATCCCTCAAAATTCTCTAATTGGTCATTGAAGTGAAGTTTTTCGGACAGTATTACAGAGGAACGGTATAAATCATAAATTGAGGGAGGGACAAAACATGTAGTGCCAATGTTAAGGCTTATATATTACTAACCTGGAGTCCTCTGTCAGTTATAATCCTCAATGTGCCTAATGATTTGTGTCGCCGTCTTAGTTCTTGTTGACAAGCTCTCTGAGCATCTATTTCACTATCTATCTCAACAACAATTTTCAAGCTTTTGTATCCATCTTCAGGAATCCACTTGACTTCAGGTGCCACATCGACAATAACATCATATCTGGATTATAAGCGAGGGAAGCAATTAAAGTACAACATATTGCATCCACAGACAACAGACAAACCCGTACTTGTGAATTTGAAGCTGTCTATCTATACACACAAGAGAGGCATGTGTCAAACCTGAGGGAACTGAGAGATATATAGGTATTCTCCATCTCCGAAAAATTTGTCACAATGCGAACTGAGTCCTTCAGAGCTTTACCCGACACCTGTCCAAAGTAAATGCATGCCTGAGAAAGCTCTAACATTTTGCATTCCAAACTTGAATAATCTTCTGAACTAATGTTTTAGATTCTCTCTTGGTTGGTGCAGAAAATCAGCTACAGGTAATAGCTTTGGACAATCTCCTCTTTCATGAAGCACGTCAATGTCCTTATTTTAGATGTCAAAATACAATTCACAGTTCAACAACTCCAAGGTAAAATTTCGCAAAATCTCTTCCTTTGAAATGTAGAATGAGCTCTATTGAACTCACCAATTGAAAGGCGACTATCAGTGAAATATTCCAGACAAACCATGTCAAATTCATTGGTATCACATTTGTTACTGCCACCAAAAAGAGTTAACTGTGTGCTTGACTGACTTTACTTGTAACATTTAACTAATACTTTTTGCAATTTTTTGAACATATTTTGTTCTTCTTTTTTGGTGGGGGAGTCAAAAGTACTTTTCATAAGTCAAAACATTTAGGCCCTAAATTTAGGGATCAACCACTTTTTGCAGAGCATGGCAACTCACCACTAAGCAGATGGCAAGAGGCGTAGGCATCTTAAGATGGATTTTACTTGATGGAACTTTCAGGAAATTTGATCCCAATAAACCATAGACAAGATAATCTTTTCTTGAAAATCATCAAAACATAAAGGAGTGAAAATTACTGTAACATACCGAAGACATGGCATGGGGAAGTGTCCTCTTCAGTATAGACTCAACGGTAGCCTGTTGAACATTTTGCTTCCCAACGTAACTTAAGAGAATGCTCTCTGGGACATTCTTTCCAGGACGAAATCCAGGAATCTAAGTCAAAAGAAGAGGAGATGAATGCATTACTAATGTTCATTCTAGGCTTAAAGCAGGAGACATAGCATTCAGACTAGAAAACCGAAAAGAAGAACTGAAGTAAGGTTGGTCCACATTAGCTCTCATATTTAATAATTTTCACATGCAAGCGATTGCAAAATTCAATGGTCTCTGAAGATTCTCTTCTCCAAGGCACAAAAGTCAATGCATTCAGAATAAAACAACACATTCCCCCATTCCATAATGTACTCTCTGCTTGATTATAAGAAAGAAGAAGCACCAAATTAGCTACGCACAAGACCGACGGCTTAAAACGTATCAAAGAGCTACTAGTAAAACAGAATATGCATTTGACCTTAGCTTGCTTCATGAACTCCTTGATTACTCTTCTGTAACAATCTTCGCATACCACGGGTGGAACTTCTACACTCAATCTCACCTGCAGAGCACAAAAGGTAAGGAGGTGTTTATCAGTGCTTTCCCATGATTATTGCTACTTAAAAAAAAACAAAATATTTTAATAGCTCTAATTCAATCCTCAAAACAGACATCCTCGCAGAAAAGTTTCAAGCTCATAGTCAGCGTAATGAGAGGCGACATCAAACTTAGAAAGCGCACTGAAGAAAAACAGAGTACTGGCGGCATTTCCTGAATTTCAGCCACGAGAAACAGACACATTCTGATGAATATAGAGGTTTCAAAGATATCATCAGTTCCCGTTCCGTGAGCGCGCAATTACCAAACGATACAGGTTGTACTTTCGAATTCAGCAACAAACCGTAGACGAATGTCATCGCAGAGCGTCCACGCATCACAAAGCTAGCGAAATCACAACTGTCCAGCTTAGTCAAAGAAGGAGGATCAAAGGCCGCAAAAAAAAAAAAAAACACATCGGAGGGCGAAGACTCACTCTGCTGTTAGGTTCTGCGACCTCCGTGACCTCGATATCCGCCGGCAGCCGGTCCTTCTCGGCGGCGACGGCGACGGAAGACGCGGAGACTCTGAGACGACGGCCATTCGGAGGAGACGACGAGAGAGGTCGTCGAAGCAGGTTGGTTCCCGTAAGAGGCGAGGACAGTTTGCGAAGACCGAAGGTTGTGCGCTGGAATCGAAGAGGTGAGCTCGGGAGTGAGGTGGAGGTCTTGCAGAAGATGACGGAGTCGAGAAAGAGAGAGGGATTCGGATTGAGGAGCGATGTGGAGCCGATGCAGAGCTCCATTGCCGAAGCCTTCAGCTATGGAGGAGACCGTGGAGATAGAGAGCCGCTTTTGTAGTTCCGCTGGGGATAATCAAACAGATATTTTCTCGGGAGAAAACACCGCGAGAAACCGGGAAAATGCTCGTGCATTTTTCTTTTTCTTTTTTCTATTTTTGTTAAGCGAGAGTTTTTCTAGGCTGTTTCGCAGTAATTATCTGAAGACGTTGGAAGAGGCAGTGATTCCGCGGCACGACCGTTATAAATCTTCTCTTTCGCCGACTGACAAAACGAACGCTTCAGTAAATCTTCGAAGAGGTAGATATTCCATGACATGAGTTGGCAACTCTCTATTTATTTTTGAAATAAATACATTAAAAGTCTTTAACATTTGTGACGAAAGTGCAATTAAGTTGTGAATACGTATCATGCACTAGTAATTCTCTGCAACCCAATTTTATGCCTTTCTCAATAGTCTGACCGACTGTAAATTTGCAAGTACGAATTCGATCGGATAGAAGACACCCGCGAACCTTTACTTAACCCCTAACGCATTATGACTGAACTACAGTAATTAACATTGCTCTTAGTAACAACAATAAGTTTAGGAAAAATTCCAAATAAAGATATGAATTGTCCTTTTTTTCTCAAATAAAAATTTGAAGTGAACCTTATTTCAATTAAGAGTCTGAAATGCCTTCATTTTCTCAATTAAGGGTATGAAGTGAATATTGTTTCAATTAAAGGTTTGAAGTGGCTAAATAATCTCAAATAAGAGCATCATTTTAAAGGCATTTTTCGTCATTTTACTTTTTTATTAAATAAAATAAAAATATTTAAAAAAAACACACACAAAAAAGAGGCCACTCTTGTCGTTGCCGAAAAGGATTGGTGAAGGCTCAGCCAAAGTTGGTGAGGGTCGCCGGGACCTCGGCGAGGGCCGATGACTGTCGTAAACCCTTTCCAGCAGCGAGGGCGATAGCCCCTTGCCTTTTTTTTTTTTTTCATTTTTGTGTTTTAAAATAATTTTTTTATTTAATCAAAAAGTTAAAAGACGAAAATGCCCTTAAGTCAGGTCTTTATTTGAGACTATTCGGCCACTTTAGGCCCTTAATTGAAACATTTAGGTTCTTAATTGAAACAATATCCACTTCATGTCTTTATTTGAGAAAATGAAGCTATTTCGAATCCTTATTTGAAAATTTCCCGTATGTTTATTTCAACAGTTGAGTAACTTTTGGGAAAATTCCAATCAAGAGTCTGAAGTGGCCTTGTTTTTTCAAGTAAGGGCTTGACGTGAACCCTGCTTCAATTAAGGGCTTGAAGTGACAAAAAAGTCTCAAATAAGGACATGATTTAAGGATTATTTGGTTTTTTTTTTTCACTTTATTGATTAAATAAAATAAAAATATTTAAAAACGAAAAAAGAAGAAGAAAATACAAAGGAGGAAGGCAAGGGGCCCCGTCGCCGGCCCTCCACCCAGAGCTAGGTGAGGGTCGCCAGCCCTCGCCTAGCTTTGGGTGGGGGTGGGGGGCCGCAACCCTCACCTTGGTCGCCGGCCCTCGGCGACCCTTGCTGACCTTGGCCGAGCCCCCGTCGGCCCTTTCTGGCCTGCAATAGGGGCGGCGACAGCAAGGGGCAGCAACCCTTTGCCTTCCTCCTCTATTTTTTTTTCTTTTCATTTTTTAATATTTTTATTTTATTTAATCAATAAAGTGAAAAAGACCATATAACCCTTAAATCATGCCTTTATTTTAAACTTTTTGACTACTTCATGCCTTTAATTGAAATATGATCTATTTCAAGCTCTTATTTGAAATTTTGTTGTCGCTTTAGGCCCTTAATTGAAACGAGATCAACTTCAGGTCTTTATTTAAAAAAACAAGGCCACTTCGGGCCCTTGGAATTTTCTTGCAATTTTTTCCTTCAAGGCCTCACCCCTGAAGTGGAGATTCTTGCACTGAAAAGTGAAAGCTCCTCAAATTCAGTTCAAAGCTAACTCTGCCGTACGATGTACACATGTACAAATTCGGGATACATAAATTATTAGTCACTGATCAGGACATAAGGTAAAGAAAACCAATGCCCCTTCTCGGATAAATCTTAACAGCCAGTGCGAAAACTGCTTACACTTTTTCTTTTTCCCTCTACCGGATGCAAAATTTTCAAACAGAACAAGACCTCTTTAAGATGAAGATGTGAGTTCACGGCCATTGCACTTGGAGTCGGGCTTTGGATTCCACAACCCAGCCACCTCTTTATGCTCGGGAGACTTTCTCAGTTTGCATTATGCTTGAGTTACGCCAACCTCGGCAGGACGAAGAACTCGCTCATATAGCATGTACCCCGGCTGCAACAACAAAAGAAACACTCACCCTTTATTACACACTCGAAGAAGATCGTTAAAGAACAGATTCAGCTTCTCCATCTTACTAAGTACTGTTCTGGAAACGAAATAAGCTCTAGCCTACTGATTGACGATTTTTTCATCTGGACCCAAATAGCTCCCAGAGGACAGACAAAGTGACCTTGCTTTCCCATATACAATCATCCATATCCTAATCGACTCAACTATACTAAAATTAGCAATTTCTACTGGACATTGCATCAATATACACTACATCAAGAGACTCATCCCTCCTAGAGCAACTGAAATGACAAATCCAGAAAGCTTTTAAAGTTACCTTTCCAACTGTGCTATCAAGTTCAAAAAGAGTTACTACTTCAGCTGCCAAGACCAAAATATACCAAAATACTAAACAAGCAAGATATTCGCAACTAGACCTATATCATCAGAACAACAGATCTACCCAAGGCACACTGCCAAAAATAAGAAGGGAAAAGAACTTCCAACCAACTATAAACTATACTAATATAAAGGACAAATTAAACCACGGTTACCTTCAGAACAACAGCAACTGTGCCTGGAGGTTTAGAACCATCTTGCATTTGGAATACTGCATTGTGCCTATGTGGATCAAATGGTTCATTGACAGGATCATATTTCTCAATCCCAAATTTTTTGAACACCTGAAAGTAAAGGTACAGGAAAGCTGTTAGACATCTCAGAAGCAGCAGCAATCATGGAATCTGACACATCTACAAATTCAATAGAGAAAGAACTTAGAGGCATCGCAAATCAATCAATTCTATGAAGCAACTTGACTAGTATTTTAGTTTTTGTACATAAGTTGTAAGCAACCTGTACATTGCTGCAAGAAGATGTTTAAATAGATCAAAAGGGAAATGCCAAGTCACATAGACAAAGCGCAGATATGAAAGCTGAAATCATAGAGCTTGAAAATTTGAAACATGGGTTCTGCTATAGGAAGTAATTCTGTCAAAACCACGTCCCAGACAACTACAAGTGACAACACCTTACACAACTTTCATTTGTGGCATACACTAAGCAACATCGAAACATCTTCGGTAAAATGGAAGGAACAGCTAATTTTTTCTCCAAGGCCCTCCAACGAATTTTCGGCAACCCAACATACTTTTCTTTTCATAAAAGTGAAAACAACTCAAGATCTTTCCACTCAATTAACCTTACCTTTGGTGCAAAAAGTACAACACCACAGGTTCGTTCACTGCTGATTAAAGCCAATAGAAGGCGCACACACACACACACACAAAAGAAAGTTCTCTCACTGAACTAATTTCATCACAGTATTCCTATGCTCAGATATAACTTCCACAACTATTATCCAGAGTTGAATTCAAAGGGTACCACCACCATCCTCAAACAACTCTGGGGACCAATTCACGCAAGTGGAAGCCCATATCATACGAAATGAGGAAGACTGCCCACGTACTTCACAGGCTCTTTTTCTCACCATTGACAGTGCAGTCTGAGCTTCAAATTTATCAACTTTATACTAAGAAGACCAGGAAATGAAGTACGAATTTGGTAAAGGGGGAAAAACTACCTCCAAAAGCTGCTTCTCAGTCATATCAACACCTTCCAGAAGTGTTTTCAAAAGCGGAACAGCGCCAGTAGTATCTTTTGAAGCATCAATTTTTGCAAAACTTTCCTTGACAACTGAAGAAGCTCTACCCAAATTGTCTGCAACATCCAGCAAGCTTTTCGCAAAACTCTGCAGTAAATATTGAAGTAACCATTTGTGACAAATTGTGACAATCACAAAAGCAACTATTCCATAAGAAAGCTACCTAAGAACATGAAAGCAGCACCTGCTACCCAAAAAGAGGGAGAAACTGTACAGACGACACACCTGTATAGCATATTTCTTTGCATTCTCTGCTTCTCGCCTAGTTCTGTCCACGACGTTCTCCATTTCAGCATAGGTTCGAAGAACTTTATCTTGCATTTCTTCTATCTGCTTATGTTTCAACTTTAAAAGTTCTTCCTTTTCTGTCACAAGTTTCACCAAGTCATCCATAGAGAGCTCCTCGTCTCCCTCCGAACCTGCATCGGGAAACCCAACTTCTTTAGTGCCATTTTCTCGATGTCTGATAGTTACAGACATGATGCTTGAATTCAAAAGTTGAACCTGAATTTCCTGCCTGGTTGGGCACTTTAGTTTCCCCAGAAGCGGTACCCTCCCCTTGATTAGAACCTTTAGCATTCTCACCCGCTTTAGGTGCACCAGTGGACGCACCGTTCTTTTCCACAGTGCTCCCCTGATCCTTTTCACTAGGTTCAGGCGATGCAGAGGAAGAAATTCCGAATCGTCGAAGCAACGAAGAACTAAATGTCGAATGATTTAACACGAGAGCCTGCAAAAAGTACCGCAATTAAACATAGAGAGAAGACAAGTATGCCAAGTTCCATAGTACTTGAAGCTCAAATAGGTCCCATAGATAAAGAGAATCAACTCCAAGCTAGCGAATGCCAGCAAGCAATATTAATCTGAACCTAAACTCCTCAAAAAGCACAAACGCTTGGTAGGTAGACAATCGAGCCGGTTCAATTTAGACTAGTAAAGACAACCCAATAATCCAATCGAGCACCCCGTATGGTAATACAAATTAGACAGATAAATAATGCAAACGCCTCCGCGGAAATTCTTAACAGTAATCAATTGACCCGATAATCGATCACCGAAACTGAGTTCATCCTCAAGGACAATGCACAAAAAGTTTAAACCTCAATTCGACAAGCTCGTAGTTCATACAAAGCGCAGTTTTTTAGTACCTTCAATGGGGTTTCGTGCAAAAGCGCATCAAATTGATTGGAGAGAACGGGCAAAGGCTTGTTCAGCGAGGGTGAAAGGAGCAAGGCGCTTCGACTCGCGCCCCTCCAAGCGCGAGAAAAAACCCTAGACGCCAACATGAGCGAAGAAGACGCCAAAAGACCAAACGAGAAGACGAGAGATGGAAGAGTCTGAACGACTGATGATGGATCGAGATTGGTGGTCGGGAAAGAGATTTCTGAGCTTCTACGCACCGACCGAGCTTCGAAGGAAGGAAACCCGAAGGGGACAGGAAGGGTTTTAGGGCATTATTGTTTCTGGACGATATTGCCCTGGTGGGATCAGGCATGATGGAAATTTTAGGTCATACAAATATGAATTGGGAAATTGAAAACTACTTTTGAGTTTCCTCTCAAATGGAAAGGTTATCAAAACTTTCCAAGTTTTAAATTAGGGGTGTGCATGATCCGAGCCGGTCCGATCCCTCTATGGAACTGGGGATCGGATCGATAGTCCTGGTTCCCAAATTTTCGGGATTGAGGACTGAACCAGGACCAGCCGAACTAGGACCAATGGTCTTGGTTTGGTCCGGTCCGGTCCCAATAGGACCGGCAAACAAGTCGAAAAAGTTGTTATAGTTCGCGATTTCACTTGTTGCGGTTCTTGGAGAGCTCGGCCTTGATCTTATGGAAGCGCAGTAGGTCCCGATGACTTTTTGTAGACGATGGAAAGAAGGCGCGGCGAATGTTGACGACGTTGTAAATAAGTGTCTGCTAAAAGAAAGTCATTGTATTTTTATAAAAAGTTTCAACACTAAATACACTGTTGTTTAATTATAACTTTTGTTCTCTCAGTTTGACTATCTTGGACGAGAAGAGTAAAACTCATTAAAAGATGAATTTATCTGTTGCTTTTTGAATCTCAATACTAATTGATTTCCTTTGGTTGGAAACTAAAAATAATTGTTTTAAATTGTATCCATCTTATAACCTATGTGTTTTTACTTCAACAATAATATTGATCATTGTCAATTTGAGAGTCTCTTCCAATTTAAATGAGTTCAAGGCAGAACATTGTCGAACCATCAAAGAGAGAGAAAAAGGCTATGGATTTAGTTTTATGTAATTCGACTCTTCAATTATTTCAAATGAGTTCATGAATTTTAAAAAATAGCTCACATAATTAAATTACCATATTCATTTTCAAGAAATGTTTGTGTTAACACATAAATTTTGGTTCTAGATTAGTCATTTATTTCCTAAGAAAGTCCGAAGAGAAGATGCATATATATATTTTAATCGGTCCGATTCGGGTGATCCGGTCCAGTCCGATCCCATCCTCCTGAACCGGGGACTAGACCGCCCAACCATCGGTTCCGTTTATTGGAACCGATGACCAAACCGGTACCCTCAAGGACCAAACCAACCCAATTGGTCTGGTCCGAGTGGTTCAATCCAGTTTGCTTACCCCTATTTTAAATGGCATAGTTAGAAAAGTGAATTTACCTATTAATGTTTATAATTTTTTTAAAATCGAGCTCATTACTAGTATGGAATTCATACCTTAAATAGTAAAAATATAAAAATCCTGACTATATTGAGATGAGAGATTATTTATCGTAGCATATAAAGTAAGGAAAATAACATGCTCTAAGAATTACAATCCTTTTTTTTTTTCTGCAAAATATTTCTTACTAGATATTTCATAAACGTTTTATTAGCGAAAAATTCGTAAATTCATAATTTTATTTTGTCCATCGTTTACATGTCAATTACTTACATACACATAATGCATGCACACTTTTGTTAGTTACGAATGAAGAGGAAAGATTTGAATAATCACCGGAAACGAAACGAACGAATTAACTGATGCATCTTCTTTCGCGGTTAACCACAAAAAACCAAAAAGTTATTGCAGTAGAATAACCAAAATCATTTGCATGACAGAGGGTTTAGGAACATTTCAGTGGAGGCGGATGCTAAACTGAGTCGAGTCGAACACCGTCTTTCGCCTAGAAAACGTTGTTGAATCTTCATCAAAACTAGATCGAGTCAAGGGGACTGTGTTTATCAGGACGCGTGCGGTATGTTAAACACAAAAGCCATTGCTCGAAACTGTTGGAATTACATAACACGGTTAAACAGCACCTGTAAATCATTCTTTTCATTCTTAAACATAGTATTTCCAGAATGAATGGCCCATCAATCAAATTCATCATCCATTTGTCGCCTACAACATCAAACAAGAGCAAAGCTACCCGTCCAAATGAAGAAGAGTATGCCAATGTCCTGAACCTGCATCACTCCTTAGCCACGGCCTCCTCTGTTTCGGAAGCCCGATCGTGCCTGAAAAGCAAAAGACGGTCTATAAATCCAATTGAAATTACCATAAAACATATCAACCTGGATTCCCCGTTCAACGAGCCAACTCAGCTGAGATTTTATCAAAGTAAGAATAAACTTTTATGATAATATGTCATCGGGTACTGTTGTTGAGGGTCTATGTAAGTTGAGCAGAGAATTGAGGTTTGAGAGTCTTCATATATTCCAGCAACTGTGAATGGAATGCAATGAGATGACAAACTGAGAACAGGTAGAACATGCCTTGCAAGAAGAAGCCTTTAAGAAATCAATTTACAAGGAAGTTCAGTTGAACATTAGGGAGATCCTACCATCCCTGGACTATGCTGAACTAATCTTATACTTTAGTAAGAAATTATTCGGCTCACAGAAATTTCCGAGACAGTTGATAGATCCCGGTCCCACCCATCGCCATGTTCACACAGAAAAGATTCACGTTTCTCTGCAATATTATGAAAAATGTAATCAGCTTTACAAAATGCAATGTGATCCTTCAAGGCAAGAGTAGGCAATATTGCTAATCTTGTTAATGGCAGAGCCCTGACTAATTTAGGACAGGGGAAGATGTCAGGAAATGGCAAACATCAACATGAACATACGACTAATATATGAATATGTTGATTCTTCAGCATATAATCGTGATAGTGTAATAGCAGGAACAATCAAAGATTTTCTTTTTTGTTTTTGCTGTATAAATTCATCTGGGCGTTCACTATTCTCGAAGAACTTGATGCATGAAGCTTATCACAATCAAACAAGCAATCCTGACCAAGTTTTCTTCAGCATCATGCTTCCACAAAGTAAAAATCGAGACAAATGCAAATTTGTACCATTTGGCATAAAATTACAAAAATTTCCACTATAAGCTCTAATGGACCAAGACTTGGTGTGAAGACAACAAGCTCATATATCAGAAGATAGTGATTTAAGAGATGGTGAAAGAATCGTTCTTGTGCAGCAGGAATTGATTATAACACATTAATTCTTCAAATATTGGTCATGTTTTGCACTAGAACAGGCAATCAATCAGATGGAGTAATCATACTCTATGGCCTATATGCTTCTTTTAGAAGTCTTAGAAGTCTCCTGATGTATTGTGACTGTAATTGAACCGTACCGGCTTAATCACCAAGCTGTAGCGTGACCAAATAACTCCGGTGCAAGCAACAACTGCAAATCAATAAACAGCGACAACCCAGATATCTCACCGCGCCAATATATCTAAATTGGAACTTTCTGAACAATAAGTGGAATCCATCGACCAAAAAAAGTGAAACTTGGGATTGTGGAAGGTGCAAACCGAATTGCTGAGGGTAAGAGATGTTTTCAGGTGGTTTCGAGAAGTCAGCGACATTGGCGATGCTGATTACCCACTTGAAAGTCGGGGCCCAAAAGTGAACTGCAATAGTCATAACATCCAACAATCAACTTGATCACACATATCACTGCACCATACACTTAAACAAATGAATGGCTGAAGAGAAAGTAGGCTATCAGCAGACAGAACAAATGGCGAGGCCAGATCGATTTGGTTATGAGGGCAATTCCTCGATTGGGGAATCACTGTTTCATTATATGAAAAGCAAATCATGACTTGCATTTAAGCTTCCCTCATAGTGTATTATCGGCATGCAAACTTTAACACACACAGCCTTCCTCTTGTTAAGAGACAAACAAAATGACTTTCAAGTAGAGTAGTGGAGAAACAAGTGCAACGGAGTCCCATCTATAATTGGCAGCAGCACGACGACAAAACCTGAGCTCATTGCAGAACTCGATATAGGCATCATACACCCCCTCGGGGGCTCGATTTCATTTGCCTTTTTCTTCCACTTTCACTCTCTCGCTCGTGGGGTTTGTTTGGCATGTATGACTCTGATTTCACAAGTTCATTTGCTTAGACAGCTCAAAATTTTTTAGCCCCCCCTTCCCCCCAAAAGACATATCCAGCTACTTATGGCGAACCTACTTTTAAGATTTGATTCAAGAAACAGTGGAGATTGCCGTAAACTAGTAATATGCAATCATCATCGTCACCGTAATCATAGTCCGATGAGCATGATATCGAAATTATCCGGCAGAAACCGTGGATGATCACCAATCAATCCATTCATTATCAGATCCGCTAGTTATTCTATGTAAACCTCTATTCAACAAACTCCAGTATAAAATACCTCACATCAAGAAATGATCCCCAGTCACACGCAATGTTCTCACTTAGCTTGCAAGTTGCACAGTGCACGTACAGCACGAAATTCAACAAATAGTCCGGGAGAAGAAACGGTTGCTAAAGCAGAGAGAGGGAGACAGAGAAGTAGCAGGATACGAACTGGTTTTGGGTCCAGCTGGGTGGTTCCAAAAAGCTTGGAGCTTTGAAGCTGCCATGGGAAATCTCCGACGACCACCCTTTCTGCGTCTCTCTATCTGCGAGCGGATTGAAGCTGAAGAGCTAATTCCTAAAAACTAGGAAACCGGAGACGATCGAATAAGACGGAGACTTCCAAAAGAACGGGACTCATCCACATCAGATCAATTTTTTTTTTTCGCTTTAAAATATTCATGTCCAAAAGAAGAGCGGCTTGATCCCAAAAGGAACTCTTGTATATCCCATTGTGGGTTCCTCTTACACAACCGGGAGATGCTCAATAAGTGAGAGGATGCAGGTACCATGCTTGCTTGTCGACTCAGGCGTTAGAATTCATATCCTATTTTCGACCAAAACTTTAATTTAATATCATATTAATATAATATTCACTTTAGTTAAATATCATGGAGGATATTCGTCGGCATCCTATTCTTGTAACATAAATCGAGAGGTATGGAGAAATAATTGATAGAGTCTCCACGTCCCGTGCATAAGATAAGAACCAGAGAAGAGAGAGAGAGAGAGAGAGCAGCCAAAGTGGACTGTTGCTCGTCCAATCCAAATCAAGCTATAAAAATGCGTGCTGCCTTGTTATGCGTAGTTACATGTAATGTATTTTCTTTCCCTTTCAGCCAACTTTTGGCCCTATCCAGAAATGTTTCTTTAAGTGAACTGGTAGGTTAGTGTAGACTGCAGAGAGAGAGAGAGAGAGAGAGAGAGAGAGAGAGAGACGTGCAAGAAGAGGAGGATCCCTTTTGTTCAGTGCTTCCTAATACTTCAACGAAATTATTAGAAGAAGGGCAGTTGCTAGAGCCGCTCCAGTGCGTCTGTAAGATTGCTTACTTTGAGGTGTGTCGTGTTTTGCGGAAAATGAATAATATTAAAACTATTTTGTAAAAAATGATCGCTTGTATTATTTATGAAAATGGACGAAAGAAAAAGGGATAATAGTTCAAATTGTCCATGAACTTTGATCCAATGTATAATACTATCATTAGACTTCTAATTTATTTAATGTGATCCTTTAACTATTACTAAATGTTCAATGGGGTCCTTAGACTATATGAATTTTTTTAAAAGTTTAGGGACTACATATTTCCATCATTTTTCCAAAAAAAAAATATTTTCATTATCTAGAAAAATATTTAGACAGAAGTTACTATCGATAATGAAAACAAAAATTCATTGACTAATTATTTCAAATGACAAAAATGATTATTTTTAGTAAAATATTTTTCAAATTATTCTTTTTTCATAAAATAAATGGAATCTTGATTTATTTTTTTTCCCTTATAATTGCGAAAGGTTCACTAATTTGCAAAACATGGGAGGATGATAGTGATAGGTGCACATGAATTGCTATTGATCCGACATACCACTTGATGAATGAGCCTAAGAATGTAGGACTCGTTCGACCCTAACTTGCTCTTAAACAAACGGGCCTTGTCTGTGGTTGGATGGAACGGATTCAGTGTCGGCCGTAGGTTGACAATCATGCTCAACCGTGGGATCGAAAATTAATTTTTGTTAATATCTCCTAACCACTTTAACAAAATTTAAATATGTTATAGCTCATGGCAGGGCAGGCAAGCCTTGTATTTTTACCTAGTTAAGAAATGATAAATAAATGGGTAAATCCCACAAAAAATCTCAAATTATGTTCACAGTGACAAAAATGCCTCAAACTTTTTTTTTTGTGTCACTAAAATTCCTAAACTTTCTCACTATGTCACAAATATCCCGAACTTATTTTTCGTATCTCGAAAAAATCCAAACTTATACGTGTGTGTGATATATATACACACAATATTTTCCAATTTCATCCATGGTATATTTGTCACACTGGTATAAGTTCGAGACCACTTTTTATGATGTGAAAAAAAGTTTGGGATATTTGGTGTCACAATTAGCAAGTTTAGGGTTTTTAGTGAGAAAGGTAGGGATGAATTTATAGAGACCGATAGCTATCCATTACAAGTCAGACGAAAAAGACAGTTTTTTTTTTTTACTTTCATAGTAAATAAAATAAAATCTTTTGAAATTTTGAAAAGGAAAGGTTTCCACGGTTTAAATTAATTTAATGGTTTTCCGTGGCGTCACCTTTGATCTTGCGCACCGTCCCGAGTTTTTTCTAAGTATGAGGTGCTGTCGCAATTTCTCGAGAAATAATAATTCTTAGCCGTTGGGTCACAGCTCACGAAATAGTAGATCTCAACCACGATCGAGGACTTTTTAAGCTTGTAAATATAACGACGCCAATGCGGTAATTTCGATTAGGGGATTGATTGGTTGAGGGCCTGAGTTTCATGGCGCTTACAAAAGCACGTAACCATACAGAGATGGGGGAGGGTTCACATTTGAAATGTGACTACTCCCACTGCAAAGTGCAAGCTTTCTGCCCAAAGGCAGGAGAAGCACATGAAAGCTTTTACCCTTCCTTCCTTTGTGGGGGGGTTGTAACTACCAGAAGCCAGAAAGAAGTTGCAAACAAGGATGTTTTTAAGGTATCAGGATTGCTTCTCCAGTGCAATGGACGGTCTACAGCCTCGACTTGAAAGGACATGACGCGACACTACAAGAACTACACATGGGGCGGCTTCGGAAGGACACAAAGATCTTATCGATCGTGTTTTTCTTTTTTTTCCTCCAAATTGTGATCGACTGTGTCTACCGTATTGGTTGCACGGACTGTGAACCCTTTAGGGATCCGGACTTGAGAGCCCTCTTTAGACATTGGATATTTACTGCTTTTCCCGTAAGATGCTGATGAATATGTCAGCACACCTTAGCGGTTACAAACATAATGGTCATGTCAAGCAACACAAACCACCAGTTCTTTTCAATCTCAACTCCGTATTTATGAAGTGAAAACCAATGCTCAACGCTCCGGTAGATGCTTATATGCTTGCTTTAGTGAATTGCTTTCTGCATTTACGATTGTCATGTCCTGAGTGACTTGCTCTTCATCAACTTCCTGAATAACAGTTCGAAGAACCTGCTACTTCTCATCTTCTCTCCTGCTAATAACCATTTTCCGCCCCAGCTTGTCTCCATTACTTGTTCCTGGTAGAGAATCACTTGAATCAGAACCCCAATCTATGGCACACAAGACCATTTGTGGTGTCGTGCTAGTGAATCTTCTACTGCAACTCCAGATAGTTTTGGCGAAAGTGCCCTCTGTTATCGTATTTGGGGACTCCTCAGTAGATACAGGGAACAACAACCAAATTGCTACTGTCGTCAAAAGTAATTTTGAGCCCTATGGTCGCGATTACTATGGTGGTAGGCCCACAGGACGGTTTTCTAATGGCCGAGTATTCACGGACTTCATTTCAGAGGCTTTCGGGATCAAATTGACGATGCCAGCTTACTTGGATCGAGCACCTAATATGACAGATATGGCCACTGGCGTTTGCTTTGCCTCGGCCGGAACTGGTTACGACAATGCCACTGCCAATGTTCTGGTAAGCCAACGCAATGTCTACAGAGAAATCAAACATCTGGGAAATGAGAGTTCTTCATTTGAGTCCTCTTTTCTATACCGGGTAGCAAACTGAATACCGGGAGTTTCATTTCTTACATCGATACTAGAAATCGGAGTTGTAACATCTAACTAATTCGCGTTTCACCATCCTAAATTGATGTGTAGTCTGTGATTCCTCTGTGGAAACAACTGGAGTACTACAAGAAGTACCGGGAAGAGCTCAAGGACTATCTTGGACAAGAAAAGGCCGAAACAGTCCTAAGAGAAGCGCTGTACATCATAGGTTTAGGTACCAACGACTTCCTAGAGAATTATTATGCAGTTCCGGGCAGATCGTCAGAGTACTCCATCGAAGAGTACCAAAATTTTCTAGCAGGAATTGCAGGAGGCTTCGTCGAAGCGCTTTATGGGTTAGGAGCTCGGAAGATATTGCTGGGCGGGCTTCCGCCTATGGGGTGCTTGCCCCTGGAGAGAACCAGGAACATTTTATTTGGAGGCGGTTGTATCGAGGAGTATAACAATGTGGCTAAGGCGTTCAATGTGGAGATACAGGGCTTGGTCTCGAAGCTGAACAATCAACTTTCAGGAATCCAACTAGTGTTCTCTGATCCGTATGACATTCTCTTGCAGATCATTCAGAATCCCAAACCGTTCGGTAAGCTACGAGCTTGCATAGCCGGCACACGGTTCTTGATTATATGACGAGTTAAATATTGTGCTTTATAATTTCAAAAAGCCCTAAAGGTGCAGGGACTTTGTCGAACAGGCAACGCTAGTACCAAAAGACAATTTAGATTGAGAAAAGAAAAGAACAAAATCGGAAACAGAAATAAATTCAAATTATTAGAATTTAACGTGATCTTACTTCGATTGCAGGATTCACAAATGCAAAAGAGTCCTGTTGCGGAACCGGCTACTTCGAGATGGGTTATCTATGTGACAAAAACAACCCGTTCACGTGCCCGGATGCGAATAAGTTCGTGTTTTGGGATTCGTTTCATCCAACAGAGAGAACGAATGGTATCGTAGCCGATCATGCTGTGAAAACCGGTCTAGCTAGGTTTCTAGTTCCGTGATATGATCTTGCTTTCTAGTTTCGTGCGAAGGTCGAACTCTCTTTATTTTATGCAAATTTTGAAGTTGGACTTACCAAGATTTGTGTATGAATTCCATCCGAATTACGTCATGCTGCATGCTTTATTTTAGAATAACTTCACCAGGTTGTTTCCTATGAAAAACCAAATTTATGTTTACACGTGTGATACCGTCAGTTGAAAATGCACTAGACGTTCACTTCCCCGGCTGAGGCAAAGTTGAGGGCATCAGTCATCGTTATAGGCCTCTTTAGGACGATATATTATCGAGCTTTCCTGTGAAAATTCCTCGATTGTGTTTTCTAAATTAAGCTCGCGATGGGAGACCACGCACACGGCACGGCGAGAACAAGCCCTGAGAAGGTGGCCGAAGCATCAAGGAAAGCAATGGAAGACGGCAAAAAGAAGACCAAAAGTGATGCAGAAGCAAGGGGTCGGACTCGGGGGAGAGTGGAAGATTGAAGAAGCCGAATCTTACGGCGTGATTTCCAACGGGAAGAACGGTCTGATCTTCAAGATGGCGTCTTTCGAGGTCGCCACCCCAGGAAGCAGCGGCGACACAGAAGTAGCTGTGGAGGCGGACAAGGCGATAGTGAGGGTGGTGATGGACAGTGGCCGTCGAGGCGGCGGCAGTGGTGGTGCATGGGAGTGGTGGTGCATGGGAAGCGTTTATGGCGAAACTAGAAAGAAATGATTGGAATGGTCATTCTTCACAATAAAAGCAACACATTTGGTGCGAATGGAATGATTTTCATCAAGTTATTTAATTTTGGCTTTACTATATAATAAAATCAAATTTATGTGTCTTCATTTTACATTCGTTTGTTCTAATTATTTGTAAATTTAATATCTTATTCGAGTCACTAAATTAAGGCCTGATAAGATAAGCTCAACAGGGTGAATCAACCGACGAATGTGCAATTTATTTTGCCGCTAGCTAAGATTAACTCAAATTAATGAGCAGAAATGTTATTCACGTTGTCTTGTTGCTGTTCAAGTTTTAAAAACTGCTGTGGACCTAATTTAAACTGGATTTAGTCGGATTCGATGAGGACATAATTGCATGGACAATCACAAAATGTCACATGGATCGTATACAAGGTCCATGTCAAGACAAGTTTTTAGGAGAACGAGTCTCTTGACATGAGATTTCAACACGGAACGCGGGAAGATCCGGCCGCGTCACATGCATCGATGCTAGTTCTGTCTGCACATATTCAAATCTTTAAGAGAATGGTTATGTGGAGTAAAAAAATAACATATTGGACAGATTATTCTCGTGATTAGGTTAAGTGACATGCAGCACGGAAGAGCTTAACTAGTTGACAATTTACTATATCAAGATTGTTGATATTGCACGTTACTTTAAGCTAAGATTTTCCAAGTTTGAATGAGTCGACAATCTTTAATGTTGTGAAATATTACGGTACATATTCAATTAGACGTTAGAGCTGGTCAAAGCTGAGCAAGTTGATGTTGATCGACGTTTTACATATGAATTCATCTGAAATTTACATGTACTGTTGGGATACACAATTCGAGTCGCGGGTGGATGAGGAAAGCTCGAAACGAATGGAGTTGGCATAATATCAATGACAGAAACATCAAGCTAATGACGTACGGAAAATTAAAAATATGAAATATGGTACTTTATAAAAGTGGATGGACATGTGTATTCACGATCATCGTTTCGTTGTCGAAACCATTTCTAAATTGTGTATCTTGCTTGCCGGTGAGAAAGGTATTAAGTTAGGTTTTGTATTACTCCCATGTTTAATGAACGTTTTTTCTTTATCTTAACAGCTTCATCATCGTCAACTGGGTCACGTGACGTCTCGTGGGAAGAGAATTCTTGCAGCCTTTGAAAACAAACAAACATTATCCCCAAACTTTATATAAATTTCACGAAACTGTTGCTTTTACCTGGTCTGCCCCGGCGGTTTCTTATCAGCTTCCTGGACCCTCTAGTTCGCGATCATGGAGACTTTCTTGAGCGGCGGCTTCGCCATGAGCACGAAAAGAGGGCACAGCGACGTCTCTCCGTCGACGCCGAGACAGACGAACTCACTCCCAGAGAGCCACAAGCGCATCAAGACCGTCGATCAGGCGCCGGAAAATGGATGGAAAGCGCGAGGTCCGGATCAAGTGAGGAGCAACACCCACTTCTTCCGTTGCCATAATAATGGCAAGTCAACGCAGGAGAAGGAGGAGGAGATGAAGGACTGCGGTTCTGATTCGGAGATCCTCTTTTTCCACAAGTTTTTCTGATGCTAAAGTCAGAGGAGCCATGGGCGTGTGTGCAGGTGAGAGAAATAAGAATGTTCTTCTTCATCTTTTTTAGATGGATCGTGCTAGTAAGAAGATGAAGGTGGGGGTTTTCATATTATAAGTGAGATAGAGACAGAGAGACGGAGAGACATAGAGAGGCATGTCGGAGAGTGACATTTGCTTGCTGCTGTAGTTCTATCCTTCTATGTAGTGAAAGAAGTCTGCTTTTCTGGATCTGCTTCTGACCATATTAGTTTGCGTACAAGCTACAAGCTTTCATATCTGAAGCACATGAATGAATTCCTTTTGTGGCGTATCAAGAAAACACGACGACATCCCGATGTATAATCCAGTTCGCGTCATCTGTGAAAAGTCAATCATTTCCTCCGAAGCATACGCAATGGAAGTCAATGTCCGGTTCATTGTTTTGGAAAAAGGTGACCACACAGGCTCTACTCCTTTCCGTTCATCACCAGCTGCTTAAACAGAAGAGTTTTTAACTGATTTTGCATTCCTTCATTTCTTTCTTTTCCCGGTAATTACCGTCTTCATCGCCGGAAGGGCCATTTTCTGCCGGGTTGTCGAGTTACTGATCAAGAATAGATGGAACCCAGAGTATCTCTCCGCGGTCCACAACGATTAACGTTTCGGTATTAATGACAATGGCCATAGCATCATCCAGATATCAGAAATAGTTGCGGAAGGAGACCTATCGATTTCATGACCATTAGTTTGCAAGAAAGAGAGGAACGAGTGTGGGAGGACCAAAATAATCATTTCCAAACGCTTTAATAAGAACATAATTTGCCTCTACAGTTGATTGCTTCTCAAAGAATATAAATATTATACAAGGCCAGAATAAATTTCTATACGTAGGGTTCATAAATGTGAACAATCGCTCAAACGTACATTAAAACAATCGCTCAAACGTACATTAAAAGCACGGTACTTGGTTGTAACAGATCCCTAATCGTAAGGATTTCTAAAATTCTTCAACAGATCTGGGATGTCATAACCCAGCATATCATCCACAGCTTGTATCATTTTTGGCTTTAGCTTCTCAAATTTATCTATGTTGTAACCACTTAATGTCTCCCTAAAGTGCTCCGCATTCGGAAAATCCCCTGGAGGTAGATGGAACTCTCTCTGAACCTGCAATCCGCAAACATGCAATGAACAAGTGAAAACCCGAACTGAGAATGCGTGCACATGGGGGAAGAGAGAGAACCTTGGCAAATTCGTCTTCCAAATTATCAATGAGTCTCTGTTGGGTCTTAGCTTTGCCCATCATAGCAGGCATCTCCCTTTTAAGATGGCTGATTATGTATGCATGAATCTTAGCAGCTCGAGCACGTTTCACAAATTCATTGATCTGGTAAAATCATGTAAAATTAAAATACATGTTTCAAACAAGCATAATGAAATTACTTGAATGGGAAAACAGCTCCATAACCTAGGTTAGGTACTAACAGTTATCTACTACTAGATATCCTATAAGAACACAAACGCAAGAAGACCAACGTTAAGCATACACTTACCCTACGATCACATGCCTTCTTTGGGATATCCTTTAGGTCTGATAAAAGGTCTTCCTGTTCTTTTTCAAAAAGTTCTTTTCCAATGGGACCAGTAGCAGCTTCATTCACAGGTTTGTCGTTAAACGAGCTGCCAAAAAATCCAAGATGTTAATTCATCATTGGCTTCAAAAAAAGCCTTAACACGGAATGAAGAACAACTTTAATAAATTGCCGGACACCTTTTGCATATGATCAGACAGAATAATACACAGCAATATTAATCATAACAAACCACACATGCTGGGAAATTCCAGATAGATGTAAACCCAACAGTATGACTTTAAATTTTAATAACTGAAACCACAGTGATGCTCAAATAGGTATCATTAGCAAAAGGACCCACATATTCATTGTCATGTCACTAATGATTGCACAGAAAAGTGACTAAAAGACTGATCACGCCATTATGTTGTAATGTGGACATCAAGAACGTGCATAAGATTTGCAGGTCTATGTTAAATGAACCTACCCTATGTAGACTCGCATAACTTCTGGAGTATTTAGGACTTTACCAAGAGACCACATTAATGCTCCATACACTCTCATCAGCTGCAACAAACGTTGAATAATCAGACAAGACTACTGCAAGATGAATGGTGCTTTGATAATCAACGAATTAAATTAGCAATTGGATGTCAATTCTCACTTGTTGGGTATCCACTTGGTCAGCTTTGTTCAAAACCACACGAATCTTGTCGTCATGACCACGTAGAGAAGAGATCACACGCCTGAATTCATCGCTTACATCAAGCTTGTGAGGATCGAATAGGAGCAAAATGAGGTCACACTTTGCAGCAAACCATGAAGTTACACCTGTAAAATCATAGGCACGCTGTGTTCGTTGCTTCTCACCCGACAAAACTCCAGGAGTATCAACAAAAGTGATGTGCTCCAGTAGCTTCCGGCATGCAAAAGGATACACATACAGACGAGATAGAAATTAAAGTGTCTGCAGAAAAGTGAAGCACAATGTACAGAGTTTGAAAGGTCGTGCCGAGAAGAACTACTCACAGGATGAGGCATTTGGGAACACTGAAATTTTGACAAAAATGCAGTTCCAAATGTTGTCAAGCCACTAAATGGCATGTCTGCTTGGACTGCAACAGTGTTTCCAGGGATGCTTCTTTCATCTGGCCCAGACTGCATAAGGACCCAGTTAGCTTTTGGACTTCTTTTTACTTAAAATTCACGAGAAGAGAAAGCCTAACATTCCAAACATCTTGCATCAACTAATTAGAAAAGGTAGATTGAATACACAATGACAGATTGAGAATCTGTTCAATGAACAGACCTATTACCTAATTGCTCTTTTATATGAGAGGTATGCTAGGTATACCAAAACTGGTCTACTAAATTAGTTCACTAAATGAAGTGACGAATTGTAAGCAGGCCTTCGAACAAACCAGCCATATTTCACCATCCTAGAATTGTTCCACATCACTTAACAAACCAACTTACTAGACTAGTTTTAGTATACCAAACATTGTTCTTTACTGAACTGGCTCTAAAAAGATTTCCAGTACCATACCATTACGACCACAAACCTATCTGTTGTTGGTTCAGGTCCAATATGAGCTCCTGAAAAACAATAATAGACAGTGAGCACGCCAAGAAATCTCGTATTAGTATAGGGAGGGTAAAAAAGAAGAAGGATGACTTACCTGGATAACTACTTTGTAGCAAATGCTTGATGAAAGTTGTTTTCCCAGTGGAGTATTGACCCAAAAGCATTACCATCGGTTTGGCATCAAAATCACTATTTGCCTGCAACAGAAATGTCAAACAGCGACAATCAGCTCACTGTGCCAACTAATTGGACAAAAGTTGGTGAATACTTTTAGGTGAGACTCTCCATGTATAATTGTCACAAGTTACTCACCAATAATGGTGACACAAAGTCATTGAAGCGATAAGTGACTTCCAGTGGCTTCAGCTTCTGAATATACAGTCTCTTTAAGCCATCAACAATGGATGTAACTGAGGAAAGAGATATCTGAAAAAAACCACGTAAAGACAGTTTAAAGAGTTAACACCAAAAGAACTGAGTTGTAAATTTTAACCCTCTTCCCC
>BCNH02000006.1:29498069-29513352 GCA_001662345.2 Metrosideros polymorpha var. glaberrima | reverse complement strand
CCCCCCCCAAAAAAAAAAAAAAAAGATATCCATAGTAGAAAGGACCTCGTAGGAGGGTCACTTCCCAGCACTGAGCGAGCAGTCAAAAAACCCAAAAGGTAGGATGAAGCAAATTATTTATGCATACATGGAATTTACTATGCAAAAAGAAACTGTGATAGCTTGAGGACCACTTTTCTAAGCAATTTCTATCAGCAAAAGCAACAGAACATATGCCTAAGAGACAAATTTCCAGAGGCTTCTAAGACAATAAATGAATATTACTAGATGTGGACAACTATTACAGACGGTTTAACTAATATCTATCAATATTGGCACTTTAGAACACAACAATTAACCCAATGCCACCGTACCAAAGCTGTTCTATCCAGTACAGCCACAATCGTGCCCAAGACTTCAACAAACTGAAAAATGAAAGCAGAATGGATGCAAAAGATAGATGATGTGATGCAATTATGAAGGAATGTGGATAAAGTGCATCGATAAGATATCTTCTGTTGCAGGAGTACTTAGAGCTCATGGAAGGATGATGCACCTTTTTTGATGATTTAGAAGAAAACCAACCAGCAGCTGGTGATGGTTGTGAGTGAGAACTGCCTGCATAATTGATAGTCAGCAATTACCTTGACAACTAAAATATGCAAATTAATACTCTCAAGATGAATTGCTAGTCAGAGACTACTTTGTCAATTAAAGTATGTCTCTCAAGATAAGCTCCTCACCATTAGAATCGGACTCGTTTGTCTTTGGTGATCGCTTTTTCTTCTAGCAGAAGGGGAAAAAATAGTCAAAATGCAGGATAAAATGAGCATAAAGAACAAAGGGAGGGTAGACTTACTGCTAGTAAGGCATCTAGACCTGTCATTGTAGGAGGTCTCAAATTTACCAAGTCAACTGCAGCACAAGCAAATATTTTTCACTTTAGTATTTTTGTATTAGGAAGAAAGCCACATTTCTTATGATATCATGCTTCTGACAGGAAATTGGCAGTGCAAGATTTTTCACCATAAATTCACGTGACTACTTAAAATTACAAAATAAGATTTAATAAAAGGTCTGAATTGATAGCTCACTTTCGCTGCTCGAAAGATCTTGTGTGATTGATTGTCCAGCTTGTGCAAGAGACACTAACTACAGATCGAAGAGAGAAAAACAGGTCAGTAACACAAATATACAACTAAAACTCCATGACAATTATTTCCATTGTACCTGCATTGCAGTAATGAACTCCCCAAAACCAAGGAAACCCTGTCGCTTGGAATCTGCAATTGCCCACACCTGATGAAAAAACAAGAGATGCAAAGAGTTTGAATAGAGTCAACAATTAGATGACGCTGTAGGGAGTAGGAATCGCTCGTGCAGCAAAAAAAAGTGCAATTTTGAAGACTGTGGTCCCAAATAAGAATCATGTAAGTACAGATTCGAGGACAGGAAACAACCCCTACATAATAGAGTGGATCTAGAGCAATAAATGATGCTCAAATGGCATTCTTTCTATTCACGGAGGCTGATCTTTGAACAACGTGGACTATATTTTCCACCGAACACCAAGAGAAGATGTGACCCCAACAAGAAATTATCGCTTAACATATAACTTGACTGTCATTACAGCTTCATGATTCATAGTAAGTTATCATCCATCAGGAACCTGTTATCCTCCCTACACATAGTTTACCATTTCGGGGATACTTTAGCAAAGAAAAATATAAAAAGATTTGCAACCCAAATGCCGTGTTGGCTGTTCATATCGATTAATTATGCAAAATGGAAAATCGAAACGCGGTGACGTGGATTATTCCACCAGTTAAGCTTTAACTGGATATACATAATCCTCCGATCACAAGTAAAAACAGCAAAGGGTCACCGCACTTCAGCGGGAGGAAGAACACATTATGAATGAAAACAACCCAAAGACGTTAACGACGCGAACGAATAACGCCCAGAAAGCACAGGAAGAGAACCTGCTTGAGGTCTGGTCGAGGCAAATTCGACAAGGCGAAGAACTTAATGGCGTCGCCCCCCGTAATGCGCCCATCCCCATCTGACAATGCGCAAAAGCCATCAGACCAACAACGACGAAAACTGAAAATGGTCGGAAACCGCGTGACAAAATGCACGAACAAATGAAACATCGGAGAACGTCTGAACTCACTTCCGAAGAACAACAGCATTCGCAAATCGCGTCCCGCGACGCTCGTCGGGGGACGAATCCATTCGCGAACGGAGAGGGGAGAGGAGAACCTGACCTGAATCGGCGTAGTTGAACCATTCCTGGTAGATGTGCTGATTCTCTTTGGAGCACGTACTGATCGGAACCGGAGAAATCTCCATGATTCTCGAGCGGTGCAAAAACCAAAAAACTGACCTCGTTCCACCGCGAATTCCAAATCAAACGAGAACGCGAAATTAATAAGGAGAAAGAGAGCCCAGCCCCCCCCACAAAAAATAAAGAGAGTCGGGATTTGGCTTGTGTGTTCGGTTTCTCTCGCTGTCTCGCCTCGCGCCCTGGAAGGAGAGACCCTTCTCACCGACGGAAAGCAAAGAGAAACAGGGCGGACTTGGGCAAAACGCCGTCGCTCATGTGGATGCTTTAAACGACAGCGTTCTTAGCCCCTCGGATAGAGGATGATCGATCCAAATCGAACGGCGCGCGGCGCGTGTATTTTGGGGAGTCGCCAACCGAAATTAACCGGTGAACGCGGGGGGGCAAATGGTTGTACGCGTTTTATCGGTGATCGTATCATAGAACGTTGGTTATGCGGTAAATTCTCTTAGAATGTAATTTGAATTTTGAGCAAAAAGAAATTTTAGAAAGTTATAATTAGGACCATTATTACACCGTGCAGATGATAGATTTTTTCTTTTCTTTTTTTGGGGGGTGGAAGGTGCCAAGAAGAGAGATTCTTCGAAAAAAAAGAAGTGAAATATGGTGGATAATTTTTTCCTAGATGCTAAAGAAACAAGATTTTCTGCCCCCATATTTGAATACATCCTCACCGACGCATCTCAATATATGAAACTTTAATTATTTCTAAGAGCTCTTAGCACGATCGTAAGGGAATCCATTACTATCTTCTTAAGATAACATTTCAATAGTCGAGATTTGTGCTTTATGGTAGAAGAGAAAAAAGTGCTGTGTATTCACGTTACCAATGAAGAGTACAAGCCCTCCCTTGTATAGGATGAGAAGGCAATTAGGCTTAATTACAATTGATGTAAACTACGGTTAATCTAATCTAAAAAAATATACATTTAAGATCTCCTCGAATTCAATGGTCAATGTTTGATCAACGCGAGTTGATGGCGGGTCAGTGATCATCGGTTAAACTGACTTGGCGGAAGACGTCAGCAGGCGAAGGACCGTTGGGCGCCTGGATCTCGCATGCCGAACCTTTTGGCGATGCATGACGGCTCGTTTAGTGGCAAGATCTCACGAAGTGAGTCATAGGTTGGTGTTTGTTTTTCGAATTAAGTGGCGGAAGGTGTCCAAATCATCACTCAACAAAGGAGGGGTTCTCGAGTCTAAGGTGTGTGACAACATTCGTCGGCAACGAAATTTTACGATCTGGCTTGTCCGAGGGTGGTGAGTCTAATGGTGGTGTCCATTTTTCAAAATGAGCAGGAAATGTGCCAAACAGCAACTAAGGGCTTCGGTATTGGTGGAGAACCGTGAGTGATGCAACTGGGGTGACTGGCGTCGTGGCGACCACTGTGGGGCAAACTCGATGAGCACTTCTCAGCTAACAATGATTCTGTATCAAGTTGAGATTTGTGGTTATGGTAAAAGAAGAAAAGTTTAGTATATGCACGTTACTAATGAAGAGTACAAGAAAATGTAAACTACAATTAACCTAATCTCAAATGTATATTTTAACATCAATAATGAAGAAAGTGTTCATCGAAGAATGAGATTACGTAACTATGTAGGGGAGCTATTTCGAGCCTGAGTTAGAGTCAAGATTATCCTTAGATTCGTCATCCAAACCTCCCTATCTCCCAACAAAAGTTTGCATATTAATCTTAAAGCTTGGTCGAGCCAGCTTTGAGTAGAACACTAACCCAAACTCACTTGCTTCAAGCCTTAAATTTACGAGAATAGCCGAGTTCAGTAAGGTGTAACCGAGTGAGGCATCAAAGTAATGGAATATTCTTCCTTGATTGGAGCTAGTAGATAACGCCTTTTAATTGGGATAAGAATATCACAAATACCATAACTTTCATACCGCATTCACTTAAGTGCCGTAATTTTCCATTGATCATTAAGTGCCAAAATATTTTACGAATGTTCACCTTAGTACTGGAAATTCGATGTGGCATAACACTTGTAGTGAACGTTTTTTAAAAATTACGACACTAAAGTGATTGACTGAAAAGTTGCATATCACTAAAGTGATTAGAAAAAAAAAGTTAAGGCGCTCGCTTATGCTATTCAAGTGATCGAAAAAAGGTTACGACACTTAAGTGAGCGTCTTACGAAAGTTATGACACTTGTGGTGTACTTTTCTCCCATTTAATTCATACCCACCTTGCAATGTGGATAGGTGGAGGAACTAAAACGTATCAAATGGCCTCTCATTGGCCAAAGAGAAACGGTCTTTCAACGTTAATAGGTTTGAAATTCTTGTTTGGAACTCCCGTAAAAGAGTATTGCGAACAAAACAAGGATTTATTTATCGACTTACTTCGAGTACAAAACACAACAGAAAGGCTTTTCTTTAGGACTCTTGCAATGAAACTATCAGCTTCCATCCAAACTTCAAGCTTCGTTCTCCCCGGCAATCCCAGCCAACTTCGATACTACGTTTCTCATTTTTAACTCTTATCAGACTGATAACTCCCACAAAGAGCTAAGTAAGGAGCAGCAAGTACACAGTCCCAATCATCAATTCATAGGAACGTCAGTAACCTTTGCGTAGATGTTAGTTCCTACGATATGTTTCAAGAATTAGAAAGAGAACCGAGTAAGGGTCGATTGTCCTATACCATAGACGGGTTCGATTCACCACCGTACCGTCCATCAAGTGCTTTGCGAATAGGCCAAGGAAATTTTGTGTCATCTCTTGGAAGGTCCCAAGGCATTCAGAAGTTTCCTGATTCGAATTCTTCCAACTAGTCGGAACCAGAGAGACAAGAACGAATGATATGTATCATGAAAATTGGCGAACTTTAATTCTTGAAACATATCGTAGGAACTAATATCTATGCTACAAAGCTCATGCTCTGTTTCTACCCTCCTAAACAGAGCAAAGGAACTGAAACTTGCGTATATCTGCTACGCTGTCGTGGCTATGGATCCTATATTCCCGTCAATTTCAACGCGATCCATATAGATTTTTGTCCAGTTTTCCAGAGAATGGTGTTTGCGGCGAGTTCGTGGCTGGCCAGCCCTGATTCAGATACCGAGAGTGGAGTGAAGGTGAGTACTTCCTTTCTCGTGGGCACGAGCTGACCAAGCTGGATCTTTTCTAGTAAAAATTACGATGGGAATAATGATATTTCTACTGGGGACGAAGTGGTGCGAGGTTATGTAGGAATTGCATATATGCTCTCTGGATTCACTCAAACATTTGTTTCAGGTGTAGAAATAGGCTGATCTTTTTGCTAGCTTCTTATTTCTGGGTTAACGAAGGTGGAATGTGAATAATTCGGCAGAAATTAAAGCTGGAGCTCAAATTCAGGGTGCAGTCTCGCCCCAGTGACAAAACTAGAAGGAAAGCCATGAAAGTGCTATCGCTATCGCATCTACGTACGGCCTTCTTTCGTCCGTAGATATTCAATTTTTCTGTCGAACTTTTACCCCAGCCTCAAACTCGATTTAACGCTGTCCTATATATTATGCAGGTGTAGATACTATATGCTTTGATAAAAAAGAAGGGACGTTCACGCTCGTTGGCCATATCAATCCAGTTGAGGTGGTGTTCGAACTGCGGAAGATTTGCATCATAGACATTGTGAGCGTGGCCATTCTGACTGCACGAAATGATACCTTCCCTGCAACAGGTGCGTGCATACATCAACATGCACCCTTAATATGTGTAGTAGAGAATATAGACGTAATAAGTCGAGTTGTTGTTCATTGAAATCCCTGGAGGAACTGGTTTGCGCTGAAAGTGACTACTTCGATGAACATGAGAACAACTCTTGTTAAATTGTTAATGTTCTCACGAAATCAAAAGGACCAAGTATTCGACTGTGAGTCTTGCTAAGGTTGCTTCCTCCGTGTAATTGGATTCAACGCTTCTGGTCCAGCTCAGAAGACCAATAGTTCTTGCCAAAAAAGAAAGGAAAAATACTTGGATAACTCACTGGGGCTCACAGCCCTAATTCGTGTCTGTAGGGTGCTTCTACACTGGATACTTGCATCACTCTTTGATAACCCCAAACATTTGGAAACCCTTTTGTCAAGGTTATGTCAGTAGCTTAAATCAGCCTTGTCCTGGCAAAAGAGGGGGCTTCTGGACATGCTATACATTTCTTAATTCTCGCTCTGTTAAGTTCGTATGCCTTATGATGTTTAATCCTTTTCTTTATAAATATATGCAGAAAGAATCACCGAGTTAATACTCATTGAGAACACTGACCTGGAAAGGAAGAGACCTTTAGAGATACAGATACCTGAAGAGCAACAAGAACAGTCGGACATGCAGCGAGAAGATCAACCACCACCAGGACAAGCTGATTCTTACGTATCTCAAGTAGAGGCATCACCTCTTTTTCATCCTCTTCCACCTCTGTCTCGCCCTCTAGCTTCTGAGGCTCGACCTTCATCCTCCGCAGTCTCACATCCATCTCATGGAACGCAAGCTGCTCCTGATCACGCGCCCGAACTTTGGTTCCCTTTGGCTCCATCATCTTTACGCATTTTTCGGACTGAGAGTCTCACAGCCATGCCAGCACACTCAAGCCTTTCTGAGCGAGCTTGTCTTCCCAAGGACATGAGACTTATGGAGGAGAAGGGACTGGGAGGGCATGATCAGCTTTTTGACTCCGCTGTCCTCCACCTCCTATCAGTGAGTAAACCTTATTTTATCCTTGTAATTGACATCATCCCGTGCACGCTCCTGACAGTGATTTCAAACTTCCGATCTTTGCATTGGTAGGGCATTGATGGCATCGATGAGCTCAAGAGGCATTACGACCTTCATGCTGGAGAAATGGCCAGCCGCCTCAAGGAGGCAGATGACATTGCCATCATGCAGCGTAAGCACGTGGAGGAGCTGGAGGCCAAGTTGTCGATGGCCAACATGCCGGAGCGTCGTCTAATGGATATGGTCTGCACAAGTGAGGAGAGGCATGCTAGGACAAATATAGAATTGGCTCTTATGCGAGAGAAAATGGACGAGGCGAATCGCCGCATTGAGTACTTAGAAGCTGGGGTTTCCAGATACCAGAACAGGATTGTTGTAGCCGAAAGAGAGAAGGAGAAAGCGGAAGAGAGGGCATCTAGGGCTAGTGACGAGGGAGAAACCACGAGCACACCTTGTCCAAGCCCTCCGGCTCCAAGGAGTACCTCCCCGAGTTTTGTTCCTTTACTTCTCCGAGTCCCTGTCTCACAGACTTGGAGGTGTGCAAGGAAAGCGTTCTTTTTTCTGAACTTGACATCTTACTTAGACGACCTTGAATGATAAAAAAGGATCTGAACTTTTATCCTAAATATTCATCCCGTAGATTCAGTGTACTTTGATAAGGAATTGAATCCAAATAGGGGTGGCCATTTGTCTCAATGGGATCATTTTATTTCCTTTTCTTTCTGCACAGTGGTAAGGTATGGTAAAGTTGGAACTATTTTACGTTGGAACTATTTTAACTACGCCCCAACTGGTGTACAGGTTTCTCAACGATTCAGTACCTATATGATAGCCAATATCGATAGAAAGTAATTTATGTCTTTGGCTGGATCAAAGACGAAGTATCATGGATTCCTAGCACACTACAAACGGCTTGGACAGGCATTCCTTACAATTTTATGTACCAAACAGATACCCATCTCCTATCAAGTGCTCAGCAGCCTGTTCTTCATTTCATCCAAGCACTTGCTCGGGAATACCAAAGAGCAACAACACTTGCTTCCAAATCTCCTAGGAAAAACTGCAGGTGATGAACATGTGAGCTCTAGTTTCAGGTGTTGTCCGTTACATAATATATGAGGAGGGTCAACGGTTGCCCCCGTCTTAACAAACGATCTTCAGCACACCACATGTACCGAATAGTAAGTGAACATATGAAGTTGTGATGAGGAATAGTCGGGTGATACTATTCAAAGTTTGTGGCAAAAGACTTTGCTCCCCTATCTCGTATAATTTCCGATGCATAATCTAAGAAAAAAAAACGCGGAAAGACAAATCTCCGATTGGTAAAAATCAAGCAACATCGAGATTAGGATAATAGCTAGGGGTGTGCATCGTCCGGGTGGGCGGTTCCCACCTTAGAACCGGGAATCGCTCACTAACGACCGGTTCTGAAAAATTGGAACCGAGAACCGCCTGTTGATTCCATAGACCACCCGAGAAGCGGACCACCGATCCGGTCCGGTTCCCGGGTGGGACCATGGAACCAGTCCCTTGTACATCACGTCTTTGTCAACACCATGTTCTCAAGTAGGGATGTGTTATTTTTTGTAAACCTTGATTTGGTACTTAATATAAGTGTAATTAGTGTAAGTAAAACTTCAAACTCTCATCTTGCTAATGTGCATAGGCATATATCTCTCTCTCTCTCTTTACTATTTGCTTTAAGTTCGTAAATTTTTTCTCTCAAATACTATTATTTGTATTATATATTATTTATTATACAACAATTCGGTCCGGGTGGGCGGGTGGGTGGTTCCCCACCTAGAATTAGGAACCGGACCGGTACCCAACGGTTCCAAGAAATTGGAACCGGGAATTGGATCGCTTCCCTTAAGAACCACCGGTTCTTGGGCGGTCCGGTTCGATTCTTGAGTAGGCGGGCGGTTCCCGGTTCTTTTGCACACCCCTAATAATAGCCCCCACAAATAGCTGCTTGAATAGTAGCCGTTTAATCCCATCTTCCTTTGTCTTTCCCATTTCCGTATAAAAAGTTCACAAGGAATTGCCCGAATAGTATTTATGTTTTTCGCTTAATTAAAATCTTAATAAGAAACGCATTTTAACTTTTTCCTGACCCGAAATACTGGAAACTTTCGAAATATATCAACTTTGGCGCCGAACTTTATCTTTACATCTTTATTTGTAATCTGGATAATATATCTAATTTTAGCAAGGAGGACAAAAATTACTTTCTACCTTTCTTAAGAAACACAAAACACAGGCTCTTTAATTGAGTTTTACTCGCAAGCTTTCATTTTGCTTTTCCCCCAACAAAATTTCAGGGGCAACAAATCCCACCGGCTTGGGTCGCTTGACTGTTTCCTTGTCCACTTCCACAATTGCTTCGGAAAAAGCGTACTTCCTTCCCTTGTTTTTTTCTTTGTCGACTTTTCAAACATGGCAGCTGCCCACCCTGTCCGCATATGAGAATCTGAGCGCGTTACCCCGCGAACTAAAACTCGCATCATCTGCTACTGTCGTCGCCGGGCATCCTAATTGCCGTCAGTTTCGGAAGCCATAGAGATAGATTTTCTTGCCGATTCTTCCCCAGGATGGTGCTCGTTGCGCCTTCCTCTCCGGCCAGCACTGATTCTGACGCCGAGAGTGGTAGGAAGGTGAGTACTTTCTTTTTGTGAGCACGAGCTGACCAAGCTGGATCTTTTCTGGGAAAAAAGCGATGGAAATAATGATATTTCTTCTGGGGACGAGGTGGTTCGAGATTATGTGGGAATTGCATACGTGCTCTCTGGGTTCAGTCAATCCTTTGTTTTAGTTGTAGAAATAAGGCTAAATCTCTCTGTGTGTGAGGGTTAATAAAGGTGGAATGTGCCTAATTCGGCAGAAATTAATGCTGGAGCTGAAACTGAAGGTGAAGTCTCGCCTCATTGACAAAATCAAAAGGAAAGCCATGAGATCGCATCTAGGTAGGCAGAGATTAATGCTGGAGCTGAAACTGAAGGTGAAGTCTCGCCTCAATGAGAAAATTAGAAGGAAAGCCATGAGAGTACTATCCCTATCGCATCTAGGTAGGGCCTTCTTTCTTCCGTGGATATTCAATTTATCGGTCGAACTTTTATCGCACCATCAAGCTCGATCCGCTGATTTCCCGGTACATTTTAGAGATACAGAACCTTTTCCATTTGATGCCCTCTTTCAAGGGTTCGTTCTTGCTTGTCCTGTATATATAATGCAGGTGTAGATACCATTTGCTTTGACAGAAAAGAAGGAACGTTCACGCTCGTTGGCCATATTAATCCAGTTGAGGTGGTGTTCAAACTGCGGAAGATTTGCGTCATAGATATTGTGAGCGTGGCCATTCTGACTGCACGAAATGATACCTTCCCTACAACAGGTGCGCGCATACATTAACACACGCCCTTAATATGTGCTGTAGAGAATAAAGACGTAATAAGTCCCGAGTTCTTCTTACATTGAAATCTCCAGAGGAACTGGTGTGCGCTGAAAGTGACTGATTAGATGAACATGAGAATTAACTGATCAGAAGGACCAACATTCGACCGTAAGTCTTGTTAATGTATGCTTCGTCTGTGTAATTGGATTCAATGCTTCTGGTCCAGTTCAGAAGACCGAATATTCTCGCCAAGAAAGAAAGACTAAATACTAGGATGAATAGCTGGGCCTCACATCCCCTAAGCCCTATCTGTGGGGTGCTTCTACACTGGATGCTTGCATCTTTCTTTGATAACTCTTTACACTTGCCTCATTAGCTTAAATCAGCTTTGTCCTTTTCTTTCTAAATATGCGCAGCGAGAATCACTGAGCTACAACCTGTTGAGGACACTGACCTGGGAAGGAAGAGATCTTTAGGGATACTGCTATCTGGAGAGCAACTAGAACAGTCCGAGAAGCAGCAAGAAGACCAACCACCACCAAGACAAGCCGATTCTTTCATATCTCAAGTAAAAGGATCACCTCTTTCTCATCCTCTCCCTTCTCTGTCCCTCCCTCTTGCTTCCGAGGCTCGACCTTCATCCTCCCCAGTCTCACATCCATCTCAAGGAACGTCAGATCAGACGCAAGCCGCTCCTGATGAGGCGCCCGGACTTTCTTTCCCTTGTGCTCCATCACCTTTGCGCATTTTTCGGATGGAGAGTCTCTTGGACATGCCAGCACAGTCAAGCATTTCTAGGGGAGCTTGCCTTCCCAAGGTCATGAACCTTATGGAGGAGAAGGGACTGGGAGGGCATGATCAGCTTTTTGACTCCGCCATCCTCCACCTCCTATCAGTGAGTAAACCTTATTTTATCCTTGTAATTGACATCATCCCGTGCACGCTCCTGATGGTGATGTCGAACTTCTGATCTTTGCATTGGTAGGGCATCGCTGAGCTCAAGAGGCATTATGACCTTCATGCTGGAGAAATGGCCAGCCGCCTCAAGGAGGCAGATGACATTGCCATTGTGCTGCGTAAGCAGGTGGAGGAGCTGGAGGCCAAGTTGTTGATGGCCAACATGCCGGAGCGTCGTCTAATGGATATGGTCTGCACAAGTGAGGAGAGGCATGCTAGGACAAATATAGAATTGGCTCTTATGCGAGAGAAAATGGACGAGGTGAATCGCCGCATTGAGTACTTAGAGAAGGAGAAAGCAGAAGAGAAGGCGTGTAGGGCTAGCATCGAGGGAGAAACCACGAGCGCACCTCGTCCAAGCCCTGCGGCTCCAAGGAGTACCTCCCTGAGTTTTGTTCCTTCTCCTAGTCCTCGTCTCACAGACTCGGAGGTGTGCAAGGAAAGCGCTCTTTTTCCTGAACTGACCTCTTATTTGGACAGTCTTAAAATGAGAGGTTAAGAGTTTCTTTTCTAAAGGATTCATCCCTAAGATTTCTAGCGCTTCGTTAGGAAATTGAATCCAGATGGGGGAGCCATCTGTTTTTCTTCTTGTGCAATAGGTCAGTATAGTAAGCCGGAAATACTTTAACACGAGAGGAGGAAGGATACATCTAGTTTTGACAGTTTCCTTTTTAGTTTCGTCCCCATCTCTAGAAATCTAAGTTTCAGTTTCCAAAATTTCACTCTCGTGCTGCAATTTAGTCCACAGTGGATTTCCAATTCTTGCAGCGGCGCAAGCTATAGAACAGTACGGTGGTGTAACTTGATGTAATTAGAGGTCAGAGAGTGTCCTTGATTTCAAGTCACGCGTCCAAGTGTTGCGGCCCAAATTAAATTCGATTGAGGGTTAGGAAACTTAAATGACATGTAGATTCATGCCATAATATTCGTGCTCACTCCAATTGAATCACAATGCTAGGGTAATCAGAACAATTAGCGGTTCAAAAGTTACTCAATTTTTTTCTAAAACTCTCGGCCTTTGTGCTGCAAAAATAATTACGCGGATTCAAGGCGAGTGAAAGAGAATAGAGACCATAATTAGACAAAAAAGAAAATGTAGGACTAAAAAGAACTCAAGTTTTAGTTATTCTTGTGTCTATTTAGTCACTGTTGTTTCTGTTCGTAAAATAAGAAATTGAGGATTGCTGAGGAAGAAACAAATAATAAAGATCCCTTAGAAGTACGAATTTTTTTTCACTTTATATAATAGTATGAACTACTTATATTAATTCTTTTCATTTCTAATCACCCCGACAAAGCATAGTGTAATTTCTTGGAATTGAAAGCGAAAGTGGAAGAGAAGTGAAAGATGATTGGTGAAGCAAATGGAGTAGGGCCTTTCTTGAGAACTCTCTCTTTCTTGAAGGTGTAAGACTCACCAATCAGTAAGAGGGTGAAATGAGGGAGTTGCATTAAATTAACCAAGGGTGAAATGATTCCAATAGAAATATATCAAGTGGCCCTTAAATAATTAGCTTAGGCATGTGGCTTAATCTCAGGGTCAAAAAGAAGAGATATTTTTGAGAAAGGGAAGATGGCCTCATTTCATTCAGCCAAGTATAAGCTATAATTATTATAAGCATTAATGAACTAAGGCCAAGTTGCATGAGGCAATGCATGACCTCATCACTAGCAAGTCTGCATCTTCAAGAGGAAAAAGGTGTGAGGGATTTGGGATTTAGGAAAATAGGAAAATAAGCACAAATGGAAAATTGCCAATGAATCCGATACGTAAATTGGAGTGTATCAATCTCCGTTAATAATCTACTCGGCATTACGTATATTGTCACCACCCTAAAAAATTAACCCAAGAACAAATATTCGGTGGCTCGACCTCAAAGGGACCATTTACCGAAACTGCAGATACAAGAAAATGCAATTTGGCCTCTGCAATTGCCATGTAGATCCTCAAACTAAAATCTCCACTTGTGACATTTATCATCTACGATTTTCTACGCATTAAAAATAAATGCTACAATTTTAGGGATGTCACCATACCGGTTCGGTCCTTGGTTCGTAAAAGTGAAACTGGTGGCCGGACAGTCCAGTTCCAAGTTCCGAGGGGGAATGGACCGGATTGGACCGGTTTTCATATACAACGATTTACGTTCGAGGTGTAAATTTTGACGAAGTTGTGAGAGACTAATATTTCTCACCAATTGATGCTTGTTTTTAGAATAGTAGTGTGGAGCAATTGCTCGGTGCATAACTTTTCTTCAGCTTTTTCTGATTTCACTGGAAAATCTTTGGCTTGTTTACCGGTTCCACTGGAACCGGACCGGACCGGTAGTTCCAGTTCTATACGGGGACCGGACCAATCCGGACCGTGCACACCCCTAGCAATGTGGACAGGTGGAGGAACTAAAACGTATCAAATGGCCTCTCATTGGCCAACAAGAAATGGTCTTTCAATGTGTTAATAAGTCTGAAATTCTTGGTTGAAACTCCCGTAAAAAGTAGTGCGAACAAAACAAGTACTTATTTATCGACTTACTTCGAGTACAAAACGCAACAGAAAGGCTTTTCTTTAGGACTCTTGCAATGAAACTATCAGCTTCCATCCAAACTTCAAGCTTCGTTCTCCCCGGCAATTCCAGCCAACTTCGATACTACGTTTCTCATTTTTAACTCTTATTAGACTGATTACTCCCACAAAGAGCCAATTTCCATCTTTTAGCCAGACACAGAGAGCTAAATAAGGAGCAGCAAGTACACAGTCCCAATCATCAATTCATAGGAACTTCAGTAACCTTTGCATAGATGTTAGTTCCTACGATATGTTTCAAGAACTAGAAAGAGAACCAAGTAAGGGTCAATTGTCCTTACCATAGATGGGTTCGATTCACCACTGTACCGTCCATCAAGTGCTTCGCGAATAGGCCAAGGAAATTCTCTGTCATCTCTTGGAAGGTGCCAAGGCATTCAGAAGTTTCCTGATTCGAATTCTTCCATCTAGTCGGAACCAGAGAGACAAGAACGAACGATATGCATCACGAAAATTGGCGAACTTTAGAGACTAATTTCCGGTTCAAATATTTGCTCGAAAGATCGCCTCTTTCCTAAAGAGAGTCTCCTGTCTATGTTGCTGAGTTTAGAAAGGTTACCGAATCTGGATTCTCAGCCTAAGTGTCCCAAAAACATGTTGAAGATGTTGCAGCAGCATACAATACAATCAACCAAAACATCCCAGTCACCGAAAATTAACACAACTAGGTATCTAGATATCCCAGCAGAATGTCAAACTTGTCATAGAAAGAAAAATCTCCCATTCTCGGGTGGAATCGTTTCGGAACTAACACTTACACAGAATCAATCATCATTCAAGAAAATCTATAGAACCATACTTCAATTTCATCCGACTGGGAAAAATTAACACTTACTAATCACAATTCACACATCTTCCCAAAGAAACAATGCCCACTAATCACCATCCCCATCCCCATTAGTCTTTAGCGCTCTCCAAATCGGTGTCCAAACTTGCTGATACGCCATCCTAAAGATACAATCACACAGCTTCTCCCGCAGCTCATGCCGGCATACATCAAAGACGATACAATGTGGGCGAAGTAGCCATAAAGATTCAGCAAAATCGAAACTGGAAAGAGGCACAAATCCACTTCTTTAGCGATTACTGCATCTGGTATATGTACAAACACACTTTCAGTGAGCTTGGGGTCGAAGCAACTGAAGAACCCCATTGTTCCTCACATCAGACTACAGAGTGATGGCGGCATTGCAAATCACCATCGTTGCTATTCATACATATCATGGCAACAATGATCACCCGAGACTGTAAAAGGTCGTGACATCTCATTACACCACACGCTTCTTTGGCGTGCTCTTTTTCTTTCTTTTTTTTTGGGGG
>BCNH02000006.1:29473384-29498046 GCA_001662345.2 Metrosideros polymorpha var. glaberrima | reverse complement strand
AACTTGGTAATAAAGAGGAAGAAGAAGAAGAAGAAGTAAAGAGCGTAAGAAATCACACGGGTGTTGGTTCGTCTTCCTGCTCACTAGAGGCACAGCGATGTGAGGTGGAAATCGTCGATCTCCGGCGGCGGGAGGAGGTTGAGATCGAACGGCAAGGGTTCTCTTCTTGACGAAGATGCGAACTCCTCGCCCTCGTCATCAATCACCGTGGATGAGGAACCGCAGCCGCTGCGACAATCCTCGGGCGGCGGCGGTGGCGGCGGCGGAGTCCTAGCCCGTCGCTTCGCCGTCGCCGGCGGAGAACTCGCAATCTCCGGCGGCGATGGTCGAGGACCACTGGACGACACCACGGTGCTGCTTAAGCTGCTCGAGGTCGGTCTCTGCGGGCTGACGTCGTGGTGTTCACCGCGAAGATCTCGAGCGCCTCTCCGACCGAACTTTCTGGAATCAATCAACGGAGCTCGTAGATCGCGACAAGGGGCCAGAGGGAAACTGGACGGAGAGACGGGGAAGTTGGTCCTGGCCTTAACCCCGCGGAACGTCACGGCTGCCGCGTCGAAAGCACGCGCTGCTTCCTCCGGCGAGCCGAAAGTGCCGAGCCGCAAGAGCCTCTTCGTCCCAGGGTCCCTGATCTCGGCCGTGTATCTGCCCAGCGACTTCCGCCGAACGCCTCTGTATCTGGGTTCCGCCTGCGGCACTGGAGGCGATGCTATTTCGGCCGCCTCCCTTTTCGCAGCCGCGGCGGCGCATCTCCCTCTCCTCATGACTGCTCGTTCTCGCGGTGGCCGAAAGTGATGTCTCTCTCTCTCTCTCTCCTCCTTCTGCTGCGAGAAGGGTTCAGTGGATTCAGAGAGGGAGAGAGGGAGAGATGAAGATGGAAGTGGGAAGAAGGAAGTGGATGGCACCCGAGCAACACCACCACCACCACCACCACCTCTTGTGTTCGGAAGAAATGGTTTTTTTATTCGTCGCGTTTTTCTATGACTTCTTCTGTGTCCCGACGGGAGATATTCGCATCATAATTCTTCATGATTTTTCGTAATTTTTAAGAAAATATATAAAATGTCATGTCGCGTGAAAACCTGTAATAAATACTTTTAATTAATAGACGAGATTTATTTATTTATACGGTGACCATCCAAAGGTTGGAATTGAGTCTATTTTCAAAAGAATGGTCCAAAACGCATGCCCCTTTTTGTCCTTCTCGCTGCGTGGCGACCGCTGAGTTTCGTGTTGACTTTGCCTTTCTGTTTTGCTTGCCCCTGGGCAATTACTTCACTTGATTTCCATATTTATAGAAATGTGGAGAAAAGTCCTCAGAAAAAGAAAAATCCAGGTAACGGAGGGTGCTAATACGCTAATTTGTCATGAACGAGAAATCTTCGTTATTTCGGTCGGCAAAATTCAACTGTAGGTTGCTTAATTTTGATAATTCGGAGAAGAAAATCTAATGAACGTCTACTGTGATCCCAACAATTGCCATTCATCATCGAGTTTATTAGCGAGAACGATTGTCGCATAAATAATTATGTATTGTTTATTCAATCATACTCATTGAATCGCACGGGATTCGTCAAGGCATCGTATTCAGTGATGATACTTGCCGTTTGAACATTAGTGTGTTCTTTTCTCCCGTGGTTGTAATTGTAGGAGAGGGCAGCTCAACTTTCTTTTGTTGACCTCCACATATTGTGGTGTCAGTTCTTGGATCCTATCTTAATTATTTGGTTCTTCCTCACCTATCCTCAATTTCTTATTTTAGGAATAGAAACAACAGTGACTAAATAGACAGAATAATAACTAATAAGACTTGAGTTCTTTTTAGTCCTACATTTTCTCTTCTTCTTCTTTTTTTGTCTAATTATGGTCTCTATTCTCTTTCACCCGCCTTGAATCCGTGTAATTATTTTTGCAGCACGAAGGCCGAGATTTTTAGAAAAAAATTGAGTAACATTTGGACCGCTAATTGTTCAGATTACGCTAGCATTGCGATTCAACTGGAACGAGGACAAATATTATGGCATGAATCTATGGCTCCATTCGTTTTGCAAAAAATGTGACGCTTTTGAAAAATGTTTTTTGAAAAGTCATTTTCTAGGAAAATGACCAAATTTTCAGATATTCGGCTAAAACTTGAAATTGAATTGGAAAATGTTTTCCGTCGTTTGGTATGGAAAATCAAATTCGCTCTATTTAGTAATTTTTTTTTTTAAAAAAATATAATTAAAATTTTGAATTTTTTAAAAATAAAAATAATTAAAAAGAAATGGAAAGTGAAGAAGTGTAGGGAAGAAAGATTGGGGAAAATATTTTCTTTTTCTCAAAAGAGAAAATAATTTTCCCCACTTTTGTATATGTTTTTTCCATGGGTGGATAACGTTTTTCTTGAGCCATTGATTTTCTGCCCTCAAACATTGGAAAATCTGAAAAAATATTTTTTGGGATGTTGTTCTTCACGAAACGAACGGAGCCTACATGTGATTTAAGTTTCCTAACTCTCGATCGAATTTAATTTGGGCCGCAACACCCGTACACGTGACTTGAAATCAAGGACACTCTCCGACCTCTAATTACATCAGTTACATCACCGTATTGTTCTATAGCTTGCGCCCTTGCAAGAGTTGGAAATCCATTGTGGACTAAATTTTTTAAGAAGTGGACCCTACAATAATTTATGATTATTTTTTATTTATTTTTTATGGCCTAGAACAAGCTGTTAATCTCGTAGTGGATTAAAAACGGTCACTTAATCATTTCTTAAGAAAAAGATGTGGCTCAGCCATTTAGTAACTTGAACTTTTGGCATGAAAATGATCCCATACAAAATTGCTACCCCCACCTGGATCCAATTTCCTAACGAAGCACTAGAAATCTTAGGGATGAATCCTTTAGAAAAGAAACTCTTAACCTCTTATTATAAGATTGTTCAAATAAGAGGTCAGTTCAGGAAAAAGAGCGCTTTCCTTGCACACCTCCAAGTCCGGGAGACGAGGACTAGGAGAAGGAACAAAACTCAGGGAGGTACTCCTTGGAGCCGCAGGGCTCGGACGAGGTGGCTCATGGTTTCTCCCTCAACGCTAGCCCTGCACGCCCTCTCTTCTGCTTTCTCCTTCTCTGCTTCGGCTACAACAATCCTGTTCTGGTATCTGGAAACCGCTGCTTCTAGGTACTCAATCCGACGACCCGCCTTGTCCGCTTTCTCTCGCACAAGAGCCAATTCCCTCTTTGTCCTAGCATGCCTATCCTCACTTATGCAGAGCATATCCATTAGACGACGCTCCGACGTGTTGGCCATCGACATTTTGGCCTCCAGCTCCTTCACCTGCTTATGCAGCATGATGGCGGTGTCTTCCGATTCCTTGAGGCGGCTGGCCTGTTCTCGAGCACGAAGATCGTAACGCCTCTGGAGCTCACCAACGCTGTCGATGCCCTGTCAATGCAAAGACCAGAAGTTCAACATAACCGTCCGGAGTGTGCATGGATGATGTCAAGTACAGTAAGGAAAAAAATAAGGTTCACTAACTGAAAGGCAAGCTCCCCCAGAAATGCTCGACTGTACCGGCATGTCAGCGAGACTCTCGGTCCGAAAGATGTGCAAAGATGATGGAGCAAATGGGGACGAAAGTTCAGGCGCCTGATCAGGATCGGCTTGCATCTGATCTGACGTTCCTTGAGATGGATGTGAGACTGAGGAGGATGAAGGTCGAGCCTCGGAAGCAAGAGGGAGAGACAGAGGAGGAAGAGGACGAGAAAGAGGTGATGCTTCTTCTCGAGATATGCGAGAATTGGCTTGTCCTGATGGTGGGTGGTCTTCTTGCTGCTTCTCCGACTGTTCTTGTTGCTCTTCACATATCCGTATCCCTGAAGATCTCTCCATTTCCAGGTCAGTATCCTCAATGAGTATTAGCTCGGTGATTTTCTCTGCACGTGTTTAAAAAGAAACAGATTAATTAATGACAAGGCATAGGAACTTAACAGAGCGAGAATTAAGAAATATATAGCATGTCTAAAAGCCTCCTTTTGCCAGGACAAGGCTGATTTAAGCTACTGACATAACCTTAACAAAAGGGTTTCCAAATGTAAGAATTATCAAAGAGGAATGCAAGCATCCAGTGTAGAAGCACCCTAAAGATAGGGATTATGGGATGTGAGCCACGGTGATTCACCAAAGCATTTTTTTTTTCCTTTTCGCTTTTGCGAGAGTTGTTGGCCTTCTGACCTGGACCAGAAGCATTGGATCCAATTATACGGAGGAAGCATACCTTAACAAGACTTACGGTCGAATACTTGGTCCTTTTGATTCGTGAAAATGTTTTCAATTTAACAAGAGGGATTCGTATGTTCATCTAATCAGTCACTTTCAGGGTGCACCAGTTCCTCTGGAAGTTTCAGTGTGAAAAGAACTGGACTTATTACGTCTTCATTCTCGACATGCACCAGTTGCAGGGAAGGGATCATTTCGTGCAGTCGCGGCGGCGCCCATGCTGGAAACGCCAACCACCATGTGAGCATTCTTAATAGCTAAGTTACAGTCCTCAATCCACTGTGAGACTGACAACAAATTCTTTTCAAGCCAACTCTTTTCAGGGCCTGCATCTAGAGCTGCGTAATATACAGGACCAGCAAAGAGGAACAGTTGGAAGAGAGCGTTAGATCGAAAAGGTTCTCTCTCTAAAATGTAAAGGAAAATGAGCGGATAGAGTTTGACGCTGGGATACAAGTTCGATCAAAAAAATTGAAGATCCACGAAGAAAGTAGGCAGCACCTAGATTCACTTTTGCTTGTGCTTGCATTTCTGCCACTGCTCTATTGAGTTCCCTTATATGTTTCCGCAAAAAAAAGGTGATACCTAGATGCGGTAGTAATCTCATGGCTTTCCTTTTAATCTTGTCACTGGGGTGAGACTTCACGATTAATTGCATCTGCAGCATAAATCTCGGCCAAATTAGGCATAAAAAAAGATCCAGCTCGGTCAGCTCGTGCTCACCAAAACGAAGTACTCACCTTCCTTCCACTCTTGGTGTCCGAATCAGTGCTGGCTGGAGAGGAAGGCGCAATGAACACCATTCTCGGGAAGAATCGGCAAGTAATCTATCTGGATCGCTTCTGAAATTGACGGGAATGTAGGATGCAGGGCGACGACAGTGCAGCAGATGTATGCGAGTTTCAGATTTGTGGGGTACACGTTCAGATTCTGATATATCAAAAGGAACGGAAACTTCCTTGTTTAAATAGACAGTAAAAAGGAAAAAGAAAGGAAGGAAGCGTGCTCTTTCAAAGAAATTGTGGAAGTGGACAACCTGGTGTGAATTTGTTACTCGTAAAACAGTCTGGGCATCGGGTTTTTGGTTGATTGTATCGTATGTTGCTGCAACAGCTTCAACATGTTTTTGGGACACTTAGGCTGTGAATCCAGATTCGTTAACCTTTCTAAATTCAGCTACATAGACAGGAGACTCTCTCTAGCAAAGAGGCAATCTTTCGAGCAACATTTGAACTGGAAATTAGTCTCTAAAAGTTCGCCAATTTTCGTGATGCATATGTTCGTTCTTGTCTCTCTGGTTCCGACTAGATGGAAGAATTCGAATCAGGAAACTTCTCAATGCGTTGGGACCTTCCAAGAGATGACAGAGAATTTCCTTGGCCCATTCGCAAAGCACTTGATGGATGGTACGGCGGTGCATCGAACCCATCTATGGTATAGGACAATTGACCTTTACTTGGTTCTCTTTCTAGTTCTTGAAACATATCGTAGGAACTAACATCTGCGCAAAGGTTACTGAAGTTCCTATGAATTGATGATTAGGACTGTGTACTTGCTGCTCCTTATTTAGCTCTCTGTGTCTGGCTAAAAGATGGAAATTGGGTCTTTGTGGGAGTTATCAGTCTGATAAGAGTTAAAAATGAAAAACGTAGTATCGAAGTTGGCTGGAATTGCCGGGGAGAACCAAGCTTGAAGTTTGGATGGAAGCTGATGGTTTCATTGCAAGAGTCCTAGAGAAAAGCCTTTCTGTTGCGTTTTGTACTCGTAGTAAGTCGATAAATAAATCCTTTGTTTTGTTCGCACTACTTTCTATGGGAGTTTCAAACAAGAATTTCAAACCTAGTAACGTTGAAAGACCGTTTCTCTTTGGCCAATGAGAGGCCATTTGATACGATTTAGTTCCTCCACCTATCCACATTGCAAGGTGGGTATGGATTAAAGGGGGGAAAAGTACATCACAAGTGTGATAACTTTCGTACGACGCTCACTTGACTATCGTAACCTTTTTTGGATAACTTGAATAACATAACTTATGTACAGCGCTCACTTGAGTACTAAATTTTTTTTTCCTGATCACTTGAGTGACATATAACTTTTTAATCACTTGACTGTCATGATTTTTTAAAAACGTTCACTACAAGTGTTATGTCATGTCGGATTTCCAGCACTTGGATGAACGATCAATAGAAAATTATGGCACTCAAGGAAACTTATCACGTGTGAGAGTACTTCAACCAGAGCTAGGCTTTCCACACCGATCATCAAGGAAGCTCAACCCGACTTCGCAAAGCTATCGATGATTACGCCTTTAAAGTCCCGGCAAACTCCAGCAATTGCTCCTTCCGTCGAGCCCTCTACCAGCAAACCATCAATATTGAATTTCAAGACTCCCTTCGGAGGCGGTAACCACTTCCTAGGTAGAGCTTCTGGTTCATCGTTCTTTCTACTCGCCTCTCGATTCCATCTCATGAAGCTTTCCTGCAGTGCACAGGCTTCATCCACGACCAAGGTTGGGTTTAGTTTTCGGGATCGGAAGATAAAGGCGTTTCTGGCTTTTCAAAGTGACCACAACACTCCAGCCATTTCTTCTCTCGTTGGTGAGTTTCCTTTCGAATCGAAGTATTGGTGAACCCATGAATCCACACTAGTAATATTGTGCTTCATCATTGTAACTTCCAGTCTTGGGTCCGCCCAAATCGCTTCAGTCCAGGGGAGTAAAAGGAACAAATGCTCCACTGTTTCTGGCATCTGGTGACACCACCGGCACAGGGGTTTAGTAAAGCCTTTCTCTTGCATAAGTTTTCCCTTGTTGGGATTGCATTCCGGCACACACGCTCCATAAAAACAGACGGACTTTGGGATAGGAGTTTAATGTCCATAGTCTGGTCCATAGTGTTCAGGCAACTTGGTATGACGATGAGGCTTGAGCTGTGTTTAGCTGCTGGGCTATAGATTGTGGTCTGTTGTATGCACTTTTAACAGTAAAAGGTCCCATCTTGGCTTCCTTTCCACACCAGCTTGTCCTCTCCTGCGTTTCTGCTCAGTGGAATGGACATGATTTCATCCACTATGTTCACATCAAATAGACTGTTCAATTTAACAAAAGGGTTTCCAAATGTAAGAGTAATCAAAGAGTATTGCAAGCATCGCACCCCACAGGGAGGGGTCAGGGGATGTGAGCCCCGGTGATTCATCAAAGCATTTTTCCTTTCTTTTGTTGCAAGACTCATCGGCCTTCTCAACTGGACCAGAAGCATTCATTCCAATTACACAGAGGAAGCGTACCTTAACAAGACTTACGGTCGAATGCTTGGTCCTTTTAATCCGTGAAGACGTTTTCAGACTTAACAAGAGTAATTTTCATGTTCATCGAATCATCCGCTGTCGGCGTGCACCAAGTCCGTGTTTGTTTGTACTTTTCTTGAAAAAGAAGAAATTAAATTTTCACCTCCCTGCAAAATTTAAAATGTTATTCGAATTTCAAAAGAAAATTATATATGTCGTGGAAATTCAAGGTTTTTCTAGTTATTAAAAGTCCAAATATATTTGTTACGAGATAGGAGAGCAAAGTCATTTGACACGAACTTGTACGGTAGTGCCCGAACTTTCCTCATCGTAAACTTCATATATTGATTTACTATTCGGAATAGGTTGTCCACTGAAGATCTTAATGTTAATATAGGGGTACTACAACTCAACACGTAAAACTAGAGATCTCCTGCAGTTTTCCCTACGAGATTTGGAAGGGAGTTTTGTTGCTCTTTGGTACTTCTAAGCAAGTGCCTGGTTGAAGCGAATACTGGGCCGCTGAGCACATAAAAAGGAGATGGGGTATCCCGTTTGGCACTAAGAATTGTGTTTTTTTGGGCGAATAACAGGAACTTTCATTAGTTAGAGATATTGGCTGAACGTCCAGCTATTACATCAAAACAAAGCAAATTCCAAAGGGTTTGGTAGGGGGGTGCTTGGTCAACTAATTTGAGGGAAGATAATCTAAACGATAAGCTTTCGCTACCCAATCTTAACAAGAATTAGATTCTCGTAGACTATATGCAATATTTACCCACAAGAGTTGGGCTAGCAAGGCATGGCAATCCAGCGAAATATTCCGAATGGGCCATGAAACCTAGGCCGGCTCTGATCTTGCACGAGAGAGGTTTTCAACAAGAGACAAGCAGTTAGCGCTTATTTGTACATTGTGCTCGTGCGAAGTACTTCCCAAGTGTTTAGCTTTTCCTGAACCAGCTTTGCGCTCTCTCTCCTTTAAGAAGGTAAGTCCCTCTCTCATGGCTAGGGCTTCGGCAATGAGATCACTAAAAATTGTTTGAACAACCTATTTATGCCCATTCATGGCTTGCCAGAAGTCCAAGATTCTCGGCCAGCCTATTTTTTCTTTTCTTTTTTCTTTTTCTCTCTCTTTTTTTCTTTTTCCCTCTGCCAACCATTGCAAGGCTCCGTCCATGGCCAGCAGAGGTTACCAGCCTTAGGAGAGAGCCACCCTCGCTGGCCTAGGTGAGGTATGCCCTCACCAATCTAGGCAAGGGTTTGCCCTCGCCAAAGCAAGCAAGAGCAGCCCTCCTTGAGGCTAGTGATCTTCACTAGCCATTGATGAGGCCTCGCAATGGCCAACGAAGGAAAAAAAGTGAAAAAGAAAAGAAAAGAAGAGAAAAGGAAAGGAAAGGAAAAAAGAAAAGAGAAGAAAATAAAATAAAATAAAATAATTAGAGTTAAAAAATATTAGAAAATTCAAATTATCAAAAATTGTTGTCAGTTTCAGTTGTGCCATATAGGACAGTTGACATACATGTCGTCAATTCTTAGCCAAAAGTGGCCAAATTAACTCAATTGGTAAAACATGTAAAGATTTAGGATTCAATTAGCACAATTAAAAGGTTTAAGACTAAATTAGCAAAACTGCAATAAATTTATGACTTTTTCGACAATTTTCCCGCAAAAAACATGTTTGACTTCTTTCCATCGATATATTCATCTATAGTCACTAATTCATTGAGGAACCTTTACACTAAATTGGGGCATAATGCTAACCGCGCAATAGTTTTTTGTGCTTTCAATATGTCTAATTTGGATTTGTCGCAGGTTTGGTTCACTTTCCATTCTTTGGGTAAATAAATCCTTTAATTGCACCCAAAAGAAGAAGAAGAAGAAGAAGAAGAAGAAGGGAGACACTCGATTGTGTTCCTAGTACCTAAGGTAAGATAGAATTGGCACATGGTTTAAGTCTGGGCCTTTACGGATCGAACGAGGTCTGTACTTCGTTCACCGAGTTGAAGTAATTGATCCAGCTCGAGCTAGGCCTCCCAAAATTTCATGAGTTCTCTCTGGGCCTCTCCAAATTTCTAATGCTACGTCGCAGAAAACAAAGAAAAAGAGGAACTCAATTTCGAGGGTATATTCCTCCTCCATCTAGTCCTACATAACATTTTCAACGGCCAAGAAGTGTGGCTGTGGACTTTATAAGTAACTTTTGATTTTTCCACATCAATGTCCAATTTCTCCCTAGAAATGAAAATGATTGATTTAGTTTTGCGGACGTTGTTATGGAAACCTATCTCTTCAGCCTCAGCCTCAGCCTCTTAGCATCACTGATTTCCTAAGAGACTTTTCTTTGAGTGTTCTCATAGCACGACAATCTCTATCCATCTGAGTCCATTTATATTTTCTTGTTAAGACTTGTAAATCCTCTTTCATCTTTTTCGAAACGACAAAGCTCCATGCAATTCATTTAAGTGGTAAGATCGTCATGACTTGGAGGCATCTAAAATGTCATCACGCGCGGCTATTTTTATCATTATCATTGGCATGGAGCATGATCATAGGATGGGCCAAACGAAGAGGAAGGCAACACATTAGGGAACAAAGACGTCTCTCTCTCGCTTATGTGTTTTTTCATACTAAATCGCCCTCAAGGAAACCATGTCAGACCAATTAAGTATTGTGTCCACATCAGTAATCAAGTAATAGCCAATGTATTATAATATGAGGGTGAATAAGATACGAAAGGGAAATAATTACAGACAAAGTAGTCAAGGAAGCTGGTGAACGGAAGTAAACCTAACCCTCCAGAAAAACATAAGCTCCTGGCCAGGTCAAAAAGTAAAGAATGAGAATGAGTTAAGTCCAGTCTATGATATAAATAAACTCATCTTTCGACAAAAAAAAAAAAAAGAAGAAAAGCAAAGGCTTGCTTCTTCTCCAATGCACGATCTCTTTCTCCTTTATAGTTTCCATAAGCCTTGGTAACAGGAACATTATGGATCCCCTTTATCTTTCTACGCACAACAGACAAATGTCATTGGAAATTAAAGCGGGTAACCGAGGATTAGTAAAAAAGAAGTCCCTTGGCTTTAATGCTAAGTTTTGGGAGCACACATGGAATAGATAATGCTCAAAATTCAAAATTTCCGCTCCATTTGAAAATCCCAATTCTATCTCTCACTCGTTTTCATTCCCCTGTTTTTTCTCCCTTTTCCAAACAGAGCCTCGAAATATAGAAAGAAGTCTCAACTCCACTACAGAAAAAAAAGAAGAAAAAAAAAAGAAAGAAATACTGAGACTTTAGTACAGTGAACAGGCTCTCTTGTTGCCGGTAATCGTGGTGCGGTCCTCTGCTATTTAAGTTCACGAACAACAAAACCAGAGCCGCTGTCTCGGATACTACCGCCCATGCTTACCGAGGATTAGTGTGGTCGGGATAGAAATTACACTATGCTTTGTTGGGGCGATAAGAAATGAAAAGAATGAATTTAGGTAGTTTATGCTATTATCTAAAGTTTAAAAAAAAAATTCATACTTCAAAGGGATCTTAATTATTTGTTTCTTCCTCAGCTATCCTCAATTTCTTATTTTACGAATTGAAACAACAGTGACTAAATAGACACAAGAATAACTAAAACTTGGGTTCTTATTAGTCCTACATTTTCTTTTTCTTTTTTCTAATTGTGGTCTCTATTCTCCTCCTCTTATATACCCATTTGCAACGTTCTTCAGGCACAAAGCAAGCGGAGGCCGGCTGGCTTGCTTCCATTTGCAGAGATCTCCTCCTCTTATAAAATAAAAATATTTTATATTTTGTCACTCAAAAGTTAACCAAAAAAAAATAAAAGGAAAAAGAAAAAAAAACTATAAAAAAACTTGTGATTCATTTATTTATCACCAGCGTGGTAAATATTACTATTATAAGGAATTTTGTGAGATCATAGTTCTGTTGCTTCCATGATTCTTTTTGTCTTTCTCTTTTTGTCCTTTTTTCAGGATTGGCAAGTTTCCAAATTCTGACCAATAGAGTAGAACAACCATCTCTGAGTAAACTTAGAGAGATTAGATTTTTTTTTTATTTAAAAAAAGGCAATTCAAACTATAATTGTCATTACTTGTCAAAAATGAGTTTTGGGTGTCTGAGCTGATCCTCCTCCTCTTCTTCCTACAAGGCTACAAATAGGTTTTCATTATTTTAAGCTTCGATATTTTTTTCGAATTTTGAAGGAGTAAAAAATGCTTATAAACTATGTAGGCAAAATACAGTGAAAAATTGTTAAATAAATGCGGTTGCATTAGGAACTTCACAAAATCTCAATTCTACAATACTCACCCATCTTATCCAGCTTCCTCTCATATGGATCATGCAGAGGAAAAGGCTTTTTTGTTTTATTTTTGGTCATGTTCTTGTCACACGGCTATGTTTCACTTTTGTTCGTTGCGAAGATTAAAATCTAACAAATGGTGGATTAATATTTTTAATGTAAATTCATTCTAGGCTCTTTTATTATTATTTATTTATTTGTGGATTTGTAATTTATTATGTATATATAAAAATATATATTTAATATACAACGTGTCGGAATTCTTTATTTTTGAGAAATGACGTGTCAGTGTGTCATGTCGTGTTGTGTTGTGTCGTGTGTTAATGTTAGTGCTACTTAGCTTGTGGAAGAGGAAAAATCAAACAGGCTTTTTTTGCAAAAGAAAAAATTATACATGATGCCCTGCATCTTGCCCTAAAATTATCTGGCTACTAGCTTTGTTAAAGAGCCATTTTTTTCTTAAAGAGAAAGTAACTTTGTACCTTCTACTAAAATTTAAAGTATTACTCGAATTTAAAAGAAATTATACACGAGATTATGTGCCAAAATTTATATATCATAAAATTTTAAGGTATTTCAAGTTAAAAAATATTCAAAATACATTCGTCAACAGAATTTAATTAGGAAAAATGTAAAAAAAAAACTGTTCAGACACACCTTCATAGTCTTTTGTAGGGAAGTGAGAAACGAAAAGGAAGACATGAGGAAACTGTTAGGGTAGTTAAATATTAAACCACGCATTCTTCTAATAGCTTAAGTTTTTAAAACAGTCGGCAGTGATCCCATAAAATCTCACAGAAACGCTACTGCACAAGCAACTATTTATGGCGCTATGTATCCTAATTCCAACGTACCTTATTTTTATAGGTCACGAATTGTCTTTTGGTGTTTCTTTTTTTAATTCAGATGTGCATAGGGCAGTACATGAAATAGGTGAGCAAAGTCTTTTCACACAAACTTGGATGGTATGTCCAAATATTCCTCATACAAGATTCACATATTTACCTACCGTTCAGAATAGATTGTCCACTGTGAAAATCGGATGTGAAGGTAGGGGCAACCGCTGACTATACCACACAAAACCTGAAACTAGAGATAAACCCTAAACCCTAAAAACATGTTGTTTCTAATCCCGGGAGATTTAGAAGCAAGTTTTGTTGCTCTTTGGAATATCTAAGCAAGTGTTTGGTTGAAGTGAAGAATGGGCAGCTGAGCACTTAAAAGGGTATCTTGTTTGGTACTAAATTATGTCTGGATCGCCTATTTACGCCATTCGTGGTTTGCTATTCCTATATGCTGTTGGGGACTTCTAATACAGATTACTTTCTGTTGATATAGGTCATCGTACAGTCATAGTTCATCGAGAAAACCTCTGTATGAGTTGGGGCGTGAGGTTGACCGCGCAATAGTTTGTCCTGCTTTCCACCGTTTAGTTCGGATTTGTAGCGGGATCGGCCCACTAAGCCATTCTTTGGATAACTAAATTATTTCATTATACGGAAAACAAAAAGGATAAGAAAAAGAAAAGAAAAAAAAAAAAGACACTCGATCACGTTCCTAGTACGTAAGTGAAAATAGAATTGGCTCAGGGTTTAGGTGCGGGCGTCTACGGATCAAATGAGGCATGTACTTCATGAACCAAGGTGAAATAATTGATCCAGCTCGATCTGGGCCTCCCAAAATTTCATGAGTTCTCTGGGCCTCATTGTTTCATTTATCAGAAATGATGAAACTCCACGCAATTTTATATGAGTGGTAATCATGGAGCATCCACATATTTATCCTGATCCGAGACTGCAGTTTCTTATCCTTTTTTGCTTTCTTCTTTTTGTGGTTTAGCTTGATTTTTTTATTCCTCAAATATATGTCCGCACTTCAAAGAACCTTGTCAGCCAATTTGGCCATCATCTTTTCGGCTCCGTTTGTTTCGCAAAAAATAAATATTTTGAAAGATATTTTTTAAATAATGACCGTCTGTATCGCTTATAAAAATAAATGAATGAAGAATATTTTCATTGTTTACTTAAAATGTTTGAACTCAAATTATTGTCGATAATGAAAGCATTATTCGTTGACTAATTATTTCAAATATTTTCCAAAACATTCATTTTTCGTAAAACAAACAAAGTCGTCACTTTTCACTTTTCATTATTGTTGGGGTGTAATTCATACTCCATATTGACAGGAAGGCACGGGGGTCTCACTCCTCGGTGAACAAGTAGGGTCCGGGGAGCTACCAAAGTTTTTTTTTATAGTTTGAGTCCATATTTTATTGATAATTTGAGTTTTGGTACATGAATAGTTATTGAGTGGCTAAGGGCTTTCTTGTGTTACATACATATAATCTCTTTCTCTTGTAATTAAGAGTTTTAACAAAGATGTGGGATGTGCTAATTATTTTGGAATCATCTACTAGATGTGACTCTAATTTAAGGGTGAACTTGGATAAACCTTGTGTTTCGATTTCTCTTTCTTGCATTTATTCTCTATTTTGTTGAATTTGTGCACATAATCCCAACATTTATTCCCCCTGAAATTTAATGCCGAAAGGATAAGCAGTTCCAATCGAATCGGTTCATGGCCATCGAAAGCGTGCGGCATCATACGCGACTATTCTTACCTTATTTCGTGTTCTACATATCCTGGCATGGAGCAAAAACATAGGATGGGCCAAACAAGGCCAAACAAGAAGAGGGCAAGTCATTACGGACAAACACATCTCTCTCACTTAATTTTTTTCCAAAACTAAATCGCCCTTAAGAAACCTTGTCCGATTGAGTATTGTGTCCTAATCAGTAATCAGCAATCGCCAATGTATTATAATACCAAGGCAAAATACAATAAGAAGGTGAAATAATTACAGGTGAAGCAGTCAAGGGAAACTGGTAAACGAAAGGAAACCTAATCCTCCTGTTAAAGAAATAAAACTACCCATAGACAAAGGACCTATCCAGACCCCACCGGCCAGGTCAAAAAGTAAAGAATGAGAATTAGCTAAGCCCAGCACCAAATCCATGGCCATGTCTCCACCAAACGCCGTCGTCTCTCAACTTGGTTGAAGAATCTCTCTAGTATCCCCTATACCGTGGGGAATTCGCACTCCCCGTATCCTGCAACACAAATTAGCAAACAATTTCAGCCATAGGAGTCATGACCAAACTGTTTGGTTCTTAAATCCCACAAGAAAAATAAAATTTCTCTCAGATTAAGGATAAATCACGACGGATCGTCTTAAAGGGATCTAATTATTAAAGTATTTCGGTGACTTTAAATGATAAATTAAGACTTTCAATAACAAAAAAGAATTTCGAGGCAGAATTGAGACTAGAGCTCAAGTTTGGGTTTTTTAAGGAAGGAAATTACAAGAAATGTCTAAACCTATTGTAATTGTATCAATTCATTCCTTTTTTTTTTTTTGGTCAATTGAGTTGTAAACCTTTTGTAATTGTTTTAATTAAGTCCATTTGACCGGCTGGCGCTGATGTGGACAATTTAAAACAATATTTTAATATTTATTTTTTATTCTTTCTTTTTCTCTTTTTTTTAGATTTAGCATCGTGGCTAGCTAGCTGTGGCCGGTGAGATTCATTGGAGCTTGCCAGCCATTGGGCAAGGGCAGCCTCGCTGGCCACAAGCGAAGGAGGCCTCCCCCATGGTTGGTGATGCCATGGCCGCCTTCGCCCGCGGCTGACTAGGGCCTAGCGCAGCCACAGGTGAGCTGGCCTCAGGTGAAGGCGACCATGGCCTCGCTAGGCGCAGGCGAGGCCATAGTGAGGCGACCTCTGAAAAAGAAAAAGAAAGAAAGAAAAGAATAAATATATAAATATTAAAACATTATTAAAAAATTGTCTACTTTAGTGCCGATGACACCACATCATCGCCAGCCGGTCAAATGGACTGAATTGGCACGAGTATAAAAGATTTAGGACTTAATTAGCAAAAAAAGGTTTATGACTGAATTGACATAATTATAATAGGTTTAAAAGGAAATTAGGCCCTCAAAATACTTAGAAGTTGATGACTTAATCTCAAATTGATGACTTCAACGAAGTATTGCAAGAAATTATAATCAATGATTTTCTTTCCCCTTGACATTTTAACCAAACATCTTTCATGCTTTTAACTATATGAATCGCATAGTCCAAGGAGACAGAAAATAATAACACCGTCTATGTCCTAGGTGAACCAAAACATGAGATGCATAATCTATAAACCTACTGTGTCAAATTCTACACAGACAACAATATGAAATTTAGCAAATCAATGAAAAATCAAGCAAAAAGTCAAGCAGTTAGATTACCTTATATCTCTCGTGGTAGGGTAAACGAGAATAAAACGATCGTAGCACAGAGAATCAACAACAGTTCACGATGTAAAGCATTGATCAAATTTTCAGAGATTATTTTCAAATCCGAGAGGGGATAGAGAACTTGAAAGTTGAAACAAAGCTGTGTGGAGCATCGATGAATAAGAGCTGGACCTTCAATGACGAAGATGATGAGCGTCGATGAAGAAGAGCACACGAAGGAGCAAAGGAAGAGCTTATCTCGAGGAAGGATAAAAAGCGACAGAGGCTCGAGAAGAAAAGTGAAAGATGAAGAAGAGTAACTTCGAAAAGTGTTTTCACCTTCTTAGATTAATGAATTCACTTTCCTAATTTTATGGATGAATGTTTTCGTTGACCGGAAAGTGTTTTCGGTTAATTAGTCATTTTTTGTGAACCAAACGAGTAAAAGTTTGAAAAACTAATTTCATGAAAACACTTTCACTCAAACAAACACACCTTGAATCTATGGAATGAATAGTTACAAGAAATACTCAAAACCTCTTATTATTCAAGGTTGTCCAAATAAGAGGTCACGTCCAGGAAAAAGAGCGCTCTCCTTTAACACCTCCAAGTCTGTAAGACAAGGACCAGGAGAAGTAAAGGAACAAAACTCAGGGAGGTAATCCTTGGAGCCACAGGGTTCAGACGAGGTGTGCTCATGGTTTCTCCCTCGACGCTAGCCCTAGACACCCTCTCTCCTGCTTTCTCATTTTCTATTTTGGCTACAGCAATCCTGTCCTGGTACCTGGAAACCGCAGCTTCTAAGTACTCAATCCGGCAATTCGCCTCATCCATTTTCTCTCGCATAAGAGCCAATTCCCTTTTTGTCCTAGCATGCCCATCTTCACTTATGCAGACCATATCCATTAGACGACGCTCCAGCACGTTGGCCATCGACAACTTGGCCTCCAGCTCCTCCACCTGCTTACGCAGCATGATGGCGGTGTCATCCACCTCCTTGAGGCGGCTGGCCTGTTCTCCAGCATGAAGGTCGTAATGCCTCTTAAGCTCACCAATGCCATCAATGCCCTATCAATGTAAAGACCGGAAGTTCAACATGACCGTCAGGAACGTGCACGGGGATGATGTCAAGTACAACAGGAATAAAAAGAATAAGGTTCACTCACTGAAAGGAGGTGGTGGACGGCAGAATCATAAAGCTGATCATGCCTTCCCAGTCCCTTCTCCTCCACAAGGTTCACGGCCGTGGAAATGCTCGAGTGTCCTGGCATGTCCGCAAGACTCTCGGTCCAAAAAGTGCGCGAAGACGATGGAGCAAAAGGGAATGAAAGTTCAGACACATGATCAGGAGTGGCGTGCATCTGATCTGACGTTCCTTGAGATGGAGGTGAGACCGGGGAGGGTGAAGGTCGAGCCGTGGAAGCAAGAGGGAGAGACATAGAAGGAAGAGGGCGAGAAAGAAGTGACGCTTTTACTTGAGATATGTAAGACTCAGCTTGTCCTGGTGGTGGTTGGTCTTCTTGCTGCTTCTCCGACTGTTCTTGTAGGTTGGTGATTCTCGCTGTGCATATTTACAAAGAAAAGGATTAAAAATCACAAGGCAAAGGAACTTAACAGAGGGAAAAATAAGAAATATATAGCATGTCCGAAAGCCCCCTTTGCCCGGGCAAGGCTGATATAAGCTACTGACGTAACCTTTAACAAAAGGGTTCCCAAAGGTAAGAGTAATCAAAGAGTATTGCAAGCATCACAACCCCCAGAGAGGGATTAGGGAATGCGAGCCCCGGTAATTCATCCAAGTATTTTATCCTGTTGTTTTTGCAAGAATCATCGGCCTTCTGAACTGGACCTGAAGCATTCAATCCAATGGCTAGGAGGAAGCATGCCTCAGCAAGACTTACAGTCAAATGCTGGGTCCTTTTAATCCGTGAAAACTATTTCGACTTAACAAGAGTAATTTTCATGTTCATCGGATCAGTCACTTTCAGCACGCACCAGTTCCTCCGGAGATTTCAATGTAAAAAGAACTCGACTTGTTACGTCTTTAGACTCTCTACATGTATTAAGGGTGTGTGTTGATGTATGCACGGACCTGTTGTAGGAAAGGAACCATTTATGGCCACAATATCTGCGCAGCCAATTTTCTTCCGCACTATGTTCACCACCCGAACTGCATCAATACCGAAGCCACCGATCGCGCATGTCCCTCTATCTAGGTCAAAGCAAAGAGATGCTACACCTGCATAATTTACGGGACAAGCAAAAAGGAACAGATGGAAGAGAGCTTTAAATGGGAAAAGGTTCTGTATCTCTAAAATGTAGAGGAAAATCAGCAGATCGAGTTTGACGCTGAGATAAAAGTTCGACCCAAACAATTGAATATCCGCGGAAGAAAGAAAGCCCTACCTGGATACGCTGATAGCAGTCTCTTAGCTTTCCTTGTAGCTTGGTTATTCAGGGCCAATTTCAACACCACCATCTTCATTCCCTGCCGAATTAGGCATGTTACACCTTTATTAACCCAGAAATAAGATGCCCACAGAGAGATTATAGCCTACTCCTACGACTAAAACAAATGATCGACTGAATCCAGAGAGCGTGTATGAAATTCCCACGTAAATCTCCAACCACTTCGTCCCCGATAGAGATATCATTATTTCCATCGATTTTTTACTAGAAAAGATCCTGCTTGGTCAGCTCGTGCTCACAAAAAAAGAAAAAATGAAGTACTCACCATGCCTCCACTCTCGGTGTCTGAATCAGTGTTGAACGACTCGATACGCATCGCGAACACCATTCTCGGAGAAAATGGGAAAAAACCTATCTGGATCGATTCTGAAATTCACGGGAATTTAGTATCCACAGCGACGACAGCAGCAGATGATGCGAGTCTCAGTTTGGAGGGGTACGCGCTCGTATTCTTATACACACAAACAAAAAGGGCAGCGCCCTTGTTTAAAAAGTCAAAAAGAGAAAAAAAAAAAAAAAAAAAAAAGAAGGCAGGAAGGAAGGAACCATGCTCTTTCCAAGAAATTGTGGAACCGGACAAACTAACAGTCTAACAGTCAACCTGGTGGGAATTTGTTACTCCTAAAACAGCGTGGACATCGTGTCCTTGCATTCTGAAACTTTTGTAATCGGAGTTAGGGAAAGAGGGGCATTATTTACTGGACCTAATTCACTAAAGAATCTCCAACTTTAGGTCTAATTTTAATTTGATTTCAATTTTTTTTGTTTAAAAAAAATCTCCAACTTTAAGTCTAATCTCAAATCTTTCTCAAACTTTTTTCTATCTAAAAAAATAAAAATCCAACTTTGGGTCTTGTCCCAAATCTACCTCAAGCTTTTTTTTTGTCTAAAAAAAAAAATCACCAATTTTTACTCTAGTCCAAAATCTGCCCCATTAACCCTCTGTTGCTGTTAGTTGTCCCTAATTTTCATATCTTAAAACGATTTCATCTTAGAGATAATTTTTCATGTCACTTTACTAATGTGGATATGTTATCAACGTGAAAATGTCACGTCAAGTTAGGATTGGACAACGAGGGTATATTTGAAAATAGATTGAAAGTTGGTGATTTATTTTAAATAAAACAAAATTCGAGGCTACATATAAAGTTTGGTGTTTAATCTGAGACAAAATAAAAAGTTGGAGACAGATTTGAGACTAAACCTAAAGTTGGGTTTTTTTTATTATAGAAAATTAGGCTCTCAAAATACCCGAAGTTGATGACTTAATCTCGATTGGTCCCATCTCATTGGTAGCACAAATCTTCGCAACGATTACGTGCATGTCATGTACCATATTTTACACTATGATTGGGGGCATCTTTATCGTGAAATGTCTCATTTGAACACAAGCTGACACAATGGGCGATTCTTTGGCCTAACACCCAAAAAAACTCCAACTTTAGCTTTTGTCCCAATTTTACCTTTTGTCTCATAAAAAACTTTCAACTTTAAATTCGTCTCAATTCTACCCTGAACTTTTTTTTATCCCATAGAAAACCTCAATCTTTAGGTTTAATCTCAATTTTACCCTAAACTTTTTTATCTCATTAAAAACCATCAATTTTAGGTCTAGCATTAATTCTACTTCGTCTCATAAAAAAAAATCTCAGCTTTATGTCCAATTTCAATTTTACTCTAATTTGTCTCATAAAAGATCAGCAAGTTTTATTGAGTCCCAAATGTATCTCCGTTAATCCTTTGTCATATCGCCTTAGTGATTTTATGCTTAGTTTTCGTTCTCTCGTGCTTGGGAATATTCCATCTCTCTATTGTCAACAAGAAATCTTTGATGGAGGGATAATGAGAGGCAGAGTAAAAGTTGACGATTTTTAATGAGACTAAAAAAAATTAGAGTGAAATTGAGATTGGACGGTAAAATTATAACAAGACATAAAGTTGAGGGTTTTCAAAGGACAAAAAAAATTAGGGTAGAATTGGGACCGAATGTTTTTTATGAGACAAAAGGTAAAATGAAATGTTTTTTTGGGTAGTGGGCCACGATTTTTTTGATTTCTTTGTTGATCCACTCGAATCACCAGTCCAAAGAAAAGTGTTTGCTATTAGTGTTGAAAGCGAACCAAGAGAAATTGCTCCTCATCCACCTCAGCTTCAACTTGATTTGTTGACCGAGCAATCCACGGTTTTCATCTTGAAAAGAAAACGGAGGACGAGGGAAGACGAAGCCACCAAGATGATTCCCATGGCCGCGTGAAACCTTAATAAAAAAGACACCAAAAAAAAAAAAATTTTGAAGAAAGAGAGGAAGGAACCATGCTTTCTCGAAGATATTGTGGAGGTGGACAAAGAAACAGTTCACCTGGCCGGAAACTGTTGCTCCTAAACCCGTCTGGGCATGTGCCCTTGCATCCTGAAACTTTTGTGGGGGGGAAATCATGGAGAAAACTTGCAAGCATAATCAATAAAAGAGCCTATTTATTTGTGTTCTTCTCAAAAAGTACAAATTGATTTTTTAGCATTCCTACTAAACTTAAAAATATTATTCACGTGTCAGAATAGTAAATACCGTCCAAATACTCCCTTACGAACTTTTGGAGGGAAACGAGAAAGAAAAAGGAAGACGCGAGAAATGGCTACTACACAAGCAGCTGTTTATGGGGCTATCTATCCTTAATTCCCATGTATCTGATTTTATCAATCGAAGATCTTCTTCTGGTGCATGTATCTGTTTGCTCTCTAGAATTTTTTAGACAAGTACTTGGTCGAAATGAAGAATGGACTTGCCGAACGCTTGAAAGGAAAGGAGATGGGGCATCCTGTTTGGTACTAAAAATGCCTGTTTATGCCATTTGCCATTTGCCGTTTGCTAGAAATCCATGATCCTTCGTCTTCAATCTCCGCAAAAGGCATTTTTTATTCTGTTGGAGACTGCGGGGGATTAGACTACGGGCCCAGAATAGAGCACAGCGGAATTGGCCCCCCAATATTACAACCCCAAATTGCAATTTCAGTGACTACATTGTAACATCACTCCCATCTATTTTTTATTTTCCAACCTCCACGTCGGATTTTCGACAAGCCAAATCATTGATGGTACTCAGGTAAGCATTTTTTAAAAGTTATGATACTCAAGTAATCTCCGTACAAAATTTATAGCACTCCCGATGTCCTTCTGTCGTCACTAATTCATTAAGAAACTTTTGCACTAAATTGGGGCATAATGCTAACCGCACAATTGTTTTTTGTGCTTTCAATATGTCTAATTTGGATTTGCCGCAGGTTTGGTTCACTTTCCATTCTTTGGGAGGAAAATTTCAAATAAAAACTCAAAGTGCCTTCATTTTTTCGAAAAAAATGTCTAAAATGAACTTTATTTCAAATAAAGATATGAAATGATTTACTTAGTCTTAAATAAGAGCCTAGCCCACCGACCGGCCAAATTATCGCTAGTTGACGAACATGTGCATCTCACGTGCTAATTCCGGCGGCATTGGGAGGGGCATTTTGGTCCAAAAGTATTTCTTTCCTTTTTCTTTTCATTTTACTGTTCATAATCTTCTTCGATCTTCCTTCTTCCTGAACATCACTGTTCATCGTCCTCTTCGCACGGACTCACCCAGCCACAGGTTCAGTGGCGTTCATCCATCGCCACCCAGACCTCCGAGCCGAGCCACGACCTTCGACAGCGCGTCCGCGATGGTTGGCAGTCGTCGGAATCATCTCCGGCCATTTCGGCCGAGACCCTTGTTTTTTATTCAGGTTTTTCAAGCTTCAAGAAGCCATTTTTATCGGCCACCACCTTCGCTCAGCCATCCCCAATGCTTTGTAGACCCATTCCGTGCCCGGGCGACGACCAAACGAGCTCAAGTTTTCCCTACAACCACCGTCGCTGCAAGGGCACAGATCGTTTCCTCCACTTTGTGCCTAAGGGCGACCTCCATTGAGGCACGCAACCTCACATTCGAGGTCATCCGACTCAAATCTAAGGTCGTCGCCAGCCCAGGCGGGGCGAGGGCGGCCCTCGCCCAACGCCGGCGGAGGCGACCTCCGCCGGCATTCAACGAGGTCTGGCGATGGCCGGCGGAGGAAAAAGAAAAAGAAAAAGAAAAAGAAAAAGAAAAAGAAAAGAGAAAAGAGAAAAGAGAAAAAGGAAAAAAGAAAGAAAAAAAGAAAATTTTTATTTAAAAAATAAATTACGAAAATGCCCTTCAGCCAGCAAAATTAGGCCTTTTTTTAGGTTAATATAACAACTTCATGTCCTTATTTGAAATAAAATCCACTTCATACTCTTATTTGAAAAAATGAGAGCATTTCAAACATTTATTTAAAAAACTAAGAGTATTTTAAGTCATTATTTAGAATTTTTCCTTCTTTGGGTAAATAAATCCTTTAATTGCACAAAAATAAAATAAAAGGGAGACACTCGATCGTGTTCCTAGTACCTAAGGTAAGATAGAACGAGGTATGTGCCTCATTCACCGAGTTGAAGTAATTGATCCAGCTCGAGCTAGGCCTCCCAAAATTTCAAGAGTTCTCTCTGGGCCTCTCCAAATTTCTAATGCTATGTCGCAGAAAACAAAGAAAAAGAGGAACTCAATTTCAAGGATAGATTCCTCCTCCGTCTAGTCCTACATAACATTTTCAATGGCTGAGGAGTGTGGCTGTGGACTTTATAAGTGACTTGATTTTTCCACATCAATGTCCAATTTCTTCCTAGAAATGAAAATGATTGATTTAGTTTTGCGGACGTTACTATGGAAACCTATCTCTTCTAAGAGATGCTATATTCATTGTCTTTAGCCTCAGCCTCTTAGCATCGCCGATTTCCTAAGAGACTTTTCTTCGAGTGTTCTCATAGCACGATAATCTCTATCCATCCATTCATATTTTCTTGTTAAGACTTGTAAATTCTCTTTCATCTTTTTAGAAACGACGAAGCTCCACGCAATTCATTTAAGGACAATTGACCCTTACTTGGTTCTCTTTCTAGTTCTTGAAACATATCGTAGGAACTAACATCTATGCAAAGGTTACTGAAGTTCCTATGAATTGATGATTGGGACTGTGTACTTGCTGCTCCTTATTTAGCTCTCTGTGTCTGGCTAAAAGATGGAAATTGGCTCTTTGTGGGAGTTATCAGTCTGATAAGAGTTAAAAATGAGAAACGTAGTGTCGAAGTTGGCTGGAATTGCCGGGGAGAACGAAGCTTGAAGTTTGGATGGAAGCTGATGGTTTCATTGCATGAGTCCTAGAGAAAAGCCTTTCCGTTGCGTTTTGTACTCGTAGTAAGTCGATAAATAAATCCTTGTTTTGTTCGCACTACTTTCTACGGGAGTTTCAAACAAGAATTTCAGACTTACTAACACGTTGAAAGATCATTTCTCGTTGGCCAATGAGAGGCCATCTGATACGATTTAGTTCATCCACAATCCACATTGCAAGGTGGGTATGGATTAAAGGGGGGAAAAGTACACAACAAGTGTTATAACTTACATACGATGCTCACTTGAGTACCGTAACTTTTTTTAGATAACTTGAATAACATAACTTACGTACAGCGCTCACTTGAGTACTATAACTTCTTCTTTTTCTGATCACTTGAGTGACATATAACTTTTTAATCACTTGAGTGCCATGATTTTTTAAAAACGTTCACTACAAATGTTATGCCATGTTGGATTTCCAACACTTGAGTGAACGATCAATAGAAAATTATGGCACTCAAGGAAACTTGTCACGTGTGAAAGTACTTCAACCAGAGCTAGGCTTTCCACACTGATCATCGAGGATGCTCAACCCGACTTAGCAAAGCTATCGATGATTACGCCTTTAAACAACTGGCAAACTCCAGCAATTGCTCCTTCCGTCGAGCCCTCTACCAGCAAACCATCAATATTGAATTTCAAGACTCCCTTCGGAGGCGGTAACCACTTCCTAGGTAGAGCTTCTAGTCCATGGTTCTTTCTACTCGCCTCTCGATTCCATCTCATGAAGCTTTCCTGCAGTGCACAGGCTTCATCCACGACCAAGGTTGGGTTTA
>BCNH02000006.1:29417710-29450351 GCA_001662345.2 Metrosideros polymorpha var. glaberrima | reverse complement strand
CAAAATGTTTAGGACTAAATTGACAATTGTCAAAAGGTTTATGAGTAAATTGTTTCACAATTGAAAGGTTCAAGACTAAATTGGCCGCCATACAATAAGTTTAGGACTTTTTGGACAATTTTCCCAACCGAACAACCATGTGGTAAAAAATGTGATATAGGATCGACAAGAACCATGTCTCGCCTTATTTCTCCTCGTTTTCCTCCTCTTAATCACATTGGTTTGGTCCGCGCAAGGGTCTTCTGAAATGCCAAATTTGCAGTAAAATTGAATGAGCGTGCTAAAAACGGAATATCCTTTTTGGTGACCGAGGAAATTGAAATCGAAACCCTCCAATTCTCAAGGAAAAAATGTTCGAGTGCCTTACGATTATGCCGACCACTCCGAGTCAATAATCGGACGTCGTTGATAAACAAACATCCGAATGCCTCGCGATGTTTCATCCGGCCAAAAGAATGAAAACCAAAGTCACGAAGTTGCCTTTTACCAAAGTTGATAGAAGAACAAAAAAAAAAAGGATATACATGCACGAATTGGCGCTGGCCAGACCGACGGACGGGGCCGTGTAATCTCATCTCAAAGGACAGCATTATCCGAAACCATTTCTTCTCATGCGAAATCTGGCCCACCAAAATCGGTAAGGGACAGTTCAGTACTGAAAGACAAGCTCCAATTTTGTCGCTGGTGCAGAGCTCATATGGCGATCGTATTCTTTTTTGTCTCCCACGTTCGCATGTCTGTCCTTAAGCCCTTGGTGTTCCTTGAGCAAATAGTTCTATGGTCCACCGAAAGATGGATCTTCGGCTTTACGATCGACGGATGGGATTTTCTCTTTTCCCTTTTTTATCTGAAGGTCATCGGGCGATTGGGATCTGTTCCCCAAGAATCCTTATCAACGCCCGTTCCATGTGATCCCGCGAGTCACAAAATAGCACGGTAAGAGAATAGGCATGATCGATGGTCAAGCACGATGGGCTCGACGCTTGGGCCTAACGGCGCTACTCCTGGAATCAGAGTACAAAATCTCTCGTCTATACTTGTTCAATGTCTACCACACTATACATTTGTCTCAGTAAATAGTACGGGCGGGAACTTACCTTGCTCGGTGGGTCAATTTCAAGAAGATGGAAATGCCATATGAGGCTAGCCCTGTCGGGTTCATAATTAGATTCAAAATAAAACAGGAACGTAATCTAGCCAATTATAGATGGTCTAAAAGGGAAAGGGTAAATGACTGGTGCTTGAACTTTATCTCAATTAACAATGTTGTCCTTGAATATTTAATTTGTTCAATGTGGTCCCTGAATTTTCAGTACATGTTTAATTTAGTTTCCAGATTATATGAAAATGTTCAATGTTGTCCATGAACTTATATTAATGGAATGACAATATTGAACATTTTTCACACGGTCCAATAACTAAATTGAACATTTACCAAAAGTTCAGAAATCACATTGAATCAATTAAAAATTCATGGACGGTATAAAACATTAGACAAAAGTTCATGGAACACATTGAACAAACTTAAAGTTGAGGAATCAGGTTGCACATCTGTTATCATTATTAGACCTATCAAACGGGTAAGTCGAGTCGGGTCGGATTTGGGCCGAGTGATAACAAATCATCATCTCAAGAGAGGAAAAAAAGAGAATTGCATGTGACAGTGGTGAACATCATGGCCGTAGATAATTAAGGGTGCAAATGATAACCATTATGTTCTAGACATCAATTTCTGGTTTCTATGCGAGATTCTGAGTAGAGAAACGTGTTTGATAATAATACAAAATTTCTATTCCTAAAACAAAATTTCGTTTGATAACAGCATAAAATTTCTATTTCTTTGACGGTGGCGGTAATGGTGGCAGCGGGTGACGGATGGAGATGGTGGCGGGTAGTGGACAAAGACAACGACAAGCGGTAGGCGAGCGGCCAACGATGGCGATGGAGGGAAGGAAGGAGGTGGAAACCCGAGAAAGAGAAGAGAAAGAGTCGTAAAGAGAGAGGAGAAAAAGTTATAAAGAGAGAGAAGAGTTTTATTTCTGTTTTTGTTCTAGAAATAGAGTAGTTGAAAATTTTTACTTTTCATTTCCATTCCAAATCATATTTAGAATAAACATTTATTCCAATTGTGTTGTCAAATGGACTTCTTAAAAAAAAAACTATGATGTCCTGTGAAACTGAAGTTTTAGATTTGCATATCATGGAATATTTTATTAAAATAAATAAAAAACATGAATGGGAATTTTGAGTCTGGTCTCAAAATTTGTTAGGAGGAAATGAAATTAGCAGGAAGTAGTCCATGATACGTATCATGGAATAGTTTATTAAAACTTCATATTTCATGGGACATCATAGCCGGACACCGCAACCGATTTCAACACTCAGGGCGATATCGGAAAAAATTAAAAGTCTTGGAAGCAATTTGTAACGAGTGCCAAAATCTGCGGATAAAATGTAAATCACCCCTTTTATTCAAACAAAATGAATTTTCTTCAAAAACTGCTTAAGCCACATGCTCTTGTCTCTATTCTTAGGGAAAAAGACACCAAAAACCATAAACTTTGCCTTCTGTGACATATTTACGCCAAATTTTTTTTTGTGATACCAAAAACCCCAAACTTTACCCTCTATGACACATTTATCCCAAACTTATACAATGTGATAAATTTATTCCAAACTTCATTTTTTGACACCAAAAATCCTAAACCTTTATTCATGTGACACATTTACCTCAAAAATTTTCTAACCCAAGAACATTTTCGTCTTTTACCTTTTTATTAAAAAAATATTCAAGAATATTTAAAAAAATAAAAAAACAAGTGGGGGATCCAGGGCAAGAGTGGCAGACCCTTGCCGTCGCTGGCCCGTCACCGGAGAGAGCCAGCGACCCTCGCCCATTTGGCCGAGGGTTGGCGACCCTCACCTAGCACTGGGCGGAGGCCGCGCGTGACCCCTGTCAACCCTCTCCGGTGACGGGGCCAACGGTGGTAAGGGCTGTCACCAAAGCCCTGATTTTCCCTTTTTTTTTCTTTTTTTAAATATGTTTAAATATTTTGAATATTCTCTTTAATAAAAAAGTGAAAATAAAAAAAATTTGAGAGTAAATGTGTCACACAATCATAAGTTTGAGGTCTTTAGTGTCAAATGAAAAAGTTTGGGCTAAATGTGTCACAGAGGCAAATTTTGAGATTTTTGGTAACATAAAAAAAATATGAGATAAACGTGTCATAGAAGGTAAAATTTGAAAAAAAAATTTCTCTTATTCCTAAAAAAACAAATGGAGAATTTCAAATAAGGACTTGAAATATATTCATGTTTTCAAATAAAGACATGAAGTAACTAAATTGTCTCAAATAGGAACGTGAAGTGACTAAATCATCTCAGATAAGGACTTTTTGGCCGGCTACTATTTCGACAGTCGAAAAAGGAATATTTTAGTAAAAAAAATTATAATTTTTTTAATTTGTTAACTTTTCCTTTCCTTTCCTTTTTTTTTTTTCCTTTTTTTGTCTCTTCTCTCCTTCGGCCATCCTCATCGACGGCCGGCGACCCCTTAGGTGAGGGCCGCCCTTCGGTCAGCAAGTCAGGCCCATCTTGACATGTCACTTTAGGTTTTTATCTAAAATAAGATCAATTTGAGACTCTCATTTGAAACTGGTCATGCGCTTATTTGGAATTTTTCCAAAAACAAATGGAAAGGGGCGATTAACGGCGGAGAGAGATTGGGAGGAGGAGGTGGTGGAAGACGAGGAAAGAGAACGAGTGGGGGAAGCATCGGAATCCAACCGACGCCCCCACTGTCTCCGATCCACCAATCTCCTTCTTCTTCTTCTTCTCCTTCTCTCTGCAACTCTCTCTCTCTCTCTCTCCTTCCGTTTGGTGGACACTGTGCGTTGTTTGACCATCGAGGTCGCGATGAACGAAGTGATCACGGCCTCCGACGCTTCGTCGACCTTCCGATCCGCTTCGTCTCAGCCGTCGCTCGTCCCTCTGAACCCGCCTCTCCTCTCTGCTCTGCTCTCGCTGGCTCTCGCTCAGTTCCTCAAGCCATTCACCTGCTGGTAATTTGCCTTTTGGCAGCCTGTTCTTTTAGCCTCGTCGAATTGGTTTCTTCTGTGAAATGCTAGCTGCTGGTTTCTTCTGTGAAATGCTAGGAGATTATTCAGTGTTTTGTGTCGACCCTGGAGTCACTGAGGAAGTCGTTCAGATTAATTTGAGGTTCTCAGATGTTTGAATGAGTGGGAGCAGCTTAATAAAGGGCGTGTTTGATACTCTGATAGTCAAATCGCTTTTCTAGATTCTAGCGTTGTGGCGTCCAGGTTTTTACTTGCATTTTACATGCTAGTGTTGCTGAAGTAGTGTTGATCAATGATTATGTCGTGAGCGAAAGAGTCGTCCACAGGAAATCCTCTAGCATATGATGAATTTAACTTTGGCAAAGCCCTCTAGCACTTGATTTTGTTTTATCTCCTGTTCTATTTTGTCAACTTTATCTTCATTTGTGCAAACATTATAGATTTTGTCAGATTAAGAGAATTATTGGGCTTTGTTTCTCTTCCCAATTCCTAGAATTCCATAATGCCATTTATTGTGCAGGCTCAAGGAGAAGAGATGGAACTCCAGAAAAATGCTTGGTTCTGGTGGAATGCCATCATCACATTCGGCTACTGTTACAGCTCTTGCTGTTGCTATCGGTATGCAAGAAGGACTCCAAGGATCAGCATTTGCTCTAGCGGTGGTCTTGGCTTGTGTTGTATGTACTCAATAACCAGGTCTTGTTCAGTTTCTGGTGATGCATGCTCTAACAGTATCAACAATTGGAAGCTTCATTCTCATCTAACTTGTCGGACTATTTTCCTTTAACAATTGTAGCCATAACAAATGATGGAGGACTTTTTTATCCGAGTCCTCTTATATTTATATGTCACATTAAAAGAGCAAAGCTATACAATTCTTACTTTCAGGATTCATTTGTTTGCTTGTTCAGCCTCAAATCTTTATTTATGCAACTTTGGCTCACATTATGTTAGCTTTAGACATGGCTATTAATATTTATGTCAATGCGTCGAAAAGAGAATAAAATGGGAATCATTTGTTACCATCAAACATGTTCTGGTCGATTTATGTAAAATAAGCTCAATTGTGGGGATGATAGCCTGATAGCTTACCCATCCTCAGCCTGCTGAGTATTGTCTGTGTGCAGGGCAAGTCCATTTCATGGTGTTAGGGGCCCGGGGGGGAGGGGGTTTTCTGTTTGTCAGTGTTGCATTCATTTCACATTTCCTTGAAGTTGAGTTTTTTGAATAATAATGAGTTCCAATTTATTAGCCATATAAACCATCACTGGAATCTTTTACAGGTTATGTATGATGCTTCTGGTGTAAGACTTCATGCAGGCCGCCAAGCAGAAGTAAGTACATTCAATCCAATCCACAGTACCTTATTGTCCATAGAATTTGGAGCAGGTTGCTATGCATCTATTGTTTGTAGGAATTCTTACGGTGGATTCTTCTTTTTATCACCAATCTCAGCCTCTCTTCTGTGATAACTTTTACCTTCTGTGGAAAAAATTTGAGATAAGCTCTTGATTTCTCAGTTGTTAGTCACCGATCTATGTCCATCATCATAGTCCACTACCATGTGTTAACTGTCTCTAGTTCAATCCAATTTTATACTATCACTAGCTATATGCAGCGCTCTTGTGTGTGATCTGTGGGGGAAAAAGTGCATTGGAAGTCCTAAATCTTATGCACGAATGCAATCAAGTCCTAAACCTATTAATTGATGCAATCTGGTCAATATCTTTCAAAAAGTGTAATCAACTCTTACAATCAGCACTACCTAAAATTGTCTACGTGTCCCTTGAAAATTGCCTGTGCGGCATCCTTAAATTTCACTTCAATAAGTTTAGGACTTAATTGCACTTTTTAGCAAAAGTTCGGGACTTAATTGAATCAATTGAAAGGTTTATGACTCGATTGTATTTTCTGGTAAAGGTTTGGGACGTTATTGAACCAATTGAAGGGTTTGGAACTCTATTGCATTCCGTACAGAAGGTTTAGGACTCGTAATCTAATTTCCTCAGTATATGGGTGTGGGCACTAGATTATCGTGGTTACCTGCATTCTCTTTTTGCCATTGGTTCATAACCGTGTCATTGTTCTTGCAGTTGCTAAATCAAATTGTTTGTGAACTACCCCCGGAACACCCCGTGTCCAGCTTTAAACCCTTACGAGACTCGCTGGGGCATACACCTCTTCAGGTTTGACGCGCTTTCTTTTCATGCAGAAATTGTTTAAAAAGGTCATCTGCGTTTGTTTTGGTAATGAGTCGATTTGTTGGTGAATATTATTGACCATTCTGAGGCATGAGATTTTGGAGCTTTATACTGTTTTTCTGCATGTGAATGATGAGATGATATCCATAGTGTTTTCAAAGCCCAATTTTTTTTACAAGACTGCATGTGGCAAGATTACCTTGTTGTTTGAATGTGGAAGTTTAAGTGGACAATTTATTTTAAGATTTAACTTGTCTAGTCATGCCTCCTTGTGAATGAGATTCCTTTTCATTCTGGGTCTGTTTCTGTAATCTTTTATGGAGAATTCCAGGGACAAGTGCTTCATAATAAGGTTGACTTAGAGGATGGTACTGTGGCAATTAATTTTTTAATTATGCACATAAAATTTGTTCCCGTTACCCTTCAAAGAAATTGATTTGAAGGCTGTACCATACTGTATGCCAATAGCTTTGGCTGTTAGAGCAGAAGACTTTATGACTGATGAGAAAAGTGAAAGTTGTATTTTAGAGGTGTAAGATTTTGTATAAAATCACATAAATATTAATGAAGCTATGCTTTTTAGATAGGACAAAGAGCTTTTAAGGAAGTGGATTTGTTTTACGAGGCTTTGTTTGTGTTATCATGTCCAAATTTTGATGTTTCAATCAATTACATTTTCTCCTAAAATGATATTTTTCCTCAATAAAATCATGACTGTGGCAGATGCATATTTGTTTGTACTAGGAGTGGTCTCTTGGTTTTTGGCAAAAGTACATCAGAAGTGCCAAAAGTTGTGTATGGAAATCACTTTAGTACCAAAAGTTTTTTTCGGATCACTTAAGTGCCAACTTTTTTTATAAATGATTAATTAAGTGCCAACTCCGGCAAGAAGTTGACGTGGCAGCCGGAAATCTTACGTGGCCATTTTTTTTATTAATATTGAAGCTGATGTGGCTTGCCAGAAAGCTCCACATCACATTTTCTTCATTTTCTTAATTTGTTTTTCTGAAAAAAAAAATGATTAAAGAAAAAAAAACAGAAGGGGGGGATTGCAGGCGGTGAGGGTCGCCAGCCCTCGCCTGCGTTGGCAGGGGTCGCCGGCCACTGGCTAGGGCTCGGCGACCCTTAGTGGCCGGCAACCCTTGCCGGCCATCCCCCACCCTCGCTGGCAATGGCCGGCGATGGTGGGGCGGCGGCGGTGAGGGCTTGCACAACAAGCCCTTGCCGCGTGCAATCCCCCCCTTCTGTTTTTTTTTTTTTTTAAGCTTATTCTTTCAGAAAAACAAAAGAAGAAAAGCTGACCTGGAATTTTTTTTTAATTAAAAATTTAATATAATTTTTTGGCCCGAATATCTTGTTGGTGGCACTAAAGTGATCCTTTTTTTTTCCAATTTTGGCACTTAAGTGAGCCGACGAAAACTTTTGGCACTAAAGTGATCTCCATATACAACTTTTGGCATTTCTGATGTAATTTACCCCTTGGTTTTCAGTCTGAGTTGTGTCTGTTTGTTGTGCTCAACTTTAATATATGTATAAGAATCATGTGTCCATGTAATCACTCTACAATTGAGAAGGTCTATATATTCTCTGTGGCCTGAAGTAAAAGCCTGGTATTGAAACGCAAGACAAGTTATGTCTTTTACTTGCTTTGTTTGCCAACAGGTTGTTGCAGGTGCCTTATTGGGATGTGTTGTTGCATATCTAATGAGAAGTTCCAGCTAAAGAACTGGCCTGATACTGGATAACCTTTGTTGGAAGTTGATGGCGTTCTTCAACAAAGGCTCTAAATTTTGACATCATTCGCCAACATTTAGTCAGATGAAAAGAAATGTGTGAACAAGAAGATCTAATTATCATGATTGTTTAGCGTCTTAATTTGTGAAATCCCAAGACATGGGCTAGTTACATGTAAATTTGGTGGCAATATGCTTTCGTTAGTCTTCTTATTTCCTGTTTGCTCTATTAATCACAATCTGAGCTGACAAACGTAGCTTTGAGCTCCTTTCTATCTGAACGAGCGTAAACTATTTACGCTTGAGAACTTGATGCAAAGACAATTGGATTAGATGTGTGGAATGGACTCCAATATTGAATGATTGTTGAAGGTCGGATCTTGCAATTGATTGCCCTTTTCCTTAATCTTTCCTCATCTGTTGAGCTCGAAGTCGTAACTAGTTGAACTCTGCTTTGTTCTTGTTATGTTTGAGATGCTCGGGTGTCAGTCAGACTCGGTGGAGCTAAATTGCCTGCCTAGTCAAGCGACAGCGAAAAAAAAATGCTTCAGACCGTGAATGCATTTATATGGTCATCCACGAGAAATTACTGATGCGGAGTTATTTATGGTTTCATGGTGTGTCGAAAGTCAGTTCTTAACTTAAAATTGAGCTTGTACGGAAATTCAATCGAACTCAAGTGGATTATCTGATTGAGCTTGTCATGTTCTGTTGCTCGCTACACCGTGAGAGTTCATGTCTTGCAGGGTCAGACCTTGTGCATGGCCTCATTTAGACGAAGAACAGCTCAGAGAAGAAAAGCGTGGCTAGTAGATCCAGTGATGCACATAAATGCAGAATGAGAAATATCAGCTAACGTGCACATGAAATCAAAGCCAAAGTAACCTTACACATTCTATAACGAGATGATCATAGTATTGAACTAAATTTTGCACCAAGGAAAGAACAAGTAATTCACGAGTACGCTCCCCCGGAGACTTGCTGAGTTTATGAGTTATTGAAGTCTAGTTAACAGAATTCATGACTCTCAATTAGAGATGACAGCCCAGATGAAATGGACTATATACCAGAATTCTTAAAAGAATAGGACACCTTAACCACAATAAAATGCTCATCCTAACAAAAATTGTAGCTATTTTGACAAAAAAAAAACGAAAAACAAAATAAAATGTAGCTATCAAACTCTTATATTTGGCAATTCAGTTCTAAACCTTTTGCATTTGTATCAATTCATTCCATTTAGCCGGTCGGTGCTGATATAGACAATTTTAATAATATTTTAATATATTTTCAAAAAAAAATTCTTTTTTTTCCTTTTTTTTCCCTCCTTCAACGTCTGACCAGAGATGGGGAATGGCAAGGGTGAGCCTCACGCAGCCACTGGCGAGGCCTGCGCATCCACTGGTGGCAAGGTCAAGCCTCGCCCTCGTTGGATTTGGCGAGTTCGAGCCTCGCCCAGCCACTGGCAATTCGGTTAACCAGCATCGCATTTTCAGGTAGGATTGAGCTACCGAATTGGAAGGGCGATTCCAATGCTGGCAAGGTGGATGAAGGCGATGAAGAGAGAGCGCCTCTGTTGAATCAGATTCGTCGTCGCCAATTACAACCGATGGCAGATCAACAAATACAGGAGAATTTCGAACCACTTGTCCGGCTCCGAGGCTCTCGATTTAGCCGATGGAAGCGTTCATTGCTTTCATGGTGCAATTGTTGCCTCTGGGACACGACTGGGCATCGGCCAGCTATTACGGAGTCCCATCGGCCGCCATGGACATCCAATATCTGGAGCACAAGACAGAGCCAGAGGAGAGCTCACTGTCGGAAATATGCAGTCTCAATCACCCAGTGATCACGATGTGGCTAGATTCAACGAGACACTTGCGGAAGCAATGAGACTCGTTGGACACTTCATAACTTCAGGTTTGAATTAATTGCCATTGCAGAACAGATGGGCAACATGGTCGGATTTCTGTAGTTTCTTCTTGGGATAAACCGGGGATTTGTGACTGAATCAATGTAAATAATATAACTATGTTTTGCAGATGTTCTATATGATATGGATCGAATAACACAAGTTCATGTGCGAAACAAATTATCTTGGTACGTTGCACTAGAGACCGCAACGTGTAAATGATCCATTATCTTAAAACAAGATCATCTTAGATAATGTTTCAAAAAGGCAAATTGTGAAGCTAGGACTATGTATGTTGATGGGTAAAATAAGAAGATCGACTTATTTTTCCTCACTTTCTTATTCTTTTTATCTTTTGTCAAAATTACCGTGGACTTCTCTTTTTGGCCCAAAGTCATTATCCACGTGGATCTGGTCTCCGTTGTTGTTGTTTTTTTTTTTTTTTTGGTAGTTTATTTTTTATCACGTTCTCCAAGGTTTGATCTAATCTGACAAACTCTCCTTTTTAATTGTCATAGCTATAAACAAACAGAGCCAACGTTACCTTTTGGTGCCATCTAGATCTCGTTGTGAGAGCTAACGTTTGTGTAGCATAATTTCGCTTCACAAGGGTCGGATTCAAAGTTGTTCCAGGTATTAGATGATGCGGTCCAGACGAAAAAGAAGGAGAAGAGGTGACCAATCATCTAGGGTCGACAATATTTGAAAATGATCCATTCCATGACACACGGGATCAAACACGAAACATGTGGAGCAAATTCGAATGTGGCACAATGTGGAATGTTCAAATCGTAGATTGATATCCATTCATTTCATGGAAAATAATTTTCAGAAAAATGTTTTTTGAATTTTTCGGCATTCAGTTCATAAAAAATAAATGAGTTAAGTAATATATTTTCCGTCTATGGAAAAAATACCTACAAAAGTGAAGAAAAGGATTTTCTCTTTTTGAAAAGAGGAAACATTTTTCGAGAAACCAATCTCTCTCTCTTCAAGCTTCGAATTTTTAAAAAAAATTGTTTTAATAGTTTTAAATTTTAAATTTTCCTTTTTTTCTTCTTTTCTTTCTTTTTTTTTTTTCTTCCTCAGCTGGTCGCCGGGCTTTGGGGACAGGCCACATACGCCGCTCGCTGAGCCTCGGGCTCGCCTGTGTTGATTAAGATTAATTTGATTGAGCACATGAAAGCAAGCAAATGCTTGCCCGGCACCGTTTTTGATTAAGATCATAAAAAATAATCAGGCTAGCCAACCGTACAAAAGAATTAAATTAATCTCCTCTTTTCTCCTCGCGAGACTAGCTCCATGAATAAAATACAATACTCCAGCTAATCATCCCCAGGAAGTCTTGCAAGACTGCCGGGTTGCAGAGGAAGACGTGCAAGAATCTTTAAGAAAGAACGAGACCCCTTTACCCCAAATGCGTTGCTCATTTCAGGTTTTTAATCTATGAAAAATCCGCAGGCTTGGCTCTGTGTGTTTTAGTTTGACAGATTATGGGGAAGGAGTGGAAGCGCCCGGTGCTGCTCGGAGCAGCATCGACGGCGTGTTTGCTCACCGTGGTTTCGCTCTGTATCGCCCTTCGCGCATCGGAGGACTCGCCATTTCTTTCGTGTAATCTCGGTTCTTAGTTTGACTTCACTTGTACTTCTCTTCTGTGCAATTGGTCATTGAAAGATGAATCCTAACCCGGATTATAAAAGTTTTATAGGGAGGAATCAGATTACAAATAGGAGGGGTGATAATGATGCCAGAGAGGTAGATGAAGTCACTGAAGGGAGAGACGCTCTCAAGAATCTTCTCGGAAGACTAGTAACAGGTTGCATTTTCAGCTTCTGCATTTCTTTGCTTTTCTCAAATGGAGCCAACGTGTTAACTTAGGGGGGCCTCAAAATTTCTGCAGGAATCATGTGTACTCAAACTTAATGGAATTAAGCAACAGTTTCCGAATCGAAAAACTCCATCTTTCACCTCTGCCTGCTCCTCTATTTGTACTTGTTTCGCTTACAGTAGATTGAGCTCACATCTTTGTGCAGGAGAAGAGAGAAACCAGTTTGAGGTTGGAGGGTTCACATGCCACTTCGAGCTCCACTTCGAAATGTGTCTCTTGGCTAAACCCGTTAGGATCTCCAATGGCGGGTTGACCATTCACGTGCCGTCCGATGGATCTCAGTTTGAGCGCTCGGTTCGACCCTACGCCAGGAGAGATGACAAAAGAATGATGGGACCAGTCACTCCGGTGCAGATACTTCACGGGGACGCGGCTAATTTACTGCCCTGCAATTTCACGCACAGCATCCCGGCGGTGATCTTCTCGACGGCCGTTACAGGAAACGCCTTCCATGAGTTCAGCGAAATCATCATTCCCTTGTTCCTCACATGCCGGCACTTCCAATCTCAGCTGAAGTTCGTCACCACCGATCGCAATGCCTCGTGGATTCAGAAACCCTCAAGGATTTTGAACCGCTTGTCTGATTACGAGGCTCCCAATTTAGACGATGGGAGTGTTCACTGCTTTCCAGGGGCAGTTGTGGGACTCAGGTACCATGACAATTTAGCCCTGAACACCAGCGACTTCCCGGTAGGACACTCCATGCGCAAATTCAGGCAATTCCTCAGAGAATCTTACGATGTGAAGATAAAGAATGTGCACGAGATCGAAAAGCTACAGAAGCCGGTCCTGATCCTCATTTCCAGGAACCACACGAGAAAATTCCTGAACGAGGACGCCATCATGGAACTGGCACAGGAGTTGGGCTTTCATGTAGTGAGGGCAGGGCCAAATTTGGGGTCGAATCTAGAGCTGTGGGCAAAGATGGCCGGTTCGTGCAACGTTTTGGCCGGAGTCCATGGTGCTGGTCTCACTAACGAGATCTTTTTGCCGGACGGCGCAGTGGTACTTCAGGTGGTGCCGCTAGGACTAGACTAGGCTTCAACCAACTATTTCGAAATTCCGGCGACCGCAATGGATCTGCATTATCTGGAATATAAGATAGAGCCCAAGGAGAGCTCTCTGTCCGAAGTATACGGGCCAGATGATCCGGTGATTGTCGACCCTGCGTCCATCTTTGCGAAGGGGTTCGCAGCAGTGCAGGCTGTGTATCTCGATGGTCAGAATGTGAAGATCAACTTGGATAGATTTAAGGACACACTGGAGGAAGCAATGAGACTTGTTAGACATTCCATGGCTTAGGGCTGAGTTCATTGTCATTACATAACAGAAGGCAACCCAGTTTGCTTTCTGTTGGTCGTAAGCAAAACATGATCGGTTGACTGTTTGTACAGTAACTTGTCAATAAGTTAGATATACTTATTTTCAATAACCAATATTTAGTTAATTGGTTCGGACTCAACCATTATTTTGATAAATAACCAATTTTTGTTTGCATTGCTTATCCACTTTTCAGAGTTACTAACTCTTATATGAGATTACTGATCTTAATACAAGTGATTTAACAACTTTTTTTTTTTTTCAAATTAAAATGCCATTAGTCTGAGCTAACAGAAGATGTATTTTACAATTGCTGTATTCCTTGTGAATAAAATGTAAATTGAAAGGGTACGTCCCCGTCATGCAAGTTCACTTCTAGTCACATTCGACGGATATCTTCGAGATGAATTTCACATTTCTCTTAGACATGAGATCGATGATATAAATTTAAAGGGGCAAATGAAGTACCAACTAAGAGGTCCAGAGAGAATGGTGGAAAGATTGACGGCATTGATTTGAAGAACCTACCAAAAGGCACATCGAGAAATGAGAAGATGAACTTATTTTTCCACACTTCTCATTCTTTTTATTATTTGTCAAAATTACCATAAACTTTTCTTATTGGCCCAAAAGTCGTTATCAACGGGAATCTGGTCTCCGTTTTTTTTTTTTCGGTAATTTATAATTTATCGCGTTCTCCGAGGTTTGATCTATCTTGAGGGAGTCACTTTTTTTAATTGTCATAGCTATAAACAAACAGAGCCAATGTCACCTTCTGTTGCCATCTAGATCTCGTCGTACGTGTAATACTTGGCCCCTAATTGTTCAAGTATAAGGTGGTGGGACCCACTTCTTTAAAAAAAAAAAAAGATTGACAAAGTCAACACGAGGAAAGCCGATTATGGAAACAGTGAGGGGACGCTCGGTTCTCATTAACCCGAGAGCTCTCCAACGCAGAAACAGAGAAGAAAGAAGAAACAGGAAAGAAAAAGAAGAAGAAGACGAAGCGAGAGGGAAAAGAGATTGCGTTCACGCCGTGGGACCTCGCCAAGTTGATTTCACTACGTATCACAACGTTCGGTAAGCACTCATGCTCTTCATTCGTCCGATTGGAGTGGTTTTCGGTTTAAAGCTTGAATATGGAAGTTTTGTAAAATTTGAGCCGTGAAGTCTGATTTTTGTGTTGTCGAGCCATGGGTTTTCATGGAATTGATGGATTATAACGTTGTGAAGCTGTGGATTTGATGGGAGTTGATCTCGAGCAACAGTTTAGCCAAAGTGACAATTTTGGGATTTCGCGTGCAAGGGTCGCATTGTCGACAACTTGAGTAATCATTTTGGATGTACGATTTGTTAGCATGTATGAATTGTTTTGTTATCGTTTATGTGTCGTTTAACCAATTTGTAGTTATTGTAGAGTTTTACCCGATTTTGACGTCGATTCTCATTTAATTGATAGGATTATAAGATTATCGGCACGTTTAGCTATGCGTTGTTTGGTCGTAGGCATTCTTAGGTGAATAGTACTATATCTTCTTTGGTTTTGTAAACTCATATTGAAAATGATAAATATTTGAGTATCGTACGAGTTATTAAAGAATGTTATTGCATAAAGTCTGGATCGAACATTTACTAATCTTTGGTTATTTATGGAGATTTTAGAAAACGTGCAATGCAAGGTATTATGAAGAAATATATATGTATTCCTTTACAATTGGCTTATGAAAGGATATTTGAATGATATGAGAAATGCTTTAAAAAAGGTATTCCTAACCGATGAGATATATTACGAAAAGGTTGTCGGTTTTGGTATATGATATTTATTACGGATTATGAGATTAATTCTGAATTTAATTATGATATAGAGAATATTCAATATTGTTGTGAACCCATTGAGAAGCTTGTGGGTATGTGCATACTAATTAGGATATCCTTATGGGCCAGATATCAGCAATATAAGTAGAGACCTTGCCAAGGGAGGAGCTTAGTTGCTTTGTCACGAAACGTTATGCGTGACCATGGTTTGATATTGAGCAATAGATGGGTTGATGAAATGGACCATCAACATGTGATTTGACACGAGATTAGTCAATTGAATAGATCATCGATGTGTGATATGAAATTTATCAATGAATAGACCATTGGCGTGTTTTTACGAAATTGGCTAATGGAATAGTCCATTAATATGTGTTTTTATGAAATTAATCAATGGACTGAATCGTTAATATTTTAGCTGAAAGGAAACAAATTATATTTGAAACAGTATATATATTATCAACTGAATTTGAGATTATTGAGTTTTGCTATGATTTCGTATATATGCATAGTGGATGCTCGATCTACTTAAAAGAAATGTACTACTCATTGGGCTGTGGTTGCTCATCCCTCATCTTACAAATCTTTTCAGATTCATTGGTTAGCAGCCAATATAGTGAGAGTGACATCGACGAGTTTTTCTGGGATTGGTTTTTTAGGTATGGTTATTCTCTCTATTGAGGTTGCGTCTTTTGAGTAGAAGAATGGCCGTATCATTCCCTATTCTTGTTGGTTTTGAGGTGTGACAGTGTGAGTTAATGTGTGTAGCACTGATTTTTATTTTTTATTTATTTTTGGTCGGAGTGTAGCACTGATTTCACTTTACAAGGATCGGATTCAAAAATTGTTCCTGGTCTTATATGATGCGGCTAAGACGAAGAAGATGGAGAAGAGGTGACCAATCATCTAGGGTGGGCAATGTTTGAAAATTGATCCATTCCATGACACACGAGACAAAACACGAAACATCCGGAGCAAATTCGAATGTGACACGATGTGGCACGTTCGTTTGACTCGTAGGCTGATACGAATTGACAAGTTTTCTTTGTAAATTAATATGATTCGACTGGTATATGAAAGGTCTTGACGATTTGGTGCTAATGCATATACGGTGGCGCACTTAAACGTAGATTGGGGAGAAAGTCTCACTAATTGAGCATGTGAAAGCAAACAAGAGCTTGTTCGGCACCGTTAATTAAGATTATTAAAAAAAATCGGGCTAATAATCGTAGAAAGAATTAAATTAATCTCCTCTTTGCTGCTCGTGAGTGTTGCTCGATGAATAAAATACGAACTCCAGCTTAACGTTTCTCTATCATCCCCAGGAAGTCTTACAAAACTGCCTAGTTGCAGAGGAAGACGTGCAAGAATCTCCTTGAGCCCAATGACTTGCTCCTTTCATGGTTTCATCTATAAAATTTCGCAGACTTGGCTCTGTGTTTTAGTTTGACAGATAATGGGGAAGGAGTCGAAGCTCCCCGTGCTTGGAGCAGCATCGGCGGGTTGTTTGCTTATCGTGGTTTCGCTCTGCATCGCCCTTCTCGTATCAAAGGACTCCTCGCCATTTCTTTCGTGTAATCTCGGTTCTTAGTTTCGACTTCGCTTATACTTTCTCTTTTCGCGGTCGTGTATCATGTTGTGCAAATGCTCATTGAGAGATTGACTCCTAACCCAGATCACGAATTTTAGGGAGGAATCAGATTCCAAATTGGAGGGGTAATAATGATGCCAGAGAGGTAGATGAAGTCACTGAAGAGGGAGGCAGTCCCAAGAATCTACTGAGAAGACTAGTAAGAGGTCACATCTTCAGCTTCTGCATTTCTTTGCTTACCTCAAATGGAGCCAACGTGTTAACATAAGTGGGCCTCGAAATTTCTTCAGGAATCATGTGTACTCAAACTTAATGGAATCAAACAGCAGTTTCAGAGGCAAAATGCTGCATGTTCGACCTCTGCTTGCTTGTCTGTTCGTCCTTGTTTCGCTTACAGTAAGTGGATCTCATGCCTCTATGCAGGAGAAGAGAGAAACCAGCTTGAGGTCGGAGGGTTCACATGCCACTTTGACCAACACACCGAAATGTGTCTCTCGGCTAAACCCGTTAGGATCTCCAATGGCGGTTTGACTGTTCACGTGCGGTCTGATGGATCTCAGTTCAAGCGCTTGGTTCGACCCTACGCGAGAAGAGAAGACAAAGGGGTGATGAAACTAGTCACTCCGGTCCAGATACTTAATGCAGACGCGGCAAATTTACCGGCCTGCGATTTCACACACAGCATCCCAGCGGTGATCTTCTCGACGGGCATTACTGGAAACGCCTTTCACGAGTTCAGTGAAATCATCATTCCCTTGTTCCTCACCTGCCGGCACTTCCAAACGCAGCTGAAGTTCGTCGCTACTGATTACAACAAATGGTGGATTCGGAAATACACAAGGGTTTTGAACCACTTGTCTGATTACGAGGCTCTCGATTTGGCTGATGGGAGTGTTCACTGCTTTCCAGGGGCAGTTGTGGGACTTAGGTACCACAGCAATTTAGCCCTGAACACCAGCGATGTCCCTGGAGGATACTCCATGTGCGAATTCCGGCAATTCCTCAGAGAATCTTACAATGTGAAGATCAAGAACGTGCATGAGATCGAAAAGCTGCAGAGGCCAGTCCTGATCCTCATTTCCAGGAACCACACGAGAAAATTCCTGAACGAGGATGCCGTCGTGGAACTGGCGCAAGAGTTAGGCTTTCATGCAGTGAGGGCAGGGCCTAATACGATTTCGAATCTAGAGCTGTTTGCGAAGATGGTCAGCTCGTGCAGTGTTCTCATCGGAGTCCACGGTGCAGGTCTTACCAACGAGATCTTTTTGCCGGACGGTGCAGTGGTAATTCAGGTGGTTCCACTAGGACTAGACTGGGCTTCCACCAACTATTTCAAAATTCCAGCACCTGCAATGGATCTGCACTATCTGGAGTATAAGATAGAGCCCAAGGAGAGCTCTCTCTCCACAGTATACGGGCTCGATCATCCTGTGATTGTCGACCCTTTATCGGTCTATGCAAAGGGGTATAAGGCAGTTAGGGCTGTGTATGTTGATGGCCAGAATGTGAACATCAACTTGGATAGATTTAAGAACACACTGAAGGAAGCAATGAGGTTTGTTAGACATTCCATGACTTAGGGCTGAGCTCATTGTCATTACATAACAGGAAGGCAACACGGTTGGCTTTCTGTCATCTGTTTTTGGATATACACCTGAACTGTTACATTGAATCAAAGTTCTATTGTTTTGTATGCTGAAAAATTTAACAATTTTCCATATTGGTAAACTGCGAATAAGGTTGGAAGTACGCAAAGCATGACCGATTAACTGATTGTCTAGTAACTTGTCAACAAGTTAGATATACCTATTTGCAATAACCAATATTTCATTGATTGGTTCAAACTCACCCGTTACGTTGATAAATAACCAAAATTTATTTGCTGCTTATCCACTTTTCAAAGTTACAAACTCTCGTATGAAATTACCAATCTTCAAGTGATTTAACAACTTTTTTTCCAATAAAAATGCCTTTAGTCCAAGTTAACAGAAGATGTATTTTACAACTGCTGTGTTCCTCGTGAATGAAATGCCATAAGTCCAGCTAAATTCTCAACAAGATCTTAGCGAGTATCGTCAAAGTGTTTGACTGAATAGACATACACCATCAAATGGAGGAGCCAAAACGGAGACGATAGATGTGCATGATCTTTGCTTCCCTCCTCACCCATCTTAAACTGCGGCCTCCTGTCAGAGAGTTTTGGACAAACCGTGAACGTTCCTCTGCAAGACCCCAAACGGAGTAAGCACTTGAGATTCTGAAAGATCTGCCCTGATACCACTCCGACTTATATTGATTCCACGTACTATGAGAGCTGATACCTTTTAATACTCCAGGCTGCCTACGCAAGAAACAGTTTGATCTGTTCACTTGAATGAGGACAGCAAAAATTTCTAAGGTGAATAGACTAAAATTGGTATTAATTTCTATGTATAATGCTCCAGCAACTAGCATTGCTTTATGCAAGTCAAAAGGCCAAGAAATGTTGGAGCTGACATGCCAACCGGTTGAGACTGATGGGTTCACATGCCACTTCGACCTACACACCAAGACGTGTCTCTCAACTAAACCCATTAGGATCTCCGGTTCTGGCTTGACCATTCACTTCCTGTCCAACAAAATCTCGATTAACGGGCTTAGTTCAAATATGTCCTACAAGAGAAGACTAATTCGCCATGAAACAGGTCACTCCAGTGCAGATATCACCCACGATGTCCCGACCGTGTTCTATTGGTTCCGTGAGATCAGTGCAATCATCATCCCCTTGTTCCTCACTGTGCAGACACTTCCAGTCACAGCTCAAATTCGTCGTCACCGATTACAACCGACGGTAGCTCACCAAATATAGAGGATTTTGAACCGCATGTCCAACTACGAGGCTCTCAATTTAGCCAATGGAAGTGTTCACTGCTTTCCTGGAGCAGTTGTAGGACTTAGGAACCACAGTATTGTAACGATAAATTCCAGCAATGTCCCTGAAGGACACACTATGTGCGAATTCAGGTAGTTTCTAAGAGAAACCCACGGCCTGAAAACAAAAAGTCTGCAGGAGATAGAAAGTGGTGAAACCCGGTCCTGATACCATTCACCCTGATGTACGTCAAGGAAAATCTTGTACGAAGATGCCATTGTGGAACTGGTGCGGAAGTTAGTATTCAAAGTAGTCAGGACATTGCCTGACCAATGTTGGACCATGACCGGCTCACCAAGACGGTCAGTTTATGCAGCGTCATGGTTAGAGTCCACAGGGCGGGGCTCAGGAAAGAGATCTTTTTGCTAGATGGCGCGGTGGTGGTGCAGGTGGTGCGGCTGGGACAGGACTGGGCATCAGCCATCTATTACATAGTCCCCACGACCGCCATATATACTCAATATCTGGAGCACAAGATAGAGACGAAGGGGAGCTCTCTGTTGGAAATATACAGTCTCAATCACCAGGTGACGATCGCCGATACTGAGTCGATCTATGTGAAGGGAGGATACAAGGCGGTCAGGGCAGTGTATGTGGATGGTCAGGATGTGAAGATCAACTTGGCTAGGTTCAATGAGACACTTGTGGAAGCAATGAGACTCATTGGACACTCATCAACTTCAGGTTGAATTAAAAGTCATTGCAAAACAGGAGGGCAACACTGTTGGATCTCTGTGGTTTTTTCTTGGAATATACCTGGCATTTTGTATTTGAATCTGTAGCAGAAAACAAGCGTGTAACAATTGAATGAACGTTCAATTGATTCCACAGACAGAATAGCGCATGAGATCAAGTGATAAAACAGAAATTACAACCACACTTGGGTCACATAAACACTATCCTTCCAATTACTCATGAAATAATCTCTCATATTCACAGAATGTGTCATGTTTTGTTGTCATCTAGATGTCGTTGTAAGAGCCAATGTTTGGAGCATCTTTTCGCTTTACAAGGATCCGATGCTAGGTTACTCCAGATCTTACATGTTGCAGTGAAGAGGAAAATGGTGGAGATGAGGTGACTACTCATCCCGAGTTGTCGATATTCGAGAAAATGATACGTTTCATGACGTGGGATGAAGCACGAAACATCTAGAGCAAATTCAAATGCAACACGATGTGTATCGACATGAATCAACGGTTTTTTCTCTGCAAATTCGTGATTTGACCGGTTATATAAGAAGTCATGAGGTTTTGGTGCTAATGCATTTGACTCGAGCTTCTTCTACAAGATGGAGTAGACACTTGAATGTAGAGTGGGGAAAATTTACCATGTGAGATTTTATTGGACTACTGCTAACTGTTCAAAAAGTTTAAGTTGTTAGATGAAGGCGTGATTTATTATTTAAATATTCTAACACTCACGCTTAGTCTGGTCTTTTTGTCTATTACTAAGCATGGAACCTCCTGCTCTGATACCATGTGACATTTTGTAGGATCACTACCAACTGTTCTAAAAGTTTAAACTGTTGGATGAAGGTGTGGTTTATTACTTAAATATTCTAACACACCGATTGAGCACATGAAAGCAAACACAAGCTTGCTCGGCTCCATTAATTAAGGTTATTAAGACCGTTCAGCTAAAATTGCGCTTAGCAAAGAGTCAAGTTTTATAAAGCATTCTTGGTGGAAAAAAAAAATGAAAGAAAGATCCCACGGAATTGAAGTGGGTCCATGAATTTAAGAAATAGTGAGAATTCTTTATCTCTCTCAGTTCGAAAATCTAGGATTTGATGAGCCAATGAAGTTAGCGAGCTGTAGAGTAACAAAGTAACCGAACTGCTCAGAGAGAAGAAGATCTATCCTTCACTGGAAATGCTCGAGCAGTTACATCTGAGCAGGGATGAAAGTCGGCCTTAATGATCAGGAGACTTGATGAATGAATGTACAATACTCCAGCTAACGTTTCTCTGTCATCCCCAGGAAGTCTTACGAGATTAAATTTGCCAATCAGATCGAACAACCTAGTTGGAGAGGAAAATGTATGCAAGAATCTTTAAGAAAGAATGAGACCCCTCAACCACAATGAATTGCTCATTTCAGGTTTTTGTCCATAAAAAATTAGCAGACTTGGCCATGTGTTTTAGTTCGACAGATTATGGGGAAGGAGTCGAAGCGCCCAGTGCTCGGAGCAGCATCGAAGGGGTGTTTGCTGATCGTGGTTTCGCTCTTTATTGCCCTTCTCGTATTGAAGGGCGCGCCATTTCTATCAGGTAGTTTTGGTTCCTAGTTCGGCTTCACTTGCGCTCCTCTTCTCCCTGTCGCGTATCATGTGGTACACTGATCATTGAAAGATAACTCCTAACCCAGAATATAAATTTTAGGGAGGAATCAGATTCTAGATTGGAGCGGCAATAGTGATGCCGGAGAGGTAGGTGAAGTCACTGAAGAGAGGGACGCTCTCAAGAATGTACTAAGAAGACTAGTGAAAGGTTACATTTTCAGCTTCTGCATTTCTTTGCCTACTTCATATGTGGCCAACATGTTAACATAAGTGTGCCTCAATACTTCTACAAGAATCATGCATGCTCAAACATAATGGAGTCAAACAGCAGTTTCAGAAGCAAAAGACTGCATATTCGACCTCTGCTTGCTTGTCTATTTGTCCTCCTTGCGTAGCTTATAGTAAGTTGAGCTCATGCCCTTATGCAGGAGAAGAGAGAAACCAGCTTCAGGTTGGAGGGTTCACATGCCACTTCGACCTAGATGCCGAAATGTGTCTCTCAGCTAAACCTGTTAGGATCTCCAACGGCGGTTTGACTGTTCACGTACCGTCTGATGGATCTCAGTTCAAGCGCTTGGTTCGACCCTACGCGAGAATAGGAGACGAACTGGCAATGAAACTAACCACTCCGGTCCAGATACTTCATGGGGACACAGCTAATTTACCAGCCTGCAATTTCTCACACAGCATCCCAGCGGTGATCTTCTCGACAGGCGTTACAGGTAATGCCTTCCACGAGTTCAGCGAAATCATCATTCCCTTGTTCCTCACCTGCCGGCACTTCCGATCACAGCTGAAGTTCATTGCTACCAATTACAATGAATGGTGGATTCGGAAATACTCGAGAGTTTTGAACCGCTTGTCTGATTACGAGGCTCTTAATTTATCCGATGGGAGTGTTCACTGCTTTCCAGGGGCAGTTGTGGGACTTAGGTACCACGGCAATTTAGCCCTGAACACCAGCGATGTCCCCAGAGGACACTCCATGCGTGAATTCAGGCAATTCCTCAGAGAATCTTACAATTTGAAGACCAAGAACGTGCACGAGATCGATAAGCTACAGAAGCCGGTCCTGATCCTCATTTCCAGGACCAACTCGAGAAAATTTCTGAACGAGGATGCCATCGTGGAACTGGCGCAGGAGTTGGGCTTTCAAGTAGTGATAGCAGGGCCTAGTATAATGTCAAATCTAGAGCTGTTTGCAAAGATGGTCGGTTCGTGCAGCGTTTTCATCGGAGTCCACGGTGCAGGTCTTACCAACGAGATCTTTTTGCCGGACGGTGCAGTGGTAGTTCAGGTGGTTCTACTAGGACTAGAGTGGGGTTCGACCAACTATTGCGGAATTCCGGCTACCGCAATGGATCTGCAATATCTGGAGTATAAGATAGAGCCCCAGGAGAGCTCTCTCGCCGAAGTATACGGGCTCGATCATCCGGTGATTGTTGACCCTTTATCGGTCCATGCCGAGGGGTACACAGCAGTTAGGGCTGTGTATGTTGATGGCCAGAATGTGAAGATCAACTTGGATAGGTTTAAGGGCACACTGGAGGAAGCAACGAGACTTGTTGGACGTTCCATGACTCAGGCCTGAGCTCACCGTCATTACATAACAGAAGGCGACACTGTTGGCTTTCTGTCATCTGTTTCTGGATATACACCTGAAATTTTTACATTGCAGCAAAAATCTATTGTTTTGTGTGCTAAAAACCGGAACCATTTTCCGTATTGGTTTATTGCAAATAAGGCTGGTATATTGCAAATATTGTCGGTAAGTAAAATGTGACCGGTTAACCGTTTGTCCGGTAATTTCTCAATAAGTTGAAAAGACTTATTTAAAATTATCAATATTTAGTTGATTGGTTCAAAATCATCTCATAAATTACCAACTTTCATTTGCATTAGTTACCCACTGTTCTCAGTTGCCAACTTCATTCTCATAAATTACCAATATTTTGTTTATCAACCTCCTTTTCTAATTAAAATGCCATTATTCTAACAGACAGAAGATGTATTTTACAACTGTGATATTCCTTGTGAACAAAATGCCATTAGTCCTGCTAAAACCTCCCAACAAAACCCTAGTAAGTGTCATCGATGTCTTCGATTGAATAAGAAGAGAAAACAGGCTAGTTGCCAGATAAATGCCGCAGATTTTGATAAGGAATGAGACAAGATAACGTCTTTCTCTTTGCATTTATGTAAGTTTAGTGTTTAGCGTGGCTAATTGAATCAACAGGGAACAGGAACTAAAATGTTCCCATTTCGTGAAAGCTCGACCACTTTTTCTCGTCATACTGCATTTCTAGTCCTTGTCAAACATTTGACGAGTATCTCCATGAATTTTATATTTCTATGAGACATGACTGATAATTCGAATTTCAACATTTGAAGGGACAGATGAAGTACCGAATGGGAGGCGCACAAAGATTGATGACATAGATTTGACAAATCTTCGAAGAAGACTACCAAATTTAACGCCACTCGGACCCAAAACCGTGTCATTGCCTCCCCCCCTATAAACGTGCAAGGATCTTAAATGGCATATTGTGTGGCTGACCTTTGACATTCCGTCCAACAAATCTTGAATCACCTTGCTCAATCGAGCCATACACAAGAAGCTATGATGAAGCCACCACGAAATTTGTCGCTCCAGTGCAGAAATTTGTGGACAAGTTAGTGAGTTACCGACTGCAATGTTCGAGTGGCCATCATTAGATCAGGCGGATTCACAGGAGGTGCATCCCACCAGCTCAATCAAATTGCCATGCCCCTGTTACTCACATATAGACGCAATCCCTTACAGCAGACAACCTAAGAAAATAATCTCATGCTCCTTTTGGATGGTTCAATAATTACAATACAAACTTCCTTTCATATCAAATATTATCTTTGAAAAAACAGTAATGTAAAAGGCGAAGGACATACATCATCAAATGGAGGAGCCAAAAAGTAGACAATGGATGTGCATGATCTTTGCTTGCCTCCTCACCCGTTTCAAACTCTGGCATTCTGTCAGAGAGATTTAGACCAACCACATGCGTTCCTCTGCAAGACAGAGTAAGTGCTTTAGATTCTGAAAGATCTGCCCTGATACCACTCCGATTCATATTGATTCCACATGTTGTGAGAGCTGAAACTTCACTACACCAGGCTGGCCATGCCAGAAATAGTTTGACCTGTATACTTGGATGAGGACACAGGTGAATAGACTGAAATTCCACCTAATATCTCAATTGAAATTTATTTTGTCTGTCACAGTACAATGCTCAAGCAACTAGCATTGATTTATGCTAGTCAAAAGGGCAAGTAATCATTTGGAGCTGACATGCCCAGCAGTGTTTATCTCGTTTGCTTCTTGCGTTTCAAAATTAGCTTTGCAAAATAGAATTTCTTTGTCCTTTCCAACCTCCAAACGAACTCTCTTTGAGAAAGTTAAATAACATTCATATCCTCAAGATCCTTTTCAATTTGTACACCTGCAGAAACGTGAGAAGCTTCTCAGCACATATCTTAAATGAAACGGTGAATTATTCTTTGCTTGACAAAAGAAAATTCTGATAATTCTAGCCTTCTGTATCCTCAAGCGGATCAGCAGGGTAAAAGATGGAACATGGCCATCACTTCCGAACTTTCTCAGTATCAAATGCGACTAGCAACCTTGCCAGTAGAAAGTCATTGTATAAATCCTACTTGTGAAAAAGGAAAACAACATTTTTAGATGAATCCTCAATGCTTGACTTGATAACTGGAAGACTTAGACACAGGAAAATCACATTCTTATGAGAATGGTTGAGCCCTATGCAGTACTGAGAGAGTTTACAATTTCAACGACAAGAAAGCATGTAAAACTGGTTCTACTGGACGTGCAATAGGAAAGAAATTTCATCTACTTCAAATCTATAACCACCAATTGAGCAAGTCAGATGCTGAAAAGTTAGCTTCTCCCAGGAGATCGACATTTTTTGTCAACCAGTACCAAGCTCATTTTCTAGCATCAACTTATTGTTGTTTATCTGGTTCCAAAGAAAGATTGGCCCAACAGTATAATGTTGGTTGCGCCAACATCTGAAAACATTCCATATCATTGCCACACACACAAGCGCGCACACGCTTGCACAGGCAGAGAGAGAGATAGAGAGAGAGAGAGATGCCAATGACAGTCCAGTCCATTCACAAACCTGGGCAGTCTTACTTGGTACAGGCACTTCCAAGCAATTCCGAAAGCCATCAGCTCTACAGAATTAACGATCATAAGTTGGAGGATAGAATGTCGCAGAACTCGATAAGTAGGCAATGCACTGGAAAAGAGAATATTACCGTCGGCTAATGGTTCTCTGGAGATACTGGCTTTCCTCTATAAGCCCTTGTCCTCCATAGTCCTTTTCATCTGTATTTAGTATCGCCTGCCATCATGTGAACACCACTCAAAAAAGATGAGCTAACCCATTCAATGCACTTACAAATTTAAAGATTACATTTGTGGAGTCTGCATGCTAAGCACTTCCAAGCTGTACTGAAACTACATGCTACGGAAAAATCCCTATATCTAGATTTGTTCTGGATATGAAGCATTCGCTTACTTGATATTCTCCAGCCTCTTCCACGCCTATCACATATCTTTCATAGGAAGCAGTTGGATGAAAGTTAAATATGAAGAGAAGAGGACCTCGTATAAAAGATATCACCTGCAAATCACAAACCAGGCCTAAACAATAAGTGTGTCACACGGTTTCAGAGTACTTTGAGAAGGGAGATCAATCTTGTTGCTTGTTGCACAAACTGTAATCATAATATCATATGATGCTTATGAGGTTCGGGGATAGCTCCTTGAAGATGACTATCGGAAGTGCATGTACTTATATCCTAATGGGAGCTTACATTCTCAGTCACATACCACTAGGAACCGACGAATCTGTGTGCATGCCTGCACACTAGAGTGTGTGCGTGCATGTGTGTGTGTGTGTGAGAGAGAGAGAGAGAGAGAGGACCCTTCAAAGTGGACCAATATAGACTTGTTCGTCCACTGACATCAAAGAAGATGAATCACTAGCATATTCAAAATTCATTTAGGTTTCTGTAGTCATATGTTGACTTCTGTCTCACCAACCTTTCAGCTGAACCCTCAGATCCCACTAGCTCAACCTTGAACCTCAAGTGGTTATGCATGCTTAAAAATGCAAAGGATACAGGCATACCCCAACCCACCCAAAGAAAAAAAGCTGCTCATACATCCAGAAATCTGGAACTGGTTTCAACAAAGCATGCTGCCAACAGCGCGCGCGTGCACAAAGGTACATAAGCGTGAAGATCCACAGACCCATTACCAAGCTCCCACACAAAGAAACATAAATCCTAACATAACAAATAACAACCAATAATCTTCATACCATGCTGGAGTCATTCACATGATGGATATTTGGAAAACCTCTAGAAAGCACCCTCTCATTCTCGTCCAACTTCATCATGTCCTAGGAAAAAAATAAAATTGCAAAATTTCGCCCTTAGCATATTGCACAAAGTTTAATTGCAATTGTTTGCACATAAATGATGACCGCATGCAAATGATATTCTTCTATTTCAAGAGCAGAATAAATGCAGTAGCATCAAAGAACCGAAGGGTGCTTACCAAAACGCAAAAAATATTTGCATCAAAGAGAGGTAAAAGGTCAAGTATAACTTGCTCAGAACATCAGACTTTTCAACAAAAGGCAGGAACAGTTCATGTATGCAGACGTAGGGCAGAAAGTTAAATCTTCCTATACTAGGGATGGTTCATGAGTAAGCTACTGTCAGCACCCATACCTTGTCAAAGGAAAATAAATTTTGATAGACTCCATTCCCCAACAGATCCCAACGCCGGTTGGCCAGAGAATAGGAGAAGTTGTTGCTTGGCATCGGAAATTCGACCCTCTAACAGCATAAAAGATTTATTATTCATCTGATATAAAGTCCTACAAACAGCTCGAGGGAAGCATCCTTACCTCCGGATGACCAAATTCATTACCCATGAAGTTGAGGAAAGCACGGCCACATATTGTGAACGTTATAAGTCGGATCATCTGACTCCAGAAAAGAGGATAGAATTCAGAATCAACTACACCAGTTTTAAAAACCGAAAGAGTGAGTTTAAAGTAATTACTGGTTAGCAACAACGATAAAGAAATTGAAATCTTTCATGGTGATGTCAACAACAATGACAATGATCAACTGCCTTAGTGATCTCATAGCCAAAGAATATATGTAATTGTTTCGACTTTCAAGGCTTGCAAAGTCTTCGATCCTTCTCGAGGCATCAGAGATACAGTCCCAAAATCTAGTACCTATCTGGGGCACCATCTTGCACAGTAAACTTCAACATAAACATGCCAAATATGAGGGCTAAAAGATTATTAAAGAAGCACCCACAATTCTAACTTGACGCCGCGGCAAAGCACATGAAGTATTAGGAATAAACACTCAAGGTCATTAGATAATTTGTTGTGTACAGAAAATCCAGTCGCTAAAAGTAGCAGATGTGATGTCTCAAGGAGCTTAGCAGCCAAAAATACAACAAAAGATTGAAGGTACCTATCTTATCATTGTTCATCAAACCAAAATCCTACCCTTTGTGAGGTATTGCAAATAATATTTCAATATATTTACTACAAAATCATCAGGATGTGGAATGAATTTCAATGCAGCACAGATAAAGAAGTTACAACTTCTTTGCAACGGCTACCTTAATGAGATATCAGAGAGAACAATAACAGCGGTGGTAAAAAGAAGAGTGAAACACTAACTAGATCTTAAAGGAGAACTTCACCTACCTTGTGCAATGAACAGCCTTGAAGCAGTAGATCTTTTGAGGAATGCTCCCTGATTTTACCAAAAAGTATCTCAGCAAATGACTGTCCTCCAGATATGGACTGAAAGGTCACAACGGCGGCATTAAATAAGCAAGAAATGAAATAATTAGTGAGGATAACGATGATGATGATCTAGAAATAAAACAGAAGCTTCTATGCAATAAAAAAAAATTTATTACTTGATTGTGGTTTTCCGCATAAATAAGCATCTTATCAGCACAGTGTCGGTTACCAATTAATGTGCTGACAATCTGCAGTGATAGTTCAAGTCAGCTGGAATACTGGAAAGGTCCGTTGAAGATTTCTAAATATAATTACGAAGAATATCTTTCTATTGCTGAGTAATTATAATCTTAATTGTCACAGAAGATGACCTTACTCATGCTCCACTCGTGATCTGGAGTATTTTCTAGTAAAGACAGCCACATCTCTGATACAGCTAAATTGACATGATAATCAAATCCCAATCCGCCCTGAGTAGTTGGCTCACACAGGCCTGGATAAGATGTCGCCTGTACATAGGGTCTAAAGAGATTAATTGATGATTGTAAAAATTACTTGATAACAATTCTATCTGCAAGATGCCTCTAATCACTTGTGACTGCAAGGGCATCATGCTAAATAAACTGTCACGGGAAGAATTTTTTTCCCTTATCTATCACTTATGACTCATGAGTCACCAAATATTCTGTAACTTCCATTTATAGATAAAGAAACTGACTAATTGAGATTCAATACTTATAATGAAACTCTAATCGTCCACTTGACGGGGAGAACTTTTGACTCGAAACTCACATCTTCAGCAATTGTTACTATATTTGGATGAAGAGCATGGAGTATTTCATTTGCCAAAATGAGGTACATCAATGCATCCCTGTCGACATATTGATTGCAGTACCTGCAACAGATGAATTGCCAACTAAGTTCCCAAGAAATCATGAGAGCAAACCAAACAGAAAATCCTTTCACGGGGGTCTACACTGCACTCGAGACCAAACGGATGGATGATGGAAAAACTTTAGCCAAGATGACCTTACTCTTCAAAGTCTCCAGTAAAAGAGGCAAAACCATTGTGTGTGTACATCATTGATGAGAGAGAATGGAAGTGGAAACCGTCAACATGATACTCAACAACCCACCTGCCAAAACACCATCTATGAGCAATTCAACATTATTAACTTGAGTACACGCGCAAAGAAACACCACATAGCAGGTCACCAAACGTTGAACACCCAAAGGAATACAGCTGGCCCTTTAGGTAGACTGGGAGTCTGCAGGTCTTAAGTCCATTGATCCCACAGATTAGAAAGAAAAATATCAATTGTATTGTACATTTACCAATTTAGATTAGATAGAAGGAAATGTAGGACATCAGGGTCTCCATATCTGAACATTCGGGTACCCCAGTATTTGTGTTGTCCTCGCTTACCTACACAAGCATGCAGTTTTTCATATAGCAGATGTAGCTAATTGATCAGATTGGAAATCCACCATCTTCATGTAACAATCAGATGATATTCCACATACCAGATGGAATACAGAAGCCATGACACAACAGCAAAGCCAATAAAAAAACTTAATTAAAACCCATATGCAGTTACAGTTCCTGAATGCACCAAATTATTGAGTGCCAAGGTTAAGGACAGTTTGGGAAAGTTTGAAAGGGAATATTTAGATGTTGGCCATTACACTTGAATACAGCATAGGAAAATAATTTCAGCCGAGCCACAGCATTCAATAGAGAAAGGTGACTGGAATAAGACAAGAATAACAGAATGAAAAGCGAAATAAGTTAAAAAAGTTATCATGTTGAGCAATGTGTGTGTGTGAGAGAGAGAACCAGATATAATGCGAACCAAGTCTAGAAGATCAATAGCTTGAGCATATCATGCCATTACATCTTCACAAAAACAAACAGCATTATAATTTGAAGCAGAGGTTCATCATACATTCAGAGGCATCCCTCTGTCATCATTTCTAGTGCACATTGTTCAAAATAATCAAAGACTTGAACAAAAGCATCATCAATCCCTAACAAATTTAATGGAGAAAACAAGGTCACCTACCATGATAAAAGAAAAACAAGGATATACATAAACAAATTCCTCTTGCAAATTGGTGACAAAAGCCTCCAACATGCTTGTACCTGTATGAAAGTAACAGTCGTTTGATCCATCAAATAGTGAGAGACCAACCATCTCATCTGCAGCTGAATAGGAATGGACAATATCTAAAAAGACCAACAATCCAAGACCTGTAATAAGAAATAGAGAATAAGGAACACTGATTGACAAGCACAACCTCATAGAAGGATATAGGCATGGAACAGAGAGAGGAGGCTTTAGTATGTAAATGGACTGTGATGCCCAACCAAACTGCTCAACAAGAAAATATCTTCAGCACAACATGAATTGCAACACAAGGTATATTAACTATATACTTCCTTTCTTCATGAGCAGTTAGTAGTAGACACTTGATCAAATGTTCTAAGAAATTGTCATGGAAAACTTGAACAAGAAAGAACTGTTACTGACTATTTTTGACAATTACCTAATTCTTTACAAACCGATAAAAACCTGGGTAATGAATGTACTTTGCTTTTTGCTCCCAGGCTTGCCATGTAACTGGAAAGGGTAACACTAATTTCACCAAAGTACTGAGATCCTCAGAACAGTAAATGCCAGCTATTTTCTCTTTTGAGTAACATGCAATAAATTCTATAGTGCATTAGAAATTAACGAAATCAAGCCACATGTGAAAGTGGCTAGCTTGTAGGGTCCAAACGTCACAAAATTATTTACTAGCCTCTCCTAATTAAGAATTGTAATAAGTCATTTGTAAGTCCTAGAGGAAATACCATGTGCTTCATCAACCAAGCGCTTGAAATCATCAGGAGTACCAAATCGGCTGCTCACAGCATAAAAATTTGTCACCTGCATTGCCAAATGATGATTGAAAACATCACATATATCTCGCACCCAATGCAGCAATTGTACTTAAGTTATGAACAATCAACAGAATTTTTTTCTAGAAGGGATGCAAAGGGTCATACAAATTCAGCTGAGAAACTAAAAAGCTCAGCCCTATCTAAAAGATGATGTTTTATGTTAGAAAGAGAGGGTTATTTTTTGTAACTCACTCTATAACCGACAGTATAATAATCCTTGTGCTCGACTACCCCAATCAATTGTATTGCATTATAACCAGCATCCTTGATATGAGGAAGAACCTGCAGCATAGGAAAGTAATGGTTAGGATGTTACAACATCCCTGAATCAGAATAGAAGGTACATTTAAGGCGCAACCTTCTCAGTGAATTCGTTGAAGGAAGATACTTTTGCCTCGGATCCACTAATTCCAACGTGGCATTCATATATACGCAGAGACACTGGCACCTTCGGGCTAGGGTTTTTCCATTTGTAGACACATTCAGGTGGTGGTTCCCAGTGAATAGCGAAAGCTTGCTTTCCTTCTGCATCTGTCATTGACTATTTAAAGTCATACAGGATCTATGTGATGCCATATCAATGTATCTATAAAGTGCAAATAAGAGTTTCTTAGAATAATTTGGATACCCATGCAAATAGAATTACACAACAAATGTTCAGAAGTACACCATTGTAATGAACCAGGCAAATATGCGCCAAAAACAGTCCTGGCTTAGGCATGTATAATGTGTTGGAAATAGAGAGGAACTTCTATACTTGCAATAAACTATTCATTCCTATGGCATACTTCCAGTTAATTGAACTTTTAAACATCTGGTTCCCACTAAAAATCAGTAAAAGAGCTTATAGTAGTTCATTTGATTTGACAGACAACCTCTCGAACAGATTGTTTTGACATTTAACAACAGTAACCACTAAAGAGGATTCTTTTAAAGTAGCAGAAACCTATTAGAATTGTAGATATATCACATGTAACAAAAATCCTGGATATTAACTAAATGTATATTAGAAAAACTAGAGTGGCTCCAATTGAAGATGAGATTAGGAGAAACTTATTGTGGTGGCTCGGATATGTGAAACAACAGATTTTAGATGCTTCGGTCAGAATATGTGACACT
>BCNH02000006.1:29340878-29417661 GCA_001662345.2 Metrosideros polymorpha var. glaberrima | reverse complement strand
ACAAATATTTAGTCCAGGATAGAGCACAATGTGTGAAAAGATCCATTTAGACGACTCCGCTTAGCGAGGAAAGGCTTGGTGGTGGTGGTTGTTGAAACAACATACTTGACATTCTAGTTCACACCAAAATAACAACACACAAAAACTATTGTTTGGAAGGAAGATGAAACGAGTTGATTAATGCTGATGGTAGAAAAGTAAGTATACCTGGCTGTACATAAGTAGCCCAAGCAGGAACTCGTTCCAACGGCCCGCTGGGAGTATTAAAGTAAACCCTATATTTGCTTCCATGAGGAATACCAGGAGTATATTTTTTTAGCCATGCTTTCCTCCCTTTACGCGTCTCCAACCAATACGCTATTGGTGGCTTCTTAGCTTTAAAATTTGCCGAGGAAACAGGATCACCCGCTATGTTATAAATGTCATAAACTTTACCGTTGTCAATAACGTCAAACGGAGGTCGGCTGCCAGGCGGATCGTCCTTATGCTCTTCTTTGAAAGCTCTATATCTCGTCTCAGCATCTGGTATTTCTCCCAATTCCTCTATTGATTGAGGCCCATTTGGCCCAAATAACTGCTCATATAACTTTGCTGGTAATGTAAATCGATTTTTCACAAAACGATCCTCTCCAGGTTCCCAGTATTCATCATTTGCTTTCTTGAAGATCTCTTCTATAGTAAGACCACGGTCACCTTTGTCATAGTCATCTACATAGTTATACTGCTGAAAGTAAAGCTCATCAGGCTTTTCTCCTTCCCTTAGCTTATCTTCAAGAATGATTAACCAATAACCATAGTCGTCGTGGCCAAAGTGACCCTCTCTAGCACAATTTTCAGTAGGTGACCAGCCATTGAAGTCACCAACAAGGGCACAATAGCGAGCACCTAGAGTTAACACGCCACAAGCGAAAGGCGACACGAAGATAAGATAATTCCTAGAGCAAGTAAGAGGGGGAAAAAAGAGATAAAAAAGTCTGTGCCCCAAAAAGTTGGCAAAATGTCTGAGGGACTCGTAAAACTTTGAATAGGCAAATCGAGATACAGAGCAGGTCGACAAATTTTTCAATATAAGAAAGTCCAGTTCATCAATAGATTGAGACTATAAACAGAATTGAGTATTATGTCAAACCTGGAGCCCATTCCATATAATCTACCCGATGTTCCACATGACGATGCATACCCAATATCTCAAATCTGAAGGGAAAAAAATTATTAAGATCTAGACAAATGAAGTCTCACTCAAATTCAGCCACCAAATAAATAAATTAGCCAATCAAGAAGAGAAAAACATTAAGCTGCCATTTGAGAGTGAAAATACATAGGAAACGTTGTATTTTTTCCAAAAGTATATTCTAACAAGCATGTGAGTTGTTTTCCTTTGAGAAAAGGAAAACGGAAAACCTTAATCAAATAAATGCACGTCATTCCACCCATTTGGTTTGGTAAAACTGCATAGTTACTAGCAAAACACTACGAATTGTGTGCCGCCCTCCGTGACTGAATTAATTGAACAGCCTCAAGAGAAAGGATCTCGAGTCTCTTGTCGAACTGATATGGTGCCAGAGACCATAAGAATAGTGAAAGAACATGGTAACGGAAGAAGATTGACAACAGATGCAATAGCCAGTCGAAAAGTTCTTTTCTTTATACATCAGAGATACGGTTCCATAGATGAAGCAAGAAAGTAAGCGAACTTAAATATCACAAGGTAACACTAACCCAGAGGCCATTTCCTTAAGATTGAGGTGACGATTGAATATCTCATCTTTGAGGTCCTTCAGTGCTTTATGCCTGAAAAAATATGGCAACAATAGACAAAATGAAGAACAATTGCCAGATGCACCAAGTAAAGGACCGCCAATTAATTCTCTGCAGAATCTAATCTCCCCCTTCATTTCACACTAACCAGCATACCCACGAAAAACAACGGGCTAACTGTTTCAGTTAAAAGGCCACAAAACCTCGAGCTAGTATCTTACGCAACAGTAAGATCGAATGTCATTGATGATGTAATGTCCCAGGCCAAATTTATATATGTTGTACTCGTGATATAGCTTCAATCCATCACTAACTCTACTTCAAGTTTTGAAGCTCCACAAAAACATGATTGGTAGCCTAGCGACACCAAATTTATATATGTTGTACTCGTGATATAGCTTCAATCCATCACTAACTCTACTTCAAGTTTTGAAGCTCCACAAAAACATGATTGGTAGCCTAGCGACACCGCATCGCAAGACACATTTTGCATAGACACTTCCTCAGTAACATAACGGGCGAAACCGATCACGCTCCGGCTTCCACTCGAACTCACTCCGGAACCAAACTCGCTTACCTCTCGCGAAGGAACTGAGCGAAGCCTTTGTGGGAGATGCCTGACTTGGTGAGGAAACCCGTCGGATCAATCCCTCTCTCCGCGTCGCTCGCGCTTTGCCTCTTCTTCGGTCGTTGCTGCGGTTGCTTCGAGGCGGGGGAGGAGGAAGACGGCGGGGAGGAGGAGGCCTTGAGCTCGAGCTTGGTTCGGCTGCTGAAGTTGATAGACTGGTGAGGCGCGAGTGGAGATTGGAAGTGAAGAGAGGTGAGATTCGGAGAGAGGTGGAGGAATTTGAATTGGAGAGAGAGCGAAGACATGCTTTGCTTTGGTTGGGATGAGGTACGGAAGCCCCTGACGCGGGAGGGTTTTAGATAAAGAGGGAGGTTCGCTCTCTCCGCTTGCTGAGTCGGGCCGTTGGGGTTTATGAGCGGATCGGGCATTCCAACCCAGCGGGTTTGATTTTACTTTTAAAAAGCCAAGAAGAAGAACAATTTTTTATTTCCTACCAAAATTCTATATATTGTTGAATTTTAAAATTAAGATCGTGATTCTACATGCCAACATCCATAGGTCGCGAAAGTTTTTGAAGTTTCCAGTTAAAATAAGATCCGCATACTTTTCAAGTAAAATTATAATAATAAATGTCGATTCGGACATATGCCCGAATATTTTCCTTAGCTAGAAACGTTGATTTCTCTGCTTTCTCCTTTTTTTCTCTGTCCATAATTATATTTTTGCAAATATATAATCATTCTGGTCGAAAACGATGTGTAAATTGAATGACTACCAGTGATGTAATAACATCAGTATATAAGATAATTTAATATTTCAGGTGATCCATCAATTGATGTTTGATCTCAATTCCGAATTTATGAGTTTACAGTAGGATTCAAATCATAAAGTATTCCAACCGATGCAAGTCAAGTTTATAAAATAGTTTGCCCTAAGCCAAAGAGTAAACTGTGGTCATTAGGTGCATCGCAATCGAATGGCCTTAAATAAGTGAATCATAGTTTATTCTCATAACATACTAAGTAAGAATTTCAAATTTACCAGAATTATTCAAAATAAAAATATACTTTCAAGTAAAATTGTGCCAAGAAAAAACCTTACTGGCATGCAAAAAAGAAAGCATTTCTTTCTCTTATCTTACATCTAGAGTATTTTTACTCTCGCGAAAGTGCTAGTGCGAGACAATTCACCTAGACTCAATTTTTATAATTTACATGCTTTTGTGTTAGCTTTTTTAACTGCCATGTTTATGTTAATGCCTTTTTTAATGATGTGTTAGGATTAAGAGAAGACAATTTTTATTTAAATTCAAGAATCGTTCATGAATTTACAGTAAGTTTTTGAAATAAATCCATAGAAATTTGCCTTTTTTTTTTTCCGGTAAATAGAAATTCGCATTTCTCTTCAACTCAACTGTAAAAAGCCGGGCCTTGCAAGCTCAGAGACCCGAATCTCGACTCTTCTGTCACTGCGTCCGCTCCCTCGCGAAGCAGGCGAGCACAGTGAAACGAGAGCGGGAAGGAGATCGAGGAAGCTCCAACAGTTCGCTCCAATGGAGTTCAGACCTCGAAACTACAAGCAAGAGAAGGAATCGCACGCGCTTCATCGCACGCGCGTAGACGATCATCCTCTGCGCACTCCGGCGGCATCGCACCCTCAGGTCTACTGAACTCTTGACTGAATCATCAACCTCTTCCGATCACATCTTAGTGCTCTTCAGGTGACGCCGATGCTGATAGAATTCAGTCGATTGAACTCGACTGGACTATCACAGATGTTCCTGGAGTTTTAGAAGTAGGAAATTGAGTTTAGGTTGGGTTCAATTTTTTCGACGGCATTGTTTCCGCAAAGAGGTATTCTGCTATCTGAGAGATCTGCATTGTGCTTAGGTTGTCGGGGACCCTCACGTCGAGGACTTTTTCGATCCTCTAAGAGGGCTAAACACTGACGGTGAAGCCGCTTTTCGAAATTTACCGGATAAGGAGCGTACTTCTGGAGGTTCCTGTACCGAACGTAGTAATCAGCATACAGGGGATTGGACTTCATTCAAGAGACTGTTGATGCAGAGGTTTCCTATCTCCAAAATGATAACCATCTCATCAGTAAGTGTGTCGTTCTGCGTCATCATTTATTGCTTGGCCGTGGACTGTTGGAAAAAGCTTTAAATCATGTGACAACTACCGAAATTAATTATATCGAGTATGTAATTGCGTGTTTGGGCAATTTTCAGTAGGAGCAGTTTGGATTCTGACCTCTGTACATGTATTCACCCGACCGTTTTTGGATCCCTAAGATATCTAAGAAATAACGAATCTCCTGTTGAATGTTGTTGGGCGAGACTTCAAAGGTGTCTAGAGCTCTATATATTACCTCTGTGAGTGTTCGGTACTGACCTTGGTTAAGAATAATGTGCTTCAGAAGTTTTTTCTATGGTCACCAAATACCTTTATTTTGAATTTGTGAGGTATTTTATTACACTTTACTAGAACTATTCAGAAACTTAGGAAGTTTTTGGTTTCCTACTCAGGAGGTTCTATGTATGTTGGTCATATCTGTACAGTGAGCACTATTCAGAAATTTAGGAAGTTTTCAGTTTCCTTCCAAGGAGGTTCTACGTATGACGTTCATATCTATATGGTGAAACAACATACTCGATATTCGATGGACCGTTGATAGATTTTGATAGTCTGAAAACTGGGTCTCTATGTCCTGGTGTTTTTCTTTTGCGTTGTTAAGGAACAATGGTCTAATTTTGACGTTTGTTGAAAACATAATGATCAGTTTCTTTCTGATTATTCTGTCATGCATGCAAGTTGAAGCTGTTGATTCAATTGTATGACGTGTGTATCTTTGAAAACCCTTGCAATAATAATAAAAAAAATAGTTCCCATTGGAAGCGGCTCTTGTAAATCTTGCCATCTCATCTTTCAAACGGCATTATTCAGTAGAAGAAGCCACATTTCTTGCTGTCCGTTGCCACTTCGTTGTAATTGAGCCCTTTGTTGCAGATATCAGATGGGATAATGAAAAGTAACAAGGGTATGTTAACCATTTTCATAATCCCTTTTCTTCCTTTTCCTTTCTTGAATAAATTGAAGTTGTCATAACAACTTATGGTTATTTTCTGTTGCTTATAAATAAACAAAGAGAATTTCAGTATACTTACTTTTGCCGACAAATTATAGTTGATGAGATATCTTCCACAAGTTCACGGCTGGAAGAACTGGATGATCCACAAAAATTTGCTAAAGAGGGAAACACATCAATCACTCGCCAGGAGTATGTGTTCCGATTAAACAATTTTAAGGAAAAGATTGTCCAAGCTTGGCGTTCGGAGGACCGGGTGACCGCTTTGAAGCTCGCAATAAAGGTAGATGGTGTCAATTTAGATTCTCATCCTTGTTTTATATATTTCTCTTCTATATACATACTTCTGTATTTTGTACTTTGAGAAATAACTGTATGCTACCATGATCATTATTCAATGGATTGTGTATCTTTTATATGAAACATGGATTTTTTCTTTAGTTCGAAATTTCCGCAAATATGATCCTTGGACTTGTTTTTTCTTTTTCTTGGATTATAGGACTCCTGAGCAAACAAATAGCTTTGCAAGCAAAGGCTCTTCATGGAAAAACTTACAGCTTATAAGGTTGCATCTCCATTCTTATGCAGGTTGCTAGGCTTCTGATGGATACATCAGTAAGACAATTTTATCCTACATTATTTGTTCTTGCTACAGATGTGATGGACATGCTTGGAGATATGGTATGGGAGCGCATAAAGCAAAAGGCTGCATTTACAGTAGATGGGAGCAAACTTTGCTCCTTGGCAGGTCCATTTCACTTCTTTCCAAATCTTTTTGATAACCTACGAAACTTTTGTCCTTCTTTTGTGAAACATTGTGGTATTATTTGCAGAAAATTTTGACGCGACTGTGGTGTGCATGGATGCCAAAGAAACTTGCAATAACTGGTTTTACAAAGTTGGTTCCGTAATGGAGCTGCTTCCACGCATGTATAGTCCGGATTCTTTGACTTGTTAAATCATCCAGTATCATACTAGAAACTATCCTGCCACAAGTGTTTCATCCTCTGTCATCCTTATTAAACTTAACATTTGGCTGAAATTCAATATGCCATGTACCGACATTAATTGTTTGGAGCAGTTTTAAGCAGATTTGTCACTGCATTAGCTATTTTTATGGTAATGCTGGCTCGGTAAAAGTAGCAAGGGAACTTCTGTACGATATTGATTCATGCAGCTGTGTTAGCATTAGGATGATCATTTTATCACAGTACACACGTTTGTTTGTATCATAGTACTGGTGAAATTACATTCTTACTCAGCAGTTCTCTCTGTACCAACTCTCTGTCACTTGAAACTGGATAAATGTTTGTGTGCTATTTATGTTATTATCTTCATGCTTCAATTGGGTATGCCAGTTCTCTGAACCACTGCAGATATGGCAAGGAATTGTGTGTAATTTGGGTTAATCTTTCAAGTGCATCCACAAAAGAGAATTTTGTCTTTCCAGCTTGGAGTTAGGCAACTCGAATTGTGTCACTGAAACTTTTAAGTGGGAACACATGTCATTGTTGTTGGTGTTGTTATGATTTGTGAACTAATCATGATGATTTTTTAGTTATTTGGAGCTGGCAATCTTGCCTTGTTGGCGCTTTCTTCTCATTCAACCTGCTGACTGTCTTCACCGGCTAGTCAAGATGATAAGAGGGTTAGCAGATCCACTCTCATCCGCTTATTGTCGTCTCTACATGGTTCATCGTGCAAGAAAGCTACTATCACGAGATACAGGCATGCATCATTTCTCTTGTGCTCATATAAATGGTAAAGTAAAGCATAAGGCATCAAATGAACAAGGAGGCTGGACATGGGTTCTTCCTCTGGTCAAAGAATACTGTTGAGAAAAACTAGTAGATTAAAACAGATATTAAATATTTAGAATGAGCCTTGGGAATTCTTATGATCATATAGACTACTGCATATTCTTCTTGAAGTGCTTAAGAATTTTTTTATGCTTCATACTTTTGTTCCCAAGCAATAGTTTGGAGTGGAATTTTAAACTCAATTTTTAGCTGCCTTGTAACGTTTAAAGGTTAACAATTCTCAATTATGAAAATAATGTGAATCTGCGCAAAGCCTTTCTAATGTTATGACCTTTCATTTTTCTTTTACTTCATTTTACTACCTATCGTTGGACCTCTGTTTGTCCAGAAAACTTAAGCTTCAAACAAGGGCTTCCATGCATTCAAATACACTCATTAACATGGCTCCATGCGGGTTAGTTGTTGGATACATGTGGAACAAAATGATGCAAGTGTAACTCTATTGAATGGACCACCTGAAAACAAGGAAATAGGAGTGGAATAACGTGAGAGAGAGTGCCTGGATTTGAAATTATGGGTTGAACTCCAATTTTAATTTAGATGACCATCTTTTCAAAAGCCATGGCACACGCTCACAATATATCTCAAACATATTCCCTTACTAATTTGAACTTGCAAGTTGTCTAATTGTCGCTTCCTTCTTACTAATATAGCAGTTGCTGTAACATTTCTTGTCTGAAGCTTAAGTTGTGGTTTTTGCAGCATATATGATCACCTGCATGAATGACATGAATATTCTACTCATGGATGCCATGTCATTAAAGAGGGACGTTTCACAAACCTGTGAGGAGAAGAAAAGATTGCTCATCAGTTTGATTGAACCAACTATTGAATATATCGTGCACCACATTTTTGAGGATACACCAAAGGTTGGTTGTGCCTTTGTTAGGTCACTTCTCTATTATAAACAATTTTCAATTTGGATGTTAATTTTTCAGCAAATTCCAGAAAGAGTGATGTTAATTCCAGGAACAATATAAATTTCTTAATTCATAAGTGGTTGTGCTCAATCAGGACTTAATTAAAAAGCATCAGCTATTGATTCGCTTCTAGTCTTTTGTTTTAACTGCTCCAGTAATCCTAGCTACTTAGCTCACACGAAATGCTTTCTTTTTTTTTGTTAAGACTCTGGAGTAAGGCAACAAATTTCTCTGCAACTGACTGCATACCACTTTCGATTTTGTCTGAAGGAGCAACTGCCTAATGCACTTGTGGAACTTGGACTTGGAGGGAAAGGGGATAATAAAGTCATCTCCTGCGTCTCAATTGTTGCTCATTGTTATATTAAGGAGCTTCCAGCTGACATGGTGAGGTCTAAGTCAAAGGAGATCATCAATCTTATTGAATGCTGCAATGATTGTAGCTTAGATAAGGTATTGCTTTGATGATACAAACAACCTACTTAGAAAGGGAATGTTGCTCCTTCAGTAGATGCTTTGATTGTTTGAACTTATTTCCTATTCAACTTCGTATATGCAGTGCTTAAATTACAGGTTACTTGGATTCAGGCTGTCGGAGACTACATCCCCGCAGGACATGGTTGATGTGGTGGATCATGTCATCCAGGTACTTGACTGCTTGTTTTCTGTTCTTGTGATGCCTTAAATGTCAAGGACCCCATAACGTGTCTGTTTTTAAGAAGCATATGGCTTTCTTCGAATGAGCTGAAAAATACGTTGACGTCTAGGAAATAGACTGTACTAGTCCGTTCTTCATATTGATGGAGGAGGCAGAGCCAAAAGATGTCCTTAATTTTGAATGTTATTGAAGATTCGAACCCAAAAGTTTTAAGCAATTTCGCAGGGGAAGCAGCATACATAGAACGTCAGGTTAAAACTGGTGAACATGCATTGTTCGATAACTTCAACCTTTCTCATGTGCAAAACGAGGCGAAACCATTTGAAGAACACGTATGGAGTTGAAGAATGGGGAATACTATGAACTCTTGCACAAGCGAAATGAAAAATGAAAGGGGCATGAATAATCAAAACATGGCTCTGATACCAATACCTTTTTAAAAATTCCAACCCAAAAGTTTGAGCTATTAAGTGGAGGAGGTTTCATATCATAAACCCCGTGAATAAGGAATGTTGAACTTCAACAAATATCATGTGCAAGGATGGATAGAAATGAAAAATGCAGACTTAACATTACTCATGAGGGTACAATAATGACTGTATCGTGTTGAGGAAGGAAAATAACCATAATCGATGGTGCAATTGGATCTGCAAGATCCTATTACATTTCTTTGAAAAGCTATCTAGTTACACATATATGTAATACAATAGACTGATGGAAATTGCTATCTAATTACACATATATTGTAATACAATAGACTGATGGAAATTTTTTGATTTAGTAATAGTTCTCAACCTCTTATCATTTGTTGGAAGTGGGATATTTCTTGGCTAGCACATGTTAGATCTAATCTAGAGAGATGCAGTTCTCTGCTGAGCATGTATGGGTAAAGACTGTAGCAGCTATCAATTGTTAACTAGATAGATAAGGGAAGCTCTCGTATTTCCAATAATTTATGGAACACAGCATCAGAATCTGTGGAAAAAGAAGATAATTATTCCACTGACAGTCAATATCTTACAAAGTCAATCCTTTTGATTCTTTGTTAAATGGGAATTGAAAAATGGATTCTCTGCATCACTGTTTTTAATGTTCATATGATGGAACTATTTGTTGCTGCTTATATATTGTTTGACATAATCTGTGACTATACAACATTCCTGGTAGCCGCAATATGGAACATTCTTAAGTCTAGTCTGAAACTAATGATGGCACTGTTCTCATTAATCTATTTTCCTACTAATCGATGCGTTCTTTGTACTTTGATTTGGAAGATTGGTTTAAGTCTCTGTTCTGCTCTTTGCACTAAACAAGTCAATACTGTTGGGTGGGCTTTACTTCAAGGACTTATCAGTGGACTCATTTTCCATTTGGCTTACATATTCTAATCACTATCCCCATGTCAGGTTGTTCTTCTGTGGGGTAAACTTGATGAGTACCTGAAGGTCATGGATGCATTTCTGGATCTTGTCTTACAAAATCAAATGGTAAGCATCAATTAAGGGTGTCGAGCTTTATGGTAATGTGCCTTTTGTGGTGTGGACTGCACTCATAGAACTCTTAATGCATTAACTTTTGTAAGCTGATGAATAAATAGCATCAATATTTTTTATTTATGGCAAATACAATGTGAATGCATTTAATTATTGTGGGAGAGACTATGTTTGGTTTTGCATTGTATCTCGTTGTCTGGCCAGTAACATGTGTCGAAGTTGGTGATCCTTTCCAATAAGAGACTTAATATTGCTTCCATTATTGTTCTTTGATGCCTTAAATTTCGGGGTGAGACCTGTTTATTTATAAAAATAATGCATGATGTAAATCTGGGTGCTGCATTCCTGGACAGGAAGTTGAGACAAGGAGCCTTCGCCTTAGTTGGTTCCTGTTTCTTCAAAACATGTTTTCGACTTTGTGTTGGGAATTAGTAAATCTGTACCAAATGTTCAGTATCTTTGGCTTGAGCTTGATGCAATCAGGTTGATTATAAACTTGCAATGGAATTGCGTAGCCCAATCTGAAATGACAATCACAAGGCACCGAATGGAATAAAAAGTTGCAATAGTCTAATTGGGTGCATGACTTCGTTTTGTCATGTTGTGTTGACTCTGGTGCAATCTGGTTGATCATAAAGTTGCATTGGACTTGTCTAGTCCAATGTGAAATGCAAATGACAAAAGGCTCTGGATGGAATGAAAAGTTGCAATAGACTAGTTGGGTGCATGACTTTGTTTTGTCATGTTGAGTGAAGTCTTTGCCCTATAGATCATCCTTCAGCTTTAGGCATGCTATTTCTTATGAGCTATCTGATTCTCTCTCTCTCTCTCTCTCTCATCAACATCAGGACAACCATATCTTGAACGTTTTAGAAGGTATTGCAATGCAAGCACGTGATAAAGCATTTACTGAAGAGGAACTAGGAAGTTTGCAATCCATCTTGGTGAAGCTTGTTTCTCATTTTGAGGATCTAGAAGATTTATTTTCCCTGGTATGCTCCTCATGAACCACCTGTAGCTATATACAATTTCATTACTGTGCATTACATGCATTCAACAAGAATTCACTGTGCTACTGTGATACTATTCCTTGGAATCTTTGTTTCTTGTGGTCTTATCTAAGGCAACATATCCTGCAGAATCACTATCTCGAAATCCTAGATATGATGTATGGGAGACCTCGGAGCATTGTCAATATGCATATACTTGACAGAGCAATAAGGTACATTCTTATTCCTTGCTACTTTATTTGCATGGGTCCATCTAGAATTCTATGTTCCAAGATAGTAATTTCTTCAATGTGGTAGTAGTTCTCTAAATATGCTTAGTAATTTCGTGACAATAATTGTCACTAGAGGTTGTAACCTTCCAGGAGGATAGAAAAGTGGCACGGGACTGAAGAAACAGTGTCTCTGTTAATCAGCTACAATTTTCACTTTGTTTTTGTGTATCTTTTCTTTGCTGGAGAGTCCTTTTTTTTTGTAAACTTCACCTGCCACCCACTTGATTAATAATTCATAGCCACCAGGAGTACATGGAATTAGATATCTCGAGGTCTCCATTTTAGGAAACAATCAGGCAGCACGACAACAGTTGCGGATTCTGCTGGGTGAACCAGAAAGTCCACTTAACACTTTTAGTGGAACTCATTCTACATTTTTTTTAAGCTCAACAGCTTTGGATTAAGAAATTATTTAATCACATAAATGAACTTTACACAGGCAGGTTTTGTGACATTGAGTTCATTACATTATTGTATTCCTTTTCTGGTGGAACTCTATATTCTCCTTATTTCACTGTGCAGGAAAGGACTTTGGCATGATCCCCATATCATACAGTTGCTCTTTGGAATTTCTAAGTCGCTGATGGATGAAATAGATCAAACAAGCATGATAGATTATGATTATCAACAGCCAGCACGCCTAGTATCTCGGTTTGTCAGCATGGTGAGGAATATGGACTTATATATGAACTCTACAGCCAGTTTGAAGAATCTTTTTCATGGAAGTCACGTTCTGATTTATATGCTTCGACAATGTTAGGTTGACTATGGTTCAGACGTGGAGCAGCATTTGGCATTCTTAGTTGAATGTCGTGGGGCTTTTGGCAGCATTAATGAACTTAAGGTCTCTTCAATTATAACTCACTGCACATGTTCAAGTAGATTCTTTAGGTACACTAACTTCATGAATTTTGGGTATTTGCATTAAGTCACTGGTTAAGGATCAAGCATCCAGATTCTATTTGATTATTACTTGTGGGATGAAGTGACATATGATGTAGGATATTGGTTGGACGCTTGTTGCCCCATACGAAACTTCTTTTTTGCGAGTTTATTTTCTTGGAATTTTGACTTTGCATATATGCAGATTGTTTGCATGGGTGTATGGAGAAAATCGTGTAGATAGTATTCTGTTTGGCATCGGGGTAATGGGAAGGACAACTTTGGTAAACAGTAACTTAGTGAAATTATCAATGATGTTTTTCACTGCAATCTAAACATCTTCAGACACTTCTGTTTTGCATGATTCTCTTGCAGGAAGCTCTTGTTCATTCAAGCAATTCATTGGCAATTCAGGGCTTAAAACATTCAAATAAGCAGTTTAGCTTCATCATGTCTTGCATAGCTTATAGTGAAGTTACAATACCTTCTATTTCGTCTCCAATGAAGCAGTCAAACCTATATATCGAGACTGCAGAGGTCTGATCATCTTTTTCTTCTGTTGATTTTGAATATGTTTAACTCAACAAATGGTTATAGTGATTTTGAGGTTGAATTAAACAGGTTGCGTTGCTAGGTGGTTTTGTTTCACATGCAGAAGGACTTACAGAATCTGCAGTCAGCTGTTTGCAGAGCTTAGTGGTGAATGGTTAGTTTTACCGAAGGATTATCTTTGACACATAATCATCATTTAGAGCATATGTTGCTATAGTGCAAAAATAATTTGTCTTGGGAATGCATAAGTTGGCAAACTTTGTCTAGAGATAAAATAATAGTCTTTTAGCATTTTTGTGAAATTCAAGCGGCCTTGGATGCTTCTGAGGGGACTTGTCTTTGATGCTTCTGCTAGATTTGACCGGCAGATCGTCTGCCCAGTAAGTTAAGATCACTGATGAAAAAAAAGTTTTCTGTTAAGATCATGTGATAACTGAATAAGGGTAGAATAGGGTAATATATGATGAATGTTTCTGTGTTCATAGGTTTGATGCACTCATATGGAAAGAGGGATAGCGCATGTGATCTTCTCCTTCCTCTAATCGTTTGGATTTAGTGGATCTTTTGGTGGTGTCGTTATACATCTATTTCTGTAAATATTACTGGGAGGCTGTCAGTAGGAGGAGCTTTTGGTACAGGACGACCATACAATTAGTCAATGATCAAGAAATTGCAAACCTATGTGGTTTCTGGGCTTAGTTTTTCACTCACCAATCAGCTTTTCTTTTGGCTAATGAGTAATCTCTTCCACACATTTCCTGGCATTGTTGTCAGATTTGATGTTGTACTAATCCTTGAACGTTCAAGAGTTTCCCATGATTTTAACATGGATGCCGCACTTTTTCATTGTGAATTTGTGGTTGGTGCAGGCTCACCTGGAATTGCTGATGTAGAAGGAATTCTCTCCTCTTTCCAGAAACTGTGCAGTCTATTAGTTATGGTACCAGGTAATAAATGTGAGTTTTTAGTTTTAACAAGCATTTGTCTGTAGGATGGTGTGCTGAATTTCCTTTGGCTTGTTCAATGTATGAATGTTCTAGTGGATATATGTTCTTTCCCAACATCTGTTTGGAAGTGCCATTTCATATATGTTCTTTTCTTTGTTGAAGCTAACACCGGGCCCAGCCTTAACTATGCTCCAAAAAGCTTGTTTGTGTTTGCAAATTCTCAATCAAAGTAAGTCTCCCATTTATCTATTTTGAGGAATCCCTTATGCTTATATAGCTCTTTTGACCAATGTTTATCTATTCATTTCACAGGATGATTCCACGAACAACGACGAGGCTATTATCAGCAATTATTTTATTGTCAGCAGCGCTTTCCCAGGAGATTCTCCCATATCATGCTGATAATTTCGGGGTAATATCAGGCTGGCACTGGTTAAATTATCAATTGAGCTCTAAAAAATATCTTGATTGTGCATAATTGATGGCTTGAAGAAATTAAAGAGCATGCCCATGTCTTCCTTAGCACAGAATTGTCATTGAGTTGAATACAGAAGTTAGTTTTTGTGACACTTTTGCTTGGGTCTCATCTCATCTTTCAATTATTTAGTGATTTGCTCAAATCCTTGCTTTTGTTTCCAAACAAACGAGATGACTGGAACAGTAATAGACAATCCTTTCAATGTCTATATCTTATTGCTTTTTATGCATTCATTTCAAGTTTCGCCGATCCTTCCTGAATCTAGAGAGATTTGGCTGATCGACTGTATGCTTTATGTTTTGTTCCAGATTCCTGGTAATGACCAATTATTTTATGGTGATTCATCCTATTCACAAGAACTTGTATCCATATCTAATCTAGCTTCTCAGAAGTTGGTTGATGCCATTCAACAGGAGCCTTCTTCAGTAAGTATGGCCTTGTCAGTTGGTTTTAGTGATTACTATAGTGGCCTTGTCAGTTGCTTTCTTGCTGACTTGTACTGCTACCTTAAGGTTGCTCGCGGAGTCATGGCCCTTGAAGCTTGCAACTGCATTGCATCTTCCTTCAGAGTAAGTTGTGCGCATTTTATTCTACTGACTGTCCTGTCTTGCAGATCCTTTGCCTTTTCTGCTTACATTATTTCTGTAAGTCTGACGAAATAAATGACATAAATGCATCACTATATGCAGAAGCGTGAACCTAGCGATAACCAGGTTTATCTTATGTGTGACTAGCAGATGAGTCCTGAAACATCCAACATCTGCTTCAAGCTTCTTGAGACAGCTAAGTTATGTTTAGGTGCCCATGACAAATATGTCAAGTCCACAACTAAGTTCTTGGAAACATGCTCTCTGACTTCTTCAGATGTGGCACAAGAAGGCATTTGATGAAAAGTTATGCATCATCGAAACTTGTACCTTGGCAGGTAACTCCTGAATGTTCATATGAATCAATTTCTGCAATCTTCTCATGCAATAAGATGTAAAATATGCGCTGGTCCGTCTTTTTTATTTTTTCCCTTCAAAGCTTTGCATTCATTCTTAGGGAAATTATGAATGTTCATATGAATCAATTTCTGCAATCTCCTCATGCAATCTTCTCACTGTGAACTTTTCTTCATACATTGTGGAAATAATGTCAAAATGGAGTTGCTGTTATAGAGAATAGTTGCTAAAGGATATTGCAAGAGAACATAACCTGAGCTCCACTGTGAATCATGATGCTTCAGAGTTGTCAATACACATTGAGAAAGTTTGACCAAAAAACTTAGTAGGCATTGCACATTTTAGTCGCTACTGCAAAGATGGAGATTAATGTGCTATGTTTAGTATAGATACTTGCTAGAGAGGATACAAAAAACTCATTGCAATTTTTTATGTTAGTTGCCAAGAGCCTTACATTCAACCTGAGATCATCCATGTAAGTGTTTAAGCAATTGAAATGGCGAGTGTTAGGATCCATGCTCCAATCCATTCTTTTTTTGTCACACATCCCATTGGGAAGGACTCTGAATTTCATTTTCACTTCTTTATTATCAATTGAGATGCTGCTTCATATTGGCCTTCTATGTCGTCGATCTGAATGACATTGGAGAGCCTTTGAGTAGTGATTAGAGAGCGGTGGAACTTTGTTTCTCTATATATATGAGAACCTGTGATATTTTATGCCATAATGATCTTGAATGGGAACTTCTGGAGAACTTTGTGAGGAGAAATTGCATGTTAACTTCCTTTGTTGAGATCCATAGACGATGTTTTATAAAATCGAACAGAACCTGCAGGCTTGACTGATTCATCTGGGCAATGGTTGGCCGTCCGGTGCTGTTGGACTCCCTGACCTGTACTTGGTAAAAAAACCGAAAAAAAGGTCAAAAAGGAAAATGGATGAACCAAGGTAAACTAGAAAAACCATTGCTTAATGGCATAAATAAAATAAAAGAAAAAAGAGGGAAGTGGAGAAATGCAAAATTGGCCCAAAAAAAAAAGAAGCTGTGCTTCTGGTTCTTTGTTGCTAATTATGTAATACATTAGTACTAAGTGAGCTGTATGTGTAGATTTGGCATGCTTTGATGTGTCATGGTATCAGCAGGTTCTACTGCCAATTCAAAAGCATGACACTGTGTATAAATAGCCCGTTCTGTGGCCTGTACCATTTGGGAGACGTTGGCACGGAAGCATTACCAACAAGACTTTGTACAGGACTGGTTTCTGGTTGTCATTTGTTGTATGCTGACCATATCATCTTTATGTATTTCAGCAGCAGATTCTGTTATACTGGTTGATTTTGTGAATTCCTGGATTAGCTTGTCTTTTTACTGATTTTGTAAGGTAATCTGGCTACTTCTTTGAACATTGATTTATGTAATGTACATGCCTTCATATACTTCATAACAACGTTGAATTGAGGCTTGAGTATTCATAGGAAATCTTGCCTTCGGTCCTTTCTAGAGGGACAGGTTTCGACACTTCTCTTCAAAGAAAAGTTGGATGATGTTAGAAGGTGAGGTATGCCTCCATATGCTCCATTCTGTGCAGTCATATTTTACTCTGAATGATCACAAGGAACAGAATAGCTCCACTCTAAGGCTCCATTCGTTTCGCGGAAAATATGACGTTTTTGAAAAATGTTTTTCGGAAAGTCATTTTCAAGGAAAGTGATAATATTTTCCGATGTTTGGCTAAGACTTAAAAATAAACTGGAAAATATTTTTTGTCGTTAGGTATGAAAAATCAAATGCACTTCTTTTAATAATTTTTTCTTTTTATAAAATTTTCTTTTTCTTTTTCTTTTTCTTTTTCTTTTTCTTTTTCTTTTTGTCAACTGGTCGCCGGCCAAGGCGAGCCTTGCCTCGCTGGTGAGGCTCGAGCTCGCCGGATCGGCAACAAAACATTAATGTCCAAATTTTTTCCACTTTGAGTGTATGTGCTCTATACAGTGAAACCAATGATTCGATTTTCATCGCGACATTAGTCATAGACACTGTGTTCTCACTTTCTCAGCACTTCTCTACGGCACTGGAATTTACCCAAATGCCCAACCTCCAAGAGTGACAGGTTGGACAGGCACCGAATGCATGTGCAGCCATTGCACGCTCCTTCATTCAGTAAAAAAGAGTGAACGAAATAAACTAGGATTGGATCTGATCAAGCAAAATCAACACGGTTGATCTGCATTCGGCTTCATTTTAACTTTAATTTTTCTTTTCAATTGCCTTCATGAGCTGGAAATCGCACTGGCAATGATGGGTTCCTTCCTTACTACATGAATGATTGGATCTAGACTGGAGTATTCGTTACTGTGAATTGAATCTAGACTTGAGTATTTATTTGAGTAATCTACATGGTAGTTCATAGACCGATCATGGGCAACGTGAACACTACCTTATCCCCTTTCTCCGCAATTTCCGACTATCTTCTTTCTCGTGATGTCTTGATTGTTTAGGGATCCAAATAATTGGTGCCGTCCATGGTCATCAGTTTTATATTCCAAGGTATAAAATAACGTTTTACGAAATTCAATTGGGGAACTCACTTCGGCGGTGATCGAGGTTGCATGACATGACATCCAAGTCGCTGTTGACTCCTTTCTTTTATTCTTTGTCTGCTTTAAGGGGATAGTCAACCCTTAGAACACCTTTACTCAATTGCATTTCGCTTGATCACGTTACTTACTTCGTCGAAATGGTTTCTTTTTCTACGTGGGGAAAAACCAGGGAAAGATCCGATAAAGCAGGTAGAAGACGGATCTAAGCTTCGAAGCAGGTGAAGGCCGTTGAGCTTCTATCTATGGCTGGCAGGATTAAGAGATGGGTGTTCTCAAGGAAAGGCATTTTATGCATGGACTGCACGATTGACTTGTATCAATTACATGATATGCACCCCCAAACAATTTTTGCATTTGAAATTTGAAACTCTGTTTCTTTTAATGTGCTTCTTCACGAGGTACTTTTACATGATATGACGGTCATACGAAGTGTTTTCTGTCGGTAGTGATCACGTGATTCTTGTCCTTTCTCGCATCATTTTAAAAAACGAATTAGGATCCGTTCACATGGGGAAAAAGCTCAGAGTGATTAACATATGAGGATTTATTCTAGATATTATGCTTCACATAAACATCATGCACTTACTATTAGATGAATTTCGATTGATGACTAAAGACCGATGCTTTATATTGGTGTGAGTTAGATTTCCACCCAAGAGAAATAATACACAGTTCATCTTGACATTATGAGGCCGTCGAAATAAGAATTATGACCATATATTTCAGCAAGTGCATCGTTATTCAACCACAACGACAGCGCGTATAATGTCACGTGCACGATCCAAATCCTTTTCATTCGACAGTGAAGATCCAATCAAAACGAGCATCTCAAGAGTTCGAGAAAATATATCACGCTACACGTCGCCATCAATCGTCGCGTAAAAACGTCTGCATAGTCCTCGAAATCGTTTGACAACCAGTGAGTCGAAATCCACAGACGAAATAAATTCTGGAAACTTGAAAACCCAAGATCGAAGACCTCTTTCGGCGTTGCTAAATGGAAGTCAAATCTCTTTTGCTTTGTCAGATCAATGGCAGAAGTTACGCGCTATTTCTTGATTCACCAGCTAAGCAACGCTCTCTCTACATGCATTGCATTTTCACACAGCTTTGCGCTGCCGCCGCAAATCCGCAGAGCTAATTATGGGGTGGGGGTGGGGGTGGGGGGAAGAATCATTCTCTGCAACATCCTCGTCCCCCGCCCCAGAAATCACGGCACGTGTGCGGACGGCTCCTCCTCACGCGCCGCCCGCTAGCGGCCAAAAGGCCCCCCCTCCCTTCTTTCCCCCCACCGCTCGCCACGTGTCTCCCCGTAACGCGCGCACTGAAGAATCGTCAACCTTTGTCTGGATGATGCACTAACGACGCGGAGAAAGCAAACGAAAAGAGAGAGAGGGAGAGGAACAGTTGGCGTTGAACTTCGAAAGAATCTCCGTCGTCGCCGTCGTCGTCTTCGTTGGGTACTCTGTATTTGTACTTCTTCACCGAACCCGCCAAAAAGTCCTCCAAGTCTCCATATAAATACCCAACAATTGACAGCCCGCTCAAGCATAAGACTCAGAACAACCATCCCATACAGAAACTCTCAAATAGACCTCTCAAAGTCTCAGCCTTCTTCACGATGGAGTGGATCCGAGGACCGACCATCGGCCGCGGCTCCACCGCCACCGTCTCGCTCGCCACCACCGTCCCCTCAGGCGAGCTCTTCGCCGTCAAGTCGGCCGAGCTCTCTCGGTCGGCGCCCTTGCAGAAGGAGCGACTCGTCCTGTCCAAGCTCGCTTCTCCTCACATCGTCAGGTACATGGGCCACGACATCACTCGAGAAAGCGGCGAGCTTTACTACAATCTGTGGACGGAGTACTTGCCCAAAGGCACGCTGTTCGACGAGATCCGGCGCCGCGGGGGGCGTTTGGATGAGCCCGAGATTCGATCGCACACGAGGAAGATTTTGCGAGGCTTGGAGCATCTTCACGAGAATGGGTTGGTTCACGGGGATGTCAAGAGCCAAAATTTGTTGGTGGGTAGCGATGGCCTGAAGATTGCAGATTTGGGTTGCGCCAGGTTCGTCGAAACACGACGATCCAGCCGTATCCTCTCTCCATCTCACGCGTTCGCTGGAGCCGACTCACGAGAGAACCACGATGCGTGCAGAGAAAATGGCGTGCTGTCGGAGCGCACGATAATTTCCTCCGACGTCTTCTCAGGTACGCCGATGTTTATGGCGCCAGAAGTGGCTCGTAACGAAGAGCAGAGTTTCCCGTCGGACGTGTGGAGCGTCGGGTGTACGGTCATCGAGATGGCCACTGGGAAAGGCCCGTGGGCCCAGTCGGACCCGGTATCGGTTCTTTACCGGATCGGGTTCTCGAGCGACGCGCCGGAGATCCCGCTGCAGCTGTCGGACAGCGGAAGGGACTTTCTGGCTAAGTGCTTGGCGAGAGACCCAAGAGAGAGGTGGGCAGTGAAAGAGTTGCTAAAACACCCATTTCTTCATGAATTGAAGATATCTGAGGAGTTCGCCAGGAATTCACCAAGTGGGGTCTTGGACTCGGGGTTCTGGGATACGGTGGACGTTTGGGAGAGCCCGAGAAGTCGAAATGGTTCTGGCGTTGTCAATTCGTGTTCCTGTTCTTGGAGTCCTGCGATGGAGAGGATGGAGAGGCTGATTGAGGAGTGCGAGACTTCATCAGCTAATTGGAGTTTACCTGACTGGGCGTTGGACGAAGAGTGGATCACAGTGAGAAGTGACCATGGTGAAGAGGAAGACAGATACATTTCGCGACCGACGACGGACGATGCTCCTCCCTTCGCCTATTCTATCGGCGACACAGAGGAGTTGCAGAGCTCTCTGCGTGATGACAATTCTCATCGTTCTAGTCATTCTCTTCATGATTGCGTTAGCATCGGTGGTGTAATTCCTAGAGAAGATTCATTTGTGATCTCTGAAGATGATTTCGGGGACAACAAAATTGTACAAAGAGACCTCACTTCCGAGGAAGAGAATGAGATTACTGATTCGATTCAATTGCAAGTTCTTCATCTGAATCTAAAAGCTCCTTTTCCAGTTGATTTGCTTACTGCTCTGCGTTTTTTTTTTTTTTTTCCCTACGAAGAATACATGTCTGAGAGTTTCTTGAAGTCCTAGTTGTCCTATTGAGACCAGGGCCATTGACTTCCTTCCAAGTGCCATTCCTCCCAAAAGAACAGAACCTTGGTGCTTGTGTGAAGGATGGTTAAGAATCACAGAAACGGCGAAGTCAATCGACCAACGTGGCCGATGGCGTTAAAAATACACGTGGATGGTCCGATATGGTGAGCTCCATGCGAGGCTCGCTAGATTTAATGGTCTAGATGCGCTCTCGTAAAGATAACACACTCACCAAAATCCTTTTGATACCCTTTTTCCCGATGTTCATCGTCGTTTACATATTTGTATTTTAAATCGCATTCGGCGAGAGTTTTTTCCAAATGAAATGTTTTTTTCTTTCTTTTTCCGGCGAAACACGTTTTTGTCGAATCAAAAACATCCTTAGCATTTTCGTAAAGCTGGATAACGAACCGAGATACTTATGTTCGACCGAGCGCATCAATGGATAGACCGTTTCGCGTTGCTATCTAGGTTTGATGAGATAGTATTTGGAATCATGCTTCAAATGGGCACACGGAAAATCCCTCTTCGACCGTGTCATTAGTGCGCAATGGCGTACGGGGTTCGCCACTCCACCGTTGACTTCGTTTAAACCATCGATTTTTCCAGTGCTTTCCATGATTTCGAGAACGAACGGTCTTTGGCAAGCGTCGGCAGTCGCCGTCGCAATTTGGGAAACTTTTAAAAAGGGGGGCTCGAGAGAAAAGGGTCAACGCCTTTCTTCACAACCGCCGACCTTGTCAAAAGCCAAGCGAGTCGTAGCCCTTCAATTAAGCACCAACTCTTACAACGTCAGCCCATTTATTTTCAAAATAAATAAATAGATAGATAGATAAATGAGAAGAGGAAAGGCCAAAGCTGGGGTGCTTACTGATGTGAAGGGCAATATGACTTTTTGAGGTCAACGTGGTGGGGAATCAGACCAATCGTGCCCATTTTGAACGCCGCAATTGGAAGAACAGAGTCAGCCTCTTTGCGATTTGGCTTTTGTGATAATCGAATGGAGGAGAACGAGAACGAGAACGAGAAGATACTGAGGATCAGATCTGGACATAACTATCATAATTTATCATATCTTATTTGTACACCACTGGTTATGTTCTTATTCCGATTCCTCGTTGGATCTATTCTTTCCGGATAAAAGAGCTGGATAGTTAAATCTTCATAATGTAGTGATCCTGACGACTGATTGGTGTGTGGGTCAACGGCAGAGCAAATCGCACGTCCAATCGAATCGATAGTAAGATCTATCTGCTAGCGTCGAGAAAGTATCGATCAGAACTCATGTCCAAGGAGTTCACCAAGTGGGGTCTTGGATTTGGGGTTCTGGGATTTGGTGGATGTGTGAGAGAGTTAGAGAAACCAAAACAGTTCCGATGTTGTCGATTCGTGTTTGTGTTCTAGTCTTCATCAGCTAATTGGAGTTTTACATGATTGGGCATTGGACGAAGCGTGGACCATAGTGAGAAGTGACCATCGTGAAGAGGAAGACAGATACATTTCACGACCGACCGACGATGCTCCGATCAACTATTCGACTGGCAATTGGGAAGAGTCGGAGAGCTCTCTGTGCAACGACAATTCTCACTATGCCCATTATTCTTATAATTCTCTTAATGATTGCATTATCATCGGTGGTGTAGATTTGAGGAAGATTCATTTGTGGACTCAAAAAGATGATTTCAGGGACAATACCTATGCACTAATAAGAGGACCTCACTTTTGAGGAAGAGAATGAGATTATTGATTCGGTTCTGAATTAAAAGCTCCTTTTCCAATTGGTTTGCTTACTTCTCGGCGTCTTCTTCCCTACCAAGAATATCTGTCTGACAGTTTCTTTAAGTTCTGCCAACTTCAGATCTATGGCCGAAGCCTGAAAAGTAGCCGTGTTTCCTGGCTGTCCTGTTGAGAACCAACGCCTTTTGCAAGCGTCGGCCATCACCGTCTTAGCTTGGGAAACTAATAAAGGGCCTCGAGAAAGGTCAACGCCTTTCTTCACGACCGCTGATCTTGTCAAAAGTCAAGCGAGTCGTAGCCCTTCATTTAAGCACCGGCTCTTACAAAGTCAGCCCTTTTAATAAAAATTAATAGATAAACAAATAAAATAAAATAAAAGAGAGTCAAAGGCTTTGACTTTTTGGGGTCAACCTGGTGTGGGGACCAGCAGATTGTGCCCATTTTGAACTCCCCAATTGGGAGAGTAGCGTCTTGATTTTATTCATTTATGGTCTGTTTGGTAACGATTCTGATTCAAAAAAATGATTCTGTTTAGAAGTGATTCTTTCTTATTCTGATTCCTGAATGAGTTTTAGAGAATCAGAAACGCGTTTGGTAACTGCACAAAATTTCTGTTCCTGAAATAGAAACGCGTTTGGTAACTGCATATAATTTTTGTTCCCGAAAACAATTTATCTTTTGAATTTTTTCATTAAAGTCAAATAATTACATCTTGTAACTATAAAGTACCTATGCCATCATACAAATACAATCACAAAGAAAAATGATTTTTTGTAACATATTAAATAAAGAAGTGATGAAAAATATACATATGTACATTTATCTTAGAAAAACGAAGGGTTATTGTTGATGGTGAAAAATATAAGGGAAAAAATACATGATGAAAAATCATGAGAGATTGTGTGTGTGGGGGTGGGTGTGGGAAGGAGAGAGAGAGAAAAAAATGAGGTGACTCTTGATAACCACGTGGCAAGAAAAGAGTAGAATGTGTCTTGATGGATTGTGAGGCAACCATGGGAACGAGAAACGCTCTTGCATGGTGGTGCCTTTACCTTTACCAATTTTAGTCCCCTCCTCACAAAAAGCACCAACGACAACAGAAAGAAAGATTTAATTAGCTTTAGGTGTTTCAAATCCCCTCGCAAAAAAAGTAACCACCTTCACATTCTCCTTCATCATTCCTTGCTGCACTAATATTACCAAAAAAAAAAGAGAGAGAGAGAAGTTATTTAAAGGTAGTGTGTTAGCTATATATGTATGTCTCCTCATGCAAAAAGAAGAGAAGCAAGAAGAAAGAAGAGAAAGAAAAAAAAAAAGAGAAAAAATTAAAAATTGTTCGCATCAATGTCGGTCGGCCAAAAAGATTGAATTGGCAAAAGTGCAATATGTTTACGTTTTTTTGACAATTTTAAAAAAAATTATTTAAAAATTATTTAAAAATATTGAAAATTGTCCACATCAGTGTCGACCGGCAAAAAAGATTGAATTGGCAAAAGTGCAATATGTTTAGGTTTTTTTGACAAATTTTCCTTTTGTTTCTCAAAAGTGATTCTGGAACAAAGAATCATCTTTTTTATGATTCTTATTTAGGTTTCAAAACTGATTTCAAGAACACTTTTTGAGATCAAAATCATTTTTTTGAGTCAGAATCATTTTTTTTACCAAACGAGATTCTGCTCCGGAAAGCAGAATCAGAGAATCAGAATCGTTACCAAACAGGCCTTTAGAAACTTCTATTTGTATGCGGTCAACCTTGTTTGTATTCCGATTCCTTGTTGGATTTATACCTTTTCAGACGAGAAAAGCTATACTCTCATGTTGCCATCTTGTATCCATGTAAAATCAATTAAATCTTTGAAGTTTGATGATCTCAATGACTGATAAGTACGTAGGCTGGGGGCAAAGCGAAAAAGCACATCCAATCGAACTGATGATTAGATATATCTGCCAACGTCGAGAAAGCATCATATTGGAACTCGTGTGCAATGGAGGTTTAGGAATCTCTTCTATTTTCTTTTCTTCTTGCAACTTTATTCTCATTCAGGAATCATCTTTAATTTGACAATATCATCCATTATGTGCTCTTCACTCAACCTTTGCCAGGTCGAAAAGGTGTGCCTCGATTTTTAATTTTATTTTTCGTTTGAATTAAGGCAGTCTTTGCAAGCATCGTCCTATGTAATAGAGCTCGCGAGTTGTTAAGAGGAGTTGGTTTTTAGATAGGCAGGTCAACCTCGCATACGTATATTTTGGTCTGGGAATAAGAGATGGCTTGACTTGGAGGAGGTCAACGGGTTTATTTTTTTTTAAAACAAATGTCCAATGATTAGGTTGCCCAGCATTTTCAATTAATTTTATTTTTTTGGAAATTTTGCTATCTCTGTATTTTATTTTATTTTTGAAGTAAGCTTATACATGAAACTAAGTTAGCTAAACCTCATGCAGATAGTTTATGAGATCTGAAGCCTTCATTTTTCATGGGATCAATCTCTCATCGATGTTTTTTTTTAATCCATTGCTTATGTACCTATGTTGGGTCTCTTCTTATTTCTCTTCTTCACTTAAATAAGTCGAGTCGAATCGGTATTTAATCAACGAGACAAGAAAAATGGCTGAAAAGCAACTTTTGCTTGACGATTTAGCAATGGTCAAACCAGTATTCTATAAGTACAATTGAGATAATGATAAATTTGGTCTTCACAAACCCATCAGAGCGATAATTGTCCTCAGATTTCGACGCCTCGCTAATGAATATATAGTGTGCCGAGATACAATTAATTAACGCATGGTCTCTCTTCACCCAAATCACGTACTAGGTTTTCATTGGAATTAAGCGCTCACTCCTCGTCTGATGGGGGGTCTTTGATGATCCAATGCTATCCATCTCCACATAATCTCTTCTCCCTTTCTTGGTTGCTTCGAAGTTGTTCCTCAATAGGTAGAGCTCCTTCACGTAACAATGCAACCTATCTATCAATATGCCGAAGAATAGAGAGAAGCCTGCACCGACACTTTGAACCGAGTTAGCTTCGAGCTTGACTCGCCGTGCTCAAAAAAGCCGACCGACTATGATGATAATTAACAAAAGGGGGGAAGAAGAAAAGAGAGAGAAAAAAGGGGCATCTCATCTCTACCAGATTAAAATCAACGGGTGGGCCAGACCGGACCGGAGGCACATTGAAACTTGCAAAAATAACGACTTGATCTGGTCTAAAGATGGAGAGAAAGTTCGTAACACTCTCGGGTTTGATTCAACCCGTTTGAATAGGTAGGACGGAAGCCACTTGCAAGTGCTTGTCTATGTCGAAAGATGAAAACATGGAATTGACTAGTTGAGGACGATGGGCCAAAAGTTTTGTCCAAGCTTGTCATAGTGCTGGCTGGGCCTATGAAGCTCATTGAAGCCTTGGCCCATACTATAGTTAGTATTAAAATATTGATATCTCAAGGAAAATTAATTTTAAGAAAATGACTCCCAATCTCTCCTTCCTGAAATGCCCACAATTTTCTTTTGCTGGGAAATACATCCCCAATTAGCTACTAACAGCCATTAGGTAAATGAGAATATCCTTTGATAATAGACTATGTTACAGAGTTGCGACTCCCAATTTTCGTATCAAACTTATAGAAAAGAGCATGGTTTGTGATTTACCCATGAGAGACACTTTCAAGAGGCTATTTGCCATGAGGACCTCGTCAGTTGGGCTGACTATGGTCACATCGGTCAGGCGTCTCCGAACGCCCAAGACATTATAGACCGCCGAACTGAATATGACCAACATGGTTGTCGCCACAATCCCTGCGATGAGCCGCCCTCTTCCCCGCTTCAACCGGTCCAGCCCCAGCATCAACAGCATCCTCAGAGGAGTTTTAAAGAGAAGGACAACTATCAAAGTCATCTCCAAGAATAAAAGGCCAAATAAGAGTTCACTCATCTTCTCGGGGAGAGGGGGGGAGAGAGAGAGAGAGGGAGGGTCAGCGAATTTGAGAAATCAATTGGGCCTTAGAAAATCAAAATGATGTGTTCATGTCTGTGGACTCTGCCCCTTAATATAGCATGAGGGCTTTTGCAGATGAGGTTCGGCTTAGGCTTTGAGTCAAAGAATATGTACTTTTCCATTGAAATGGGAGCACGGGATACCTTCCCCCTAGGGAAATTAATGCGTACAACGTTTTGATATTGATTATCAAGCAAGTTTGTGCATTGAAGTGAGCTTCTTGCCAAAGAACCTTTTGGAGGCCAAGCAACCATGATTCTCTGTTGATCTACAAAATTACAATCCATATTCACGTTTTGTACTCAATTTAATCTAGTATTAGTATTTGCACGACACGAGATTAATGTGATAGAGTGTTCGAGATCAGCATGGATGCCACATTGGTTTTTTCGAGTAATTTTGATCTGAACTATCGGATGTGAAGTTATATCAGTGAACTTATTTATTTCATGATTGAATGATAAATCAGTGGAAACAATTATGCACTGAGTGCATTGTTTAGCAGTGTGCGCATAGATTAGTAGAGCAGGTCTAGTTTCGGCAATTCTTCAAGGAAATCCACCTCCTAAGCCACCACCGGCACCTCCGCCAAATCCTCCTCCAGCTCCGCCACCAAGCCCATGCCACCTTTGAATCCTCCACCACCGCCCCCGCCTGTCCCACACCACTTGCCCCTGCCCCTCCTCTAAACCCTCCATCAACTCCACCGCCGAACCCACCACCCACTCCTCCACCACCTCCCCCAAGCCCACCGCCTCCACCAAGACTGCCACCTAACCTAGCACCACTGGCCAAGCTGCCTCCGCCTCCAAAACCGCAGAGGCCAACACCATACCTAGGGCGGCGGAAGAATGTCTTCTCTTCCTCAAAATGATCAGGCCAAGCGCCCGCAAGGTTCCTAGCGCTGAGCAAACAAGAGCACTCAAGAGCACAACAGCAAGAACCAACGGGGACACCATTACTAGTCTCAAAGCTTAGCGCCCAATATCAGAGTAATGGTAGTATTGTTGGCGAGAACTGAAGGGTCGAGAGAGGGATTTATATAGAAGAAGTGAAGCTAAAGAGAATTAATGGAAGAAGACGTGGGGTTGAGAGAGAGAGATGGTTCTTGAATGAATTTCGCTCATCTCCTCAGCTACAAGCACGTGTTGTGAAGAGCGAAATGGACAGGCGTAGTTAGCGATTTCATTGTAGGCAATGGCCCGCTCGCATTGGCTGGCCCGTACCCGAAAATATCTCCTTATCTCCAGACTTTTGCTTCAGGCCTCGTCTCAGCTCGTCGCTGCTGCTGGCTGCAAACCGAGAACGAAAAATCCCCAATGAGCTTCACGTCGTCATGCCATTGCCACTCAAAGCTTCTTCTCTCTCCTCCTACCCACCTCCCTCATAACGCCCGCTCCTCCATGAAAGCGAACCGCAACCTCCTCTCACTCCCCACAGTCCACCGTCCCAGCTTTCCCCTCGGTAGGCAAGCCACGGTGGCGCCGCCGCGGCAAGAGCTCCCTTTCAGAACCAGTGCCATCGCCGATCAATATGGCTCTGCTCTCACCGCCGCTGCTACAGTGAAGAAGGGCGACATATCAGTGTTCCTTCAAACGGGGTAAGTCAGCTTGACGCTGCTACTCAAACAGAGCTCCTTGCAATGTGTCGCGTATTGATTTGATGGCTTGTGGTTAATTGCAGTGCAGTGCTACTGTTTGCGTACTGGATAGCAAACTTCGTCGTCCCCGACTTGATATCCAAGTACTTGGGGTTCGACAAGATCAACGAAGGTGAGAATTCTGAGGACGACAATAAAAATAGATCCTTGGAAGGTGGAGAAGAAGAGAGAGGTGGAGGAACTCAAGCAAATTTGAGGATGACGAAGAAACGGGGTTTCAACAGCACCCGAAGCTGACATTTACGTTCGGTCGGCTTCAGCGTTAGCATAATAGCATTTTCATCTTCTGTTTATATTCTCTAAATGCCACCATCTTCAAAATGAAGACATTCTGTCGGGCTTGATTCCTGTAACTTCGACAACGATAAGGAAAAAAAATTCGCCATCCTATATTGTGTGCAATTAGTGATTCGGGGATCGTGTACGTACTTTACCAGGATAATGTTCAAATTCGACTAATTCCTACAAATGCAAAATTCTTGCAAACGACATCCACGAGTGGAAAAGAGAACTGGATTGGCACAAAAAGGGAAAGGATAATACAATAACATAAGTGAAATTATTGTCTGTTGTATATGTATTGTCTAACTGTTCGGGTTTTTTTGCATTTATGCTGCTAAGATGAATGTGCTTCATATTCCCAAAGGCTCCAGACTTCCAGGATCGGGTTTTTCTCTGGTTCCTTTGTTGAAGAAGCACTTCTTCCTGCAACCACTGTTAAAATTTTAACTTCATGTGGAGATGATTCTTCAACTTGAATATCAAACAGATATTGAGGACGAAAGAATGATCCGAAAGACTGGCCCTGTCCTTTAGTACCTACAGTTCGAGTAATTAAAATGGTAAAGTTTTGACATGCGAGAGAAATTGCAGATGGCAGGTAGCAGATAGCAATACCTTATCTGTTTAAAAAATGGATCGAGATGGATTTGGGTGAAGGATCTAGGAACAGGAAGATCAATGGTTGATGGACTTTTTGCATAGGCTGAGGATGTTCAGACTTGATCATGTGAATTAGCAGCATTGCTCCTCCAAACCACTGGAAACCTGAACGCAGGCAGGTGGACATATGCGCTTGCCATATTATACATGGCACCGGCTTTAAATGTAGGGTACACCTGATAATTTTACTTGCAGTAGTTCCTCCAACAAATTCTTGAAGCAAATTCCACTGCATCCTTTGTGAGGTATAAACTGCAGCTTAGCGGAGAGCGCCCAAGATTTGTAAGGACTTAGATGCTTCAAAATCTCTGGATCTCGATCATAATCCTGGTAAGTATTGTGAGAATGCAACATTAGAAGTTCATTCCCATATATGATACGGGCTGTTTTGACAGCCAGAGAAAATTGAGTTACTTGTAGCTGCCTGATCGATGTTTTACTCAGAAAGACTGTTGGAAAAGCGGAAACTCAAGGCACCACAGTTGAGAATAATTTAATAATTCGTGGAAAAAAAATTTGATTTCAGTAGCATGCCCCACAGTGCACTTTAAAATACATAGTATCTAGGATTTAAAATTAGCAATTGGATATGCCTAATATAAGAGGTACCCATATGATGCATTATTTAGAAACCCAACCCATCTAATTCATAAGAACTGCTTAATTAGGACTCCCGGCAATATGATCACCTCACCTTTTCTGTAACAATGACGGTTGGCCTGGAACTAAATTTGCTCTCCAAGTCATTAAGCTGCTTCTTAATCATCTCAATTTCCTACGAACCTAAGGTAAATCAATAAAATATCGAGATAGCAAAAAGTAGAAGTTCTGAAGCAGTTGACTGGTATTTAGCAGTTGAAACATCAAGCAACTGGCTTGAAAGGGAGCTTCTACTAACCAGGCAACGTGCATCTTTATCATAAGATCAGCACATCACAGGTCTCGCTCATGGCATGATTATGGAACTAACAGTGTATCCGTGCAACAGACATCCAACTACAGTATGATGAAATGGATAGGGAAAAGATAAAAAAGAGATGATTCTACCATAGTCTGAAATAAGTGATGGTCACTAAAGTCCAACCGTTCAACGTGAATAGCTCCAAGCTGCAGAGATTTTTTACGTTAAAATCAAACTAAGCATGAATTAAGAAGCCTTTCACCCAGTACCAAGAAGCACTGCCTTATATGCTGATAAAATTCAATTAAAGCGATACCTTTTCAACACTCTTGACAAAAGCATCTGCAGAACCAATCGCAGAGACACATAAGACAACATTGTTGGCCACTGCCTCTAGAGGTATAACGGAATTCATGTTCACCACTTCAAAGAAGTATGCTGGAGCCATTCTAGTGAAGAAAACTTTTATAGATTTGTTGACTTCTCGAATAGCAGACTCGATGCTCGCGAGAGTTTTCTCAGGCACCTGTGAAGCACCAAAACATAAAATTCTAGCTCGCCATATCCGTCTGCTAATGCAAACCCACGAGCATCAGAACAGCATGAGTGAGAAACGGAAACGTGCATCATACTACATAATGCTATGATGTAAACAAAGCGGCACAAAAAAGAGATCAGACAACAGTTACCAGATCTGCGTTATGTATAACAGCAATATTTGCTCTCCCTAGTGCCGTTAGAGGTTCTCGCAGAGGTCCAAGTGGAAGTAACTGATGATTTCCCCACGGGCATAACCCATTAACCATCACTATATCTAGATCACGTGATAATTGCCCGTGCTGCCACCCACATGAGTAGATTTTAGAACTACTGCATTGACTAAACGAAAAACATGACTAGCCATAAAGCTGCCACAGAGAAAATCACACTACAAACTGAGCTAAGACTAAAAGTAGCCAGGAGAAAGCTTTCCACACATGATGACTGCCATATCACAACAACTGAAGACACAAGATTTAGTGGTGTACCTGCATTCCATCATCCAGAATTGCAGCACCAATTTCCTCACAGCAGTGATTGGAACGAATTTGACCATTGCTCCCCACTTTTTCCCCCATTTTCTGGTCAGTAAAGTCTCCTTTGAGACATACACGGGTGCAAGGGTCACGGTAACCATACTTTTCAATGAAAGCAGCAGCAGTTGCTGCTCGATTAGCGCCGACACCAACATTCACTGACTTCCCAAGGAGATGCCTTTGAAGCATTCTAGCTTCATCCCCACCAGCATAACCCTGTCCAGGAAGACATACAAAGATCACCCCCTTAAAGCATATACCGTTTGCCAGTGGAGTTGCGGGTCCTACCTGATTTATTACTCTACTTGATAATCTCATAATCTACTAAAATGTCAGGGCCACCTATAGAACACTGGAGAACTCCTATGTTTAACCCTTCAAATGAGGCAATGCAGGATCTTCTTAGCTTCCTTTTATAGTTCATACCGAAAACGTAAGTTTCTAAGAAATTTCATCCAACCCAACCAGTCAGAAGAAATTTTAAACATTCAAAGACTGAGTCGTTACAAACTCCAAGTAGAGCCAGCAGAGAGAAGGAAAAATTTACCCTGGTGAGAATAAGAGGCGAAATGCCAGAATCAGCTAGTAAAGCTGCAATGAACTCGACCATCGGCGTCTTCCCATTGCCTCCCCAAGTCAAATTTCCCACGCTTATCACCGGCACCGGCAATCTCCACAAGCGAAGCGCCACGAGAGAATCATTAGAACAAACAGCATTACTACATCATCCGCCAAACTACATCGATCCATTTCATAAGCTCGTCTGCTAAAAAAAACTACAAATGCAGATGAAAATCCGCCACCTTACAATTATCCGCTCAGGGCTACAAATTCTTGCCGTTTACAGGCACGCGACTCAATTGATCGAGACGTTATCACTTCACTGACATGTACTCGTGCGAGCTTGCGAAATTCTCAAGTTCAACTTCGATTCGAGCGCTGAAACTGACGAGAGTGAGAGAGAGAGAGAGAGAGGTGTTACCGGTGCTTGGAAAAGAGGCGAAAGCGGTAGAGATGGTGGCGGAGAGAGAGGGCGAGGCCGTACACGGAGGAAGCGAGGGAGAGGAAAGGAAAGAGAGAGCGGTGCAGCGAAGAGAGCTTCGAGTGATCTCGCGAGTACGCGATTTCGCTCACCACTCTCCTCAGTTTCTCCATTGTCGATGTTAAACGCTCGATCAGTGAGAAGGAGAAGAAGAAGAAGAAGAAGAAGAAGCGAGTCCTGTAAGGAAGGAGGTGGTTCGTCGGGGTGCGGAAATACCTGCGGTGCCGTTTTCTCTGCCCACGTGGTCCTGACTGCTGATTATAAAATCTCGGGAAAATTTCGATTAAGGACTCGAAATGATCTTATTTTTTCAAATAAGGATCCGCTTCAGGCTTTTATTTGAGATTTTTTTGCCACTTCAGGTCCTTAAATAAAACATAATCTACTTTAGGCCCTTATTTAAAAAAATGAAGATATTTCGAGCCCTTGATTGAAATTTTCCCTAAAATCTCGGCGAAAATTTTGAAGTGCCCCCCATTTTCTAAAGAGACACGGTGCCTCTCAAGTTCTAAAATTTATCGTGAAAAATATAATTAAATTTTAAAATTTACAAAAAGTATAATCAAGTCTAAAATTTATCGAATTGGTATAATTGAGTCTTTTTATTAACTCTGTCTAACTTGCTTAACAAAAAATGCTAACGTTGCCTCGTTTTTTTAATATTTCTCCCTTCTATGTGGAGATAACGTGACTAAAACGACGTCGTTTTAATTCAAACCTGATTTTTCTTATAAATTTTATTTAAATTAAAATTTAAAAAAAAAACTAAAAAAAAAAGGTTAGAACCAGGCACTGAGGGCCTACAAGTATTTAGGATGAAAAAAATCAAAGTGCATCCGTGATTAAGATTTGAATAAAACAAAAGGTAAAAAGTAAAAATATGTATCTAAACTTGCTCTTGATTGTTAAGATATATATAATTGTAGAATGGGTCGGACCTTAACAAGTCCTTAAAATGTTATATCTAAGTCCATGTCTGGACTTTGAGATCACTTGAATGTAAAATAATTAGAAGGTATTGTTGGGGACGAAGCAAGAAAAAGATATTGTACCAATTAGGAGATTTGGGTGTGCGGATATATATCTAAACACGCTATTAATTGTTAAGATATATAATTGTAGAACAGTGAATTGAATTGGATTTATATTCGAATTATTGATGAGACCCGCCTTAAATTACAATGGAACCAAATTATGTGATCCGAACTTTAGGAAGGTCTGATATTTTATCAATTTGTTCTACAGAGGCATGTTGGCAATTTTGTAATATTTTGTGCAGTGTGCTGTGACCCAATCATGGCCCAGGCAGCATAATTATCTTCCAATTCATATTCTTGTCGATGATCATGTGTTTTCAACTTTTCATCATTAAGGGGGGAAATAAAGATAATTGGCCTAAAAAAAAACTCATATTGCTATAATCTGATGTGGAATAAAGGCCACAGGTTCAAAATGTAGATGAAATCAGAAATTGAAAATAGAGAAAATCCAATTCAAAAAAACAAAGTAGAGAAAAACTTGACAAGGAAAAGGCACTTGCATAAAGATTTATGAAGATCACTCTCAAGTGCGTTTTGCAAAAATTGTCTACGTCAGCGCTCATTGTATCACACAGGACGGTGTCCACATCAGCGATTGTCGGCCAAAATTGATCGAAATGACTATAATAACAAATTGTCAAAATGTCTAGGAATAAATTAACTAAATTGAAAATTTTAAGTCTAAATTGGCATCCGTACAATAAAATTATGATTTTTTTTTTGTAATTATCCTGCCTCTTTAAAAACACAATATTGATGTACTTCAAAGCGATCTTCAAGAGAAATATAGTATGGTGGAGGAGAAGAAGAAAGTCATGAACATGGATTAGTAGTTAAATTTTCTGAGTCTTCCTTAGGTCTATTTAAAGACCCAACAAAGTGGACAAGCGTGTTAATTTTGAGGAGATGCAACTCTTTGATATATAACTTTAAATATTGCATTTCTTGAAAAAATCACGAGTAGAATCTTTTTGGTGCATTGCACCCAAACAAAACTTTTCCCTTTTGGTACAAAATTAGCATGACTTATGTCAGGTCTAATAGCTCAATCTTGATTATTATGGGACTTATTAATCAATCTAATTTGGCGTGCATCTAATAATCCAGTTATTTTTTTTGTCGATTTAAGGAAAATTTTTGCATTGCTAAATTATTATATATTATTCAATCCGTATTTTCTCCATAGCATCTTCAATTAGAAATTATGATATTTCTCGATTCCTTTTATCGTGATAAATATGTAAAGCTCAATTTTTAAGATGGCTTTTAGCTTAATCCAAATGATTTGAAATATTGAATCACCATATTAATATATTAAATTACAATAATCTCTGTCGCGTCTTTGTTTAGCTAAATGAAAATTATTCATATTATTTGTTTGGAATATATTCACTAGAAATTCTAAAATTTATCACGAAAGTACGATTGAGTCATAAAATTTTCAAAAAATGCAATCAAGTCATAAAACTAGTCAAATTAGTTCAATTAAGTCTTTCTATTAACACTGTTAATTTAGTTAATAGAAAATGCCGACGTGGCATTTTAAAAACTATTTTATCTCTCTTAGGTGGCTTTTTATTATTATTTTATTTAAATTAGATTAAAAAACTAAAGAGCTAAAATTTTATTTTAAAAGAACAAAACTAAAAAAAAAGAAAAAAAAAAGAAAGGAGAGAGAAGAGAGAACTGTAGGGGGTTGGAGGGTACCACCGCTGCTCATCGCTAGAGGGGCCAATGAGGTTGAGGGTGGTCGGCTTGCTAGCCACGGCGAAGGCCTCGTTGGCTCTCACTTGGGGCCGGTAAGGCTTGCCTAGGTCTGCATCGCCTAGATTTGGGCACCTAACCTAGACTTGAGCGATACCGGCCCTTGCCTAGGCGGCCGGTGACCTTGCCAGCCCAAGGCAAGGCTCGCCTACTCAATGGAGGCAACAAACGCCCATCCGACACAAAACCACCTCCTTCACCCTCTCCATCCTTCTCTACTCCATTCATCACTGACTCGAAGGGTGAGACCAAATATGGGTTTGCCTTCGGTGTCCACGGCCTAGCAAGGGTTGCCGGCCTTCGCCTGGGGCTTTGCGAGGGCCAATGTTGCCCAAGTCTAGTCTGGGTGCCCATATTTGAGTGACGCATATTTGGGCAGGACTCGCCGACCCCGGGCAAGGGCTGATGAGGCCTCTACCATGGCTGGCAAGCCGACCACTCTCACTTAGGGTTAGAGACCTCTGTTGACCCCTTCGGCAATGAGTGGTGGCGGCACCCACTAGCCCCTGCCATTCTCTCCTCCTTTTTTTTTTTTTTAGTTTTGTTCTTTTTAAATAAAATTTTATATATTTTTTAGTTTTTTTAATCTAATTTAAATAAGAAAATAAAAAAGCCACCTATGAGAGAGAAAATAATTTAAAAAATGCCAACATCAGCATTTTTCGTTAACTAAATTGACGATGCTAACGAAATGACTTAATTGAATCAATTTGATAAGTTTTAGTACTTGATTACACATTTTGAAAGTTTTAGGACTCAATTGCACTTTCGCAACAAGTTTTAGAACTTTTAGTGAACATATCCCTATGTGTTTTGATTTTTTTATATTAGTCAAATTTATAGGAAAAATTATAAATAAAGGTCTGAAGTGCAATCGTTTTCTTAAATAATAGTATGAAGTAGACCCTGTTTTAAATAAGCGCACTTCAAACCCTTATTTGAAGTGCCCTTATAAATTTAAAGAAGGCCTAACCAAGGACATTTTGGTCATTTTTTTTCCCTTTTTTCCCATTTTTTTTTCTTTTTCTTTGCTATGGTCGATAAGGGTCAATGGGAAAACATAAAAGAAAAAGGAAAAATGAGTGAATGATAAACATGCTCTTAGTCAGGCTAATGTCTTTATATGAAATAATGAAGGCACTTCATATATTTATTTGGAGTTTTCTCAAATTAATATTTTGGGATAGAATACTATCATCCGATACTTACAATCGGATGAATCACGTGTGAAGCGTCAATTTGACTTTTGTTGATGCATGTCAATTTCCCTTCAAATAACAATCCAAGTGTCACAATTAGAAGAAAAAGGTCCGAGCTTTCATTATATTTATTCATTGTGATATTAAAAATAATAGCCTTTTACAAAAATCAACTTCCTATTTTTGCCGAACCAGAATAATAATCATAGTCCTGACTAAAAACCAAATCCCGTACCCGGACATGAGTTGTCTTTGTGCGAAGAACCAGAACTGTTCTTTTTTTCATCAGCTTCTCTCCTTAGCGCGTGGTGGTACCGTCAGCAACAACAATTTATACTTGGATAAATGCCACCAAAAATCTTAAACTATGTCCACTAATTACTCTAAATTTTATTTTGTGACACTAAAAGTCCCAAAATTGTACTTATGTGACATTTACCGACACATTTATCCCAAACTATTTTTTGTGACACAAAAAACTCTAAACTCTGTATTCATGTGACACATTTACCTCAAAAAATTAATGTCACAAAAAAAATTTGAAGTTTTTAGTGTCATAAAAAAATTGGGTAAATGTATTACATAAATATAAGTTCATGGTATTTTGTGTCGTAGAAAAAAAGTTTGAGATAAATGTGTCGTACGGATATAAGTTTAGAGTTTTTTGTGACACAAAAAATAGTTTAAGGTAGATGTATCGTAGTGGGCAAAGTTTAGAATTTTTTTATGGCTTTTTCCCTTACACGTTAATAATTTCCCCCATCTCTACTTTATAAAAAAGAAATAGAGAGTATGGCTCAAATAAAATCTTTCGCCGCGGTACAAAACTCTTATGATAATGTTACGGGATCCCGACGTTGGTAGTCCCTTTTCAACCTTTTTGTTGATAAAAAGAAAGAGACGCGGGTGGATTTTGGTTTATCAAAAATCAAACTCCATTTGAAATTCCTTTTCATGCTCTTTCATCTTTCCAAACTCTCCACGATAGTCTAGTCATCCTTAAGCCTATTACTTCTAAAACTTACCATCTTTCAATTGGTGGTCGTATTGATGATTCACAATGTCAAAGTTTAAAGTTCACACGTCACGCTTAAATGCAATTTACAAATAAATGAGAAGTCATATCATTTTAAGTCAAGTATTTTTCCTAACATAGATAGAAGCCTTAACACGTGTCGATAATTTTTTACTACCGTAAATTTCTACACTATAATATAGCTTAGGAATACAAAAAAAAAAAAGGAAAATTTTCAAACAAGAACCTCAAGTGAAGGCATTTTCTCAAAGGAATGCATAAAGTGAACTTTATGTCAAATAAAAATACGAATTGGCAACTTAATCTTAAATAAGGACCTGAACTCACATGCCAACGAGCACATGCTCTGCCGCTACAAGGGGCATTTTCATCAAAAAAACATTTTCTTTTTCTTTTTCCTTTTCTTTCTTAGTGCATCTCCTTCTTCGTCGAATTCATGGTTGTCCTTTTCGCCTTCGATCCCTGACATTCAACCTCTAACGGCAATAAGCTCGAATGGCAAAAATCATAGAGGAATAGCAATTTTACTAGACTGTCCTTTGCCGCAGCAACATCGAAAAGGAGTAAAACGAGGGACTTACCAGTTGCCTCGCCCGCTCATCTACCACTTGGTCGTTGCTGTGGCGGTGGGGCGATGGTGGAGGGAGGGAGCAAGGAAGAACGAATGGCGACGAATGAGATTTTGCCTTAGTGAATAGCGGTGAAGAAAACTTAAAAAGACAAATGAGATTTTTCTTCACTTTGAACCAACTGAGATGTTCTCTCATTAGTATTGCGAAGGCTTGAACGAAGAAGATGAACAATGAAGCGAAGAAAGAAAAAGATTCTAAACTAAAAGGCCCCTGGTCATGCTGTCGGAATAAGCATGTGCTTATCTACCGACGAAAATTTGGCTAAATGGGCCCTTTAATCTCATATTTAAGATAAAGAGTTAAGGACCCTCGTTTGAGAAAATGGTTTCATTTTAAGTTATTATTTGAAAAAAAAAAATTTAAAAAGAAAAATTATAACAAAGTCAACTTCCTTGTTCTCTCCTCGTAAAGATGACTGAATATTGATTAATTTACTATATTGCACTTTTTGGACTCAAGTGTGAGGTCGTGGGCCTAAAGTCTGGATGAGGAGAGGAGGAAGTGCACGCGCCTACCTACGCGTACAAACCATCGCCCACTCCCATCGAAGCGGTAGAAAATCGCAAATTGACAGGAGGCAACGGGCAGGCCGGGCAACGGGCAGCACCAAATCGCCCCCCTTTCTCCCTCTCATTGACGCCGTTTTCTTTCCCTCGCACCAATCAATCATTTCCATAACCCGACCCCACATCCCCAACCTCAGCTTCGGCGGACTCAAATTCTAGGCTTGGCATCAGGTTCGGCTAATAAAGTCTTCTCAGAAGGGAAATGCGAAGGCAACATCGAAAAATTAATGGAAGCGAGCGAGGAGAGAGAAAGTCAGTGCGAGAGTTTCTAGAGAGAGAAAGCGTGTGAGCCTGTGTGTGTGAGCGCGCGCGCGCACTGTGCTTCCAGGGCGCGATGATGGGCCAGATCGTGAAGAGGAAGAAGAAAGGGAGGCCGCCGAAGTCGGATCTGGCCAAGCGCTCGCCGGCGTCGGAACCGGACCTCCGCCGGAGCCTCCGTCGGCGGAGCGTCAGGTACAACTTCATCGATTACGACGACTACATCGACGACGAGTACGACTTCGACGAGGAGGAGGAGGACGAAGACGAGAGGAGGAGGGCGAAGAAGCTGAAGCTGGTAGTGAAGCTCGACCAGGGGGCGCGTGGCGAGCACGCGCTGGATAGCGGCGCGTCCAGCTCGGAGGAGGAGCCCGGGGAGAGGAAGCCGGTGAGGAGCAGCGGCGGCGGGGACGAGGACGCGGAGGAGGTCGGCGGCGATGACGACGAGGAGGTACTGAAATTCGAATGGGGGGGAACTGTGGAGCGATAGGGTTTAAGCTGAGACGGGGTGCGAAATGGAGATTTGTGTGGATGGACATAGAAAGGGCACCGAGATGGCGATTGTGTCCACCTCAGACGAAAACACCGAGAGATTTTTCTAATTGGTCCAGACTTGTAAATTACACTCTCCAACCTTCTCTCTAGGGCCGTTCCTCAGAGAGAGACAGAGATAACGGTCAACTGTCGATAACTAACGCAAACAGAATCTAATCACGCTCGCCAGTCCCACCTTTCTCTCTCTCCCTCTCCCTCCGTTTTTAAAACCTCACTTTGGTTGTACTTGCGTGTTGTCTCTTTCTCGTCCGCCTGTGTCTCTGTCCCTGTCGAGAGCTCTCGTTTTCATACATGATCAGTCTTTTGCTTCTCGTACTAGTAAGAATATCGTGTCGGGTTATGAGTTTGCCTGGGTGCTGAGATTTTTAGTCTAATGGGCTTTTCCAGGAAAGAGGTCTCAGAGAAAAATCGGCAGGGCTCAACTCTCCCCGAGGTTTGGTCTCATTCACCCGGGTTTCTGTTTTCTGGTTTGAGCTTTTGAATTTGGTACTTAATGTTCCAAATTAACGAGAATGCGTTCGAAACTTTTGATTTGGTTTAATTAGCGAGGTCGAGGTCTCCAGTTCCTTCTTCGGGGATTCCGCTACCTGATAAGAGGAAGCTCGAGTTGATACTCGACAAACTCCAAAAGTGCGGTTTGCATATATATAATTTGTTTCCTTCTCAAATGAGTGTCTTGTAACCTTTCCCCTGTAAATGTTTCAATGGTCCGTGTTGTGATTGTGGCAGGAAAGATATTTACGGTGTTTATGCCGAGCCTGTTGATCCTGAGGAGGTATTTGCAATTTCTTCCTTTTTTTAGTGTACTGAGCGGATACCATACAATTTGATGTGATTTTAACGAGTGAATTGCTTTCTGGTTTTGTAGCTACCAGATTACCATGATATTATCGAGCATCCAATGGATTTTTCCACTGTGAGGAAGAAGCTTGCCAATGGATCTTACTCTACTTTGGAGCAGTTCGAGGTGGGCATCCTTGCTTGTTTGTGCATTTATATTTTATTGAAGGCTGAGATTCCTGTGTGTTGAGTTGATGATAGCTTTCTTTGGGTTTAAGCGTTTACTGGATCCTGAATTTTATGCCGTGATTTCTCCACTTTCCCACTTCTTTTCATTGACGGGTGTTTTGGAGGACTTTTTCATGTTAGGGACCAGTTAAAAACACTGAAGAAACAAAAATAAGAGAAATGAAAAATAGAGGCCAGGTACTGTGGTGATTGGCGAGCAATAGCTTTACTTCATTTTCAGGCTAACCCAAAGTATTGGCTCTTTCGTCCTTGGAGCCTAATCTTCACGCAATGGCTTTGATGTCTATTGGACTGATTTTATGATCGAGAAACCATATTCCTGCATGAAGGCACAAGAGATTCTATGCAAAGTGGAATGCAAGTACATTTTCTCAAATGAGATTTTGCTCCTATAGTTAATTACCACATAGCGTTTTGATCGTCAAATTCTAATTATAGGACTGCTGGATATTGTTACTGTGTTTAATAAAGTCTGAAAGGATGCCAGAGCATTCTAAGTTAATTTGTTCATTCCCTGGTTAACTTGTATAGTTCAGCTCCTTAATTTAGAGTTTGTATCCATAGGAGTCTTTAATGAATTTTTTTAATTTGGTTTCTGCATTTCTGTCTCGCGGATGTCGACTCTCTTTCTTGGCATATTTAATCATCATGGGTGTGAAAAATCCAAGCTCAAAATATTCTTGGTTTTCATCTGATGACTTTCGATGAATGACATAGCCACTTTGTATTTGTTTATTGCCATTCCTATCATCTCCATTGGGGAAGGTGCAAGTTAAAATGTGATTCACTGCCTTATTTCTAAATTTTGATGGGTTTTTGATTGGTTAGATTAGATTATTCCTTCTGGTGGACCTTCCAGCTGTGAAAGATTGTGATTGTGCTTCCGTTATTCATGCTTTGCAACTTGCAACTTTACTTTCATAATCTTTGATCCTGGTCTTTGTTCAATGCAGAATGATATGTTCCTTATTTGCTCTAATGCTATGCAATATAATGCGCCAGATACTATATACCACAAACAGGTATAAATTCTGTCCTCATCCCTTTCCCTTTTTAATTTTTTTTTAATCTTGGATTTTTTAATTAATTTTGAACTCTAGAATGTCCTAAAGTTGTCTTTCTGTTTCTCTGAAAAGGCTCGTTGTATTCAAGAGCTGGGGAGGAAGAAATTTTTGAAGTTGAGGATTGACTTTGAGCGCTCTGAGAAAGACAAAGTAAAGATTGACTTGGAACAGTCAGAAAAGGAACTTAAATCTGACCAGAGAACGAAGTCCAATTTTTTGGCAAAGAAACAAATGAAAAAGCACTTCTCCCAACCTGTACAGGAATCTGATTCTGCTGGCATCACTTGTGCAGACGTCCCAGATGTCCTAAATAGTGCCACCGCAAACCAAGCAGCTGGTTATGATAGACTGAGCAATTTCGATGGTCTTGTGGAGGGTAATGCTATGCAAGTGGAGAATAACGTAGAGAAAGCAGAAGACCTATCTTTAGGTATATATATACATAAATTTTTTGGTTGAAACCTATGTTTAGGTGTATTAAACTACCCACCAGTGCTAGTTGCCAATGAAAGCACATTTCTTTAGGTATATTAGAAATGTGCTTTCATTGGCAACTAGCATTGGTGGGTAGTTTAAACCATGTATTTGTTGACAATTAGTATGAATTAATGTGGGAAGAGAAGGTTCAACTTATTGTTGGGTTCTGATGATTTGACTATTCTTTGTGAGACATGTGACTATCATATACTTTGCTGGAGAGTAGCAAGTTCCTTTTTAGCTGTTGAATTTGAATGAAATCTTCTAATTGATTGGGAGAAAATTTGCTTCTCACTGTTTTGGCAATTTCAGGTAAAGGTCTTCCATCAAAATTTGCACGGAAGCCGTATTTGCATGATGAGAATCGTCGTGCAACTTATAACATAACAGAAGAACCTGTGGTTCAACCTGACACCATATTCAGTACATTTGAGGGGGAAGTTAGGCAGTTGGTTGCTGTATGTAACCATGATCTAAGCCTTTTCTGGAGTTTGGCTTATGTAGATGTATAACTTTTCTGTTTTGAATCAGGTGGGGCTTCCTGTGGAGTATTCTTATGCCAGAAGCCTGGCTCGTTTCGCTGCAACTCTTGGTCCCGCTGCTTGGAGACTTGCCTCCCAAAGGATCGAGCGAGCTTTGCCAGCTGGATGTAAATTTGGCCGAGGATGGGTTGGAGAGTATGAGCCACATCCTACCTCAGTTCTACTAGTTGAGAACCGAATGATGAAAGATCTTCCTCTAAAAACAAGATTGCATAACCGAGATGAATTGAAAATGAATGAAATAATAATCTCTAAAATCCAAGAACCTGCCAAGGAGCATTCAGTCAGTCAGCTTGCTTCGGAAGGGAAGTCGCCTTTTCCTGTTGCAAGAAGATCCAGTATTACAAACAATGCCAATTTTCAAATGCAGAGCCCATTTCAGAAAAATATGAGTGAGCCAAAGATAAAAGTTACAGAACAATTTGAATTGAACTCTTTGCCTTCAGGAGATCACCAGAATGCCGAGCATGTTGCAGAGAAATTTTTTTCCAAGAGTTCAGAAGCAGGGGCTTCCAGGTCGAGAGAGTCTGTATCAAGAAATTTAATTCATCAAAATTCAGGTATTTCAGGGGCAGCTTCTTCTGCAGCTAGGGAGCAAGTTTTGAAAAACACAAGTCCGTTGCAGTGTATGCCATCTAAGCAGCCAGATGCTAATGGAGTGGTTACTAGGGGTTTGCCCAATGGGAAGGTTGCAAGTAATAGTTTTGAGGATAGCAGGATCACTCCTATGTCTTCTGTTGGTGTTCCTAATCAAATGCCTAGAATGATATCCTTTCCCCATGGAGAGGACCAGGGTCTCAGCGACCCTGTTCAGTTGATGAGAATGATGGCTGAAAAGGCTCAAAAGCAACATAACTCTTCTAATCATGCTGCAATTGATGCTTCATGTGTAATGACGCCTTCATCTTCCATAAGAAGAGATGAACATAGCAATGCCGCGGCAACTGCTGCTAGGGTCTGGATGTCTGTTGGTGCTGGAGGGCTAAAACAGGTCATAGAAAATCCCTGCATGCAGAAAAGTCCAGTACCTCCAGCTTTTCCACACAATTTATCTCATGAATATCTCTTGCATGTGGCTCGAGTTCGTGGTGAAATTGCAGCTTCTGGGATGATGCAAATTCAACCTCCGAAGAACAGTTTTCCAGTTCAGACATTTGGACGTCCTCCCATTCACTTGGGCACCGAAGCCCCATACCAAAATAGGCCAGTGGTTTTCCCTCAATTCATAGCAGCTGACTTGTCTAGGTCTCAAGCACAGTCTCCTTGGAGAGGTGTTAGTCCACATGCACAGCAGAGGCAGCAGCAGAAGCAGGAAATGCGTCCGCCAGATCTGAACGTTGGTTTCCAGTCACCAGGTTCCCCTGTGCTGCAGTCTTCCGGTGTTCTGGTTGATTCGCAGCAGCCAGATTTGGCCTTGCAACTTTGAGACTGATGGCTTACTGTCAATGTGGATGACAGAGGAAGAGAACAGGAATTCATGGCTTCTGTCTTCAGGAATGTGAAAGTGAAAATATGTTCTTGGTCGACCAGAACCCTTGGAATGCCACTTTGTTAACATGCCCAGATAGTCCAGATGACCAAATGAGGCAAAAACCCTGTTGAACTGAGATGGTTGTTTGTATGATTGAGGACAAGCATTGGCTTCAAAGTCAAGAGAACTCCCAACAACTGTCGGGCCAAGAGGTTGCCACAGGATCATTGCTGTGGTCTGTGTGAAGGTAGCAGAGCATTCTGTCTTATTTTTTCCCTGACGATGACGACTAACTTATGGCGGCATATATCTAAGTTACAGTTTGTGGAGATACGAAGTTAGGATAGTCTTGGAGAAGGGTCTTGTGTATGGAATCTGTATTTGCGCCTTTGACTCACAAAGAAGATGTAGAGATGGACAGTACATTTTTGCAGGCCGGTGATAGTTTCCGATGTAACAGTTCCTCAGTGCCTATCTTTGTAATATTCCAATCCTTGTCTAGCCCTTCATTTATCTTCTACTGCTTACATCTCAGCAGCACTGAAATTAGGCTTCCACAAGAGAGTCCCAATTACTTCCGGTCAATCCTCAGTTCTTTTTAAATGGTTGTTTCTGCCTCTTACGTTATCAGCCACCAACCAGCTTTGGAAGCCATGTATGATACAAAGCAAGTGTGAGTTTAAGGGTGCGTTTGATAATTATCTAGAATTTTTAATTCTGTTTCAGAAGTAAATTTGGAGCAAAAATGCGTTTGGTAAAGAATTACTTCTGGAACAATTTTCTATTTCTGAATGAGAATTATGTTTGATAAAAGAAGTGATTTTCTAGAATCAAAAGTGATTTTTTTTCCTTCTATTTTCATTTCTCATTTTCTTTCTTCTTACTTTCTCACGCTTTTAGGTTGCTGTCGCTTGTCGCCGCCGGCCGTAGGTCCTCGTTAGTCGTCGCAGGTCGTCGGTCCTCGTTGGTGGTTGCTGGTTGCCGTCGGTCGTCGGCCGGTCGCCGAGTGGTGGGCGATTGCCGGTCCCTATTGGTGGTCGCCGGTCGCCAGTGGCCGTTGGTTGCTGCTTTTCGTCGGTGGGTTTGTATCGCTAGTTGTGGGTTGCAGGTCCCCGTTGGTCGCCGTTTGGTAAATTTGTCAGAAACAGAAGTAAAATGAGGACGCGTTTAGGATGTGTTTGATAACCTATCATAATTTTTAATTCTGCTCCAAAAATGATTTTGGAGTAGAAATGCGTTTGGTAAAGAATGACTTTTAGAACAGTTTTCTATTTTTGAATGAAATTTGTGTTTGATAAAGAAGTGATTCTCTAGAGCTATAATCAATTCTTGCCATAAGTGATTCTTTTCTATTTTCACTTCTCATTTTTCCTCATACGCTCGTAGGCTGCTCGTCGTCGTTGATTGCCACCCGCCGCCATCGATCATCGGACATCGATCACCGGTCGCCAGCCCTGGTTGCCAGATGTCGGCCGCCGTTGTCGGATGCCGGTTGTCGACTGTTGTTGCCGGCCGCTGGAAGCCCGGTCGCTAGACGTTGTCGCCGGATGCCCGACGCCAGCCGCCGAACATCGGTTGACAGACGCCAGCCGCCGAACGCCGGTCGCTGCCCGCTGATCCCCGGACGCTGTTTGGTAAACTTGCTAAAAGCAAAAGTAGAATGAGGGTGCGTTTGGTAAACATAATTTCTCATTCTCTATTAGAATTGATTCTGCTTGCTAGAATAAAAAATTCTGACAAGAATTATTTTCATGCGAGCCCTTAGTAAACATTCCAGAAATTCATTTTTCATTCTCTTCCAAAATTAATTCTGACTAGAATTAATTCTTGCAAGAAGTTGAATTCTGAAAGAGAATTGTTACCAAACGTGTCCTAAATTTCTCAATCGTCGACACAGCGATTGGCATAGCTTTCCCTTATCCTGGCTGTTCCTTTGGAAAAGGAAGATTCATCATGAGAGATGCTAATGAAATGGTGCCATTGCTTGCATTGGTTGATTACAACCTTTTCGGAGCCCCCTCCTAAATGAGCACGTGGTTTTCTAAGGATTTGTTCTTTTCGGAGAATTTAAAAAACTTAGCCGATCTTTCATCCGAAAGAAGGCTGTCTTGGACAATAGGTGATTATCGCAGTTTCATCGTAACGTCGCATAAATGGAAACTTCTTCTTATTCACTTGACCATTCTGAGTACTCTCAGATTCCTGCAGCCTGATTGCTTTTGCTTGTAAGGCAGCAAATATAGTAATGCATTTGCAGAAAAGGAAGACCAACAAAAATTCAAGAAAAATTCAAGAGTAGTAGGCTTTTTTTTATGACTCTCCGAGTCCGAAAATTTCGGCTCTTCCCGTACAACCGGAATCCTCTCGTCCTCCATCAATTTTCTAAAGTGAAGTCCCCGAAGCCCGTCGTCGGGTAACCATCTGGGAAAGCTGAATTGCCATGGGAAATGAAGAACCTCAATTTAAGAGGACGGGAGGAGAAGAAAAAAGTGGATCACAGACACTTCTCATCCTCAATAACAGTGATTTTTGAGGACCCAATGAACTTAAGTAGAGATTTGCCTCTTCATATCTCTACTCTTGTTTTTCAATTTCACTGAACACGAATCTTTGCAAATCTTACATGACATTGATTTCGCAAGAGAAAAACAATATGATACAGAGAGAGAGCACCGGTCCTCAGCTCATCGCCGCGACAACTTCTGGATTCGGTTCTTTCTCGTCGAAAGGCGGGCGAACGAGACGGAAATCCAGAGTCTTTGCCTCTTCTCGCTCTTCAAGCTCTTCCCATCTGTCAGGATGCAAACATCTCCATTGCACACATGTCTTCTAGGCTCGGGCGCTTCGGAGAAACAGCCGAAGATGTTAGAGAACAGAGCCATGATGGACTTGGAGATATGTTATCGTGAGATCCCAAGAAGGCCTCTGTAGAATTTGTGCTCTCTGGAGTTTGTTTAAGTAGAGGGCAAGAAGAAGACATCCTGGCTCACGAGTTCAATGATTTTTTTCTTTCTCTTTTCGTTCGTTTCATCTGTTGAAAAGTCTACAAAAGGCTGAGGATATGGTCCGTGTTGGTTGGCTCTGACTTTATTGTAAACATTGCCATGCACACGCTTCTACATCGGAGGCCATTCATCCACCAACCACCCATCTTGGAATTAATAGTCACGAAAAGACAAACAAAAAGTGGCTCTGGGAATCAGTCTGGTCTTTCCTTTTCTACTCGATGGGCGGTGCGAATGATAATCATTCTGTTTACGGAAACAATTTATGTCTAAATTTTTCTACTTCTATTTCCTCGATGAGTTTCTGAACAGAAAGACACATTTAATAACGATAAAAAATTTTTGTTCTCGGAATAGAAATTCGTTTGATAACCAGTGAACGATGGCGGGTGACCAGCGGCGGTTGGCGCTCGGTGACCGACGGCGGTAGAGAGAGCAGAGCGAGTCGTGAAAAGAGAAAGGAGTTTTTATTTCTGTTCTAGAAATAAAGAAGTAGTACTAAAAGAATTTCTATTCCAAACCTATTCTCAGAAATAGAAAAATAGAAAAACGGAGAATGATTATTATTCGCCCCCCAAAAGGCCGAACAGACGGATGTCTTGTAACTCTGTTTTTGCTTTCTTCACGTTCTGCTTGCTGTTTCTGGCTCTTTTGATATACATTAGCTTGCTAGCAGAGATGAGATTCAACATTTTTTATTTTTTATTTTATCTTTGTTTTGGTTTGCTTTCTGTGGCCAGAGAAGTTCGACACTCGTTGACAGAATGCTTTTGGCTCGATGTACTTCAATTATGGTCAATGATGTCCTTAAATATAATTAGCGTGTATGCAAACATGTGATTAAAAAGCTGATTGCAAGCCTTTTCTTGAACTTTCGTTTTTACTAATCCGCTTTGCCCCCCACCAAAATCAAGATCGGATCTTTGGAGGAACTCAAGATGGGTAGATAGATACTCATTGCCCATTTTACTTTCTTCACGTTATGGCATGTCCGAGGGTCTTGACCCCACCGTGAACCTGGCTTCTTTGCAAATACAAAACTGAAATCAAAAGCAAGTGAGAAAAAATGCAAGAAATCATCGAAAAGATGAAGGCATAAAGAATTTGGAGAGAGATAATTTAGCATGTGTTCCTTGATTTGTTTTTTTTTTTTTTGTGCGCATTTATATTAAAGGGAGTGAAATGTGAAATACGTCGGGCGAAATCGAAGTTCACAGCTAGAAGATGAGCTGTGTAACTTTGTTTCTTGCCTGTTATATTTCATGGTAAATGCCAGAATCTCATAACACCAAGACAACACAAAAGGGCATATAATATGAGGTTCTTGTTGAGGTCAAATTTACATCGGAGCTCATGATTGGCAAAATCAAATACCTGCAATTTTTTCTTTTCTGGCCAAAATTAGGAAACCAAACACCTGTATTAGTTCCTTAATTTGGAAGCACAGCCAAGCTTAGTTGGCAAACCCAATAGGTAGAAACTCTTGTAATGAGTGAGAATCAATGCAAAAACATGAAGGAAACATTGGAAGCTGTAAAACTGAACTGTCAAAGATGCCCTAAGCAATTCTTGGTGTATCCTTGTTCTTTAACCTAAAGTCTCACGGTTAAATATATTATCTCTCAGCAACTTTGTCAAAGGGGAAGAAGTGCATTCGAGTCAATGTGAGCTATTAGATAGAAATCCACAAATTTACGGTCGACATCAGTCAATCCACAACTGATCGATACAAGTCATGTGAAGCCCTCTTTAGCGTTTGTGCCATGCACCCTGAGTTCATATGTACCATCAAATTAGACGGGTTCCACTAGCTTCTACGTGGGATTTTATCAAAATCAACGGTTCGAATAGACACGGGACACATGCGGTCACTCCACTTTTACTAATTTTTACTTCTGTTGGCCGTCAAAGAAGCCTTTCACAAGAAAACATGAACTCTTCATCTGCTAACCTTCATCAGAAAACATAAACTTGCTACAGTCAATAAAAGACCACCTTTGGCTTATCTAAAGGGATATTCATGAATCATCGAGGAGCCAATTCCCCATTGGGAAGCGTTGAGCCCACAAGTTATCTAAATTTTATCGAAAGAGCCGCATATGGAAATTGTCCATGAATAGTTATTTATGTGGGGGGACACTTCTTACAAAAATTACTGGGAAATGAGATTGGATATGATAAATTAAGATGATCCCTCAACAAGGGAAGTGCTCCTAATTTTGGACCTTGTCTCCACATGTGTGAGCATCTGCCAGACTGCCACATTGTTACTAGTACTACTAATTATTGGTTTTTCACTACAAGACTCTGTCAGAAAAGATCATGCTTTGTTTCCTTAAAGGGAACAACCGCCCCACATTAGTGGGGGAGAAAAAAATTAAGTGCAACTGTGACATGACATCACAGTTACACCAACCCACTCAGCGAGCAACACGTGTCTCTTGCGGTGGCAATATTTTGTGACGGTGGGCCGTGGATGACACGTGTCGACCGATGAGTGGACTCGTGCAAGTCCTATATGGCACTGCTCAAGTATCCAATTATTTTCTCCATTAATGGATGCACCATCTCACAATAGCCAGCCTGTGCTGTCCTCTCATTTACAGTGTACAAATCAAAGAATCAAGCCTGTATCTGCACAGATCAATCAGAGGAGGCAAAAAGAAGCTGAGCTTACGAAAAAAAATACATGTGCCTAATAAATGGGTCAGCCAATGAAACCTGAAACGAGATGCTAGCTCCTCTCCTATGGCTCTCTCTCTCTCCCTCTCTTTCTCCTTCTCTGTGAAACCAAGTTTCAAGAATCAGCAGCACACAGTTTTTTTTCCCAATTAAATTTCCTGTTGATTGTTCTCCGCTCACAAGATAACATTTACTTCGTCGCGTGAGCAGCAGCAATCTCGAATTAGGGGCCATCTTTTGGGATGGTCCTGGTGAGATTTTCTGTTCCTTTTAGCATAGGAGCAGCTCAGACAAGAAAAAAAAAACATTTCTTGATTTTCTGTTGATTGTTCCCATCAGCAAAAATGTCTCCTTGTTGACTCCAACCTTCAAATTCTGCGCCTTTCTTTTCTTTTTTCCTTTTTTTTTTTTTTTTCAGATAGTGAGTTTTTCTGTTTTGAATGTTTTCTTGATGGGCTAGACAAGAAAAAGTCTCCAACCATTACTGGCACCCATAGGCATCTGACCTGAAATTCTGGGCAACTTTCTTTTGTCCTGTTTCTACTCCCATTTCATGCAAAAAGAAGAGACAAAAGAAAGGAGATAATCTCGCTGACCCCAACACCGCCACAGCCACCTCCATTCCACAGAGGAAGAACAAGAACATCTTCCCTTGAAATCACAGAAAAGTTGACAAGCACAACCAAAAAATCCTAGAATTCCTTGAAAAAATTTCCAAAGTTGACCCATCAAAGCTCGGAAAAGGAAGCCCAGAACAATTTCATTTTAACACACGCAAACACATAGGAATGAGCTTTCTGTGCATGTGCAACTGATCCCACCCTCCAGTTGGGTTTCATGACAAAAGGAATTGCATCAATACAACAACAAGAACAGCAGCAGCAGCAACAGGACGATGGACAATCAATTGGGTCGAGTAGTAGTGGTTCTAGCGGTGCTGGCAGCTGTGGAGGTGGACTGGTGCTGAAGAAGGGGCCATGGACGGCGGCAGAAGACGCGGTGTTGATCGAGCATGTGAAGAAGAACGGAGAGGGGAATTGGAATTCGGTGCAGAAGACCACGGGTCTGGCCCGGTGTGGCAAGAGTTGCCGGCTCCGGTGGACCAACCACCTCCGACCCAACTTGAAGAAAGGCTCTTTCACTCCTGAGGAAGAGAGGTTGATCCTCAAGCTGCATTCTCAGCTTGGCAACAAATGGGCCCGCATGGCTACCCAGGTGATGTCTCCTGTGTTGTTTTCCTCTGCCTTTTCTGGCTCTTCTGTTGTTTCCCTCTGCTTGATTTGGTTATAAATTAAGTATTTTTGTGGCTTTGTATGGGTGGTTGTTGTTACACTTATTGAGCCTCATTTAAAAGGTTTAAGGCATGTGGTTGTTTAGTAAAGTTGGCTCTCTAGTATGACCGATTCTCAGAGAGTTTGATCCGATAGACCCCCGTGCTTTTTCCTCTGTTTGTGCTTTGGAGTTGATTTCGTAATGACATATTGGGTGATGCTTGATGGCGGATCAAGTTTAATTCTTTCCTGGAGAACTTGGGTGGTGGCGGCGGCAGTGGCGGTACTTTTTTGTGTGGTCAAAGTAGTGGTGGTACTTCAGCATTAGAGATTTATGCCATTTTGTGTTATGATTTGGGTTCTTTGAGTAAAACCTGTTCACCGCATGTTCTTCCCGGGCTGAAAAAAAAAGGTCACTTTTTTCTCAAGATGAGAGCCAAATAGCAATTGCCAGGTACCAGTTAGTCTATTTTTCTCCAGGACCCGAGTTTTAGCTCCTATTTTGTGGTTAATTTGATGAGGTTGCCATTTTGTGCCCGGTTTAATGTGCTTCTAGACAATCTGCACTTTTGCATCTTCTCAAGCAATTTGTAAATCTTCCTCAATACTGTCTAGCTACCTGGGCGAACAGACAACGAAATAAAGAACTATTGGAACACGAGAATCAAGCACCGGATCCGCCAAGGCCTCCCTCTATATCCTCACGACATCACTCCTGAACATCTGCCGTCTTCATCAGTACCGCGGGCGATGGAAGTGGAAAGCCGATCGAATACAACCGCCCAGCTTCACACACAGACCCCAATCCAAATCCTAAGTCCGCCAAGACCCACCAGCCAAGACCTGCCACAAACTCCCAGCAGCATGCTCATCTCACCACAGTATTCTCAGCATTATCTCAAATCAAGCTTCAACAATGGTCTCTTTTACCCCTCCCCCTCTCTTGCTTGTTCCGCAAGCACATTCACCGATACTCGCGCCACTCCAGTTCTCGCATCCTCTCCTCTCAGGTTGAAGGGTAGTTACGAGGACAACACCGGGTTTTCGCTCTCTTTTCTGCCCATCTCACTCGGTTCTTCTCCGCTTCCATCTGTTCCTACACCAACCCAGTTGCCGAACATGGGTTCTTTTCAATTTAGTCCACTGAGTTGCAATGTGAGTTCACCTCAGTATGTGCAGACTCAGCTGGATTCCGACAGATACTCGTCATCCGTTTCAGTTTTTCCCTCAAAATCAGAGCTCCCTTCAAGCCAATTGTACCTGTCCCAAATCGGAAAACCAGAGACTGACGCGAAGCGGAGACGGGGTGTGTATCGCAGCGGTAGTGGATTATTGGAGGATTTGCTGGAGGAGGCTCAAGCACTATCTAATGAAAACCCGCAGATGCAAAGCTTCACGAACTTGCAAGTGGAGAAGCTCGACGTCTCCCTGAGGTCTGGTTGTGATTGGGATGCTAGAAGCTCTGTGAATACCTCTGCAGGTTTGTTCTTTTATTTATATTAAGAAACATTCGTTCTGACTGGTTACAACTATTGCTCTAGGACGATCAGTTAAGAAGAGAATAGGCATCATTACAGAGAAAAAGCTGCGGCTTTTAGTAGTGTGCCGCAGCATCTGGCATCTCATGATTTAGTGTATATCTGCATATTGCACGCCTTGCATGTATTTTCTCTTTTTCCTGATTTTCGCCGTCAAAGCTTCAACTCAGTGGTGGGACTCTATGTTGCCTTGTATTGATTTGCTACTACTGCAGCTCGTAACATGGATATTAGCTGATTTAATTAGACCATTTTTGTTTTTTGCTTTGAAGATTGTTGTTGGTTCTGATCGCTCTAATTTCACAGTCGTTGCATCCATAGCGCTTTGTGGCCTATATGAATGCTATAATGCTCTCGCTCTTTTCTTACCCCGTCTGTTCTTGCACTCTCTTTCATAGTCCCAACAGAGTGACTTTATCTCCCCCACTTTACAGCGAACTTGGGCCATTCCCATTCTGAGATCGACACTCGCATAGGTTTTGGTTTGACTTTGGTACAGGAAGGAACCAAAGTCGAAAAAGATCCTGCACAGCAGATCTACCCCATCCAAGAAGAAGATTTGTCAAAGCTACTTAATGTTGTCCCTTCGACCCTTCAGAGAGGTTAAACATACTTTAGTTATTGCAAAGACAATTGAGCAATGAACATTTGAACTGTTTTTTTCTTCAACACCGTTTCTTACATCACTCTAACCTTCTACGTTCCTTTTCAAATGTTTTCTTTAAAGGGAATCTGGGGCATTCCACCCCTTACATCGACACTCACAGCAATATTTGTTTGCCTTTGATACAAGAGGCACAGCTGGAAAAGGAGAAATTGGACCCGAATCCTTCTATGCAAGCAGACGTGTCGAAGCATCTGAATGTCATCCCTCCGGCCATTCAATTTTCTTCAGGATACGACAGTAACAGTGAGTTCTGCAACATGCAATCATCAAGTTCCGCCTTTGCGGGAGCAAATAATACCATGGGAGGGCTCCAGATGCAGCAACAGATAGCACCATCACTTCCGGTCAGTACTGCCATCAACGAGGAAAGAACTCCCGTCCCCAGCTCTTGGGACAACTTGCGCGGAATTGGCTGAGGCACATGCGGGGATGACAGGAAGCTGTTCGTGTCACACCCTGAAACCAACAAGAATAGGGGATGACACAGCCGTCCTTCTATCCAAAGGACGCAGCCTCAAAAACAAATAAAGAACCAACTCCCAAAAGCCCCGTTGATGTCACTCTCGCTCTATTTGCCAAAACTCGAGAAACCTGAAAAGATTTGTAAGATAAGGGATTAGCAACCACCGCCCAGTGAGTAGTACATATTTTCTAAGCAGATCGAGCAGCCACTATGCATATATATAGCAATACCACAACCCATAATCCAACCTCAAAATAATATATATATCATTTCAAATATAACTTGTTTCCTTTCAATAAAAGTATCCATTTCCCAATAATGGCAAAATAAAATATCAACGGTTCAGTCCATTGATTAATCTCATAAAAATACATAACAATGGTCTATTCCATTAGCCAATCTCGTAAAAACACGCCCATGGTCTATCCATTAGCCAATCTCGTAATAACACGCCAATGGTCTATCCATTGATAAATCTCATATCACACATCGATGGTCCATTCCATCGACTAATCTCATGTCAAATCACACATCGATGGTCCATTCCATCAACCAATCTATTGTTCAATATCAATCATGGTCACGCATAACGCCCCGTGACTAGGCGACCAAGCTCCCCCCTTGGCGAGGTCTCTACCTACATCGCCGATAGCTGGCACACAAGGATATCCTAACTAGTATGCATACCCACAAGCCCCTCAATGGGCTCACAGCGACATTGAGCATCAACACCAACATTCCACAAATATCAGAATTCAATTTAGAATCAATCTCATAATCAACCTCATAAACCAAACGTATAATCTTCCGTTCAACAAACGGAATACATTTCACAAAACATTCCTTGCATCATTCTCAAATACAAAATAGTAGTAACTGCCCGATCCAGATTTTATGCAATAACCATGCTTTAATAACTTATGTGATACTCAAACCTTTATCACTTTCAACACATGAGTTTATAAATTCATAGAAGATATAGCACCACTCACCTGGAATGCTCAAACTCAAATTACGCGTAGCTAGACAACTTGTTGATCTCGTAATCCTATCAATTAAACGAGAATTAACGTCAAAACCGGGTCAAACTCTACAAAAACTACAAAGCGACTAAACAACGACTAAACGCTATCAAAACAACTCATACGCGCTAACAAATCGCACACTCAAAACGATTATTCAAAGCCGTCCGCAATGCGTAACTTGCACGTCAAACTTTGTCGGGCCACAACTTTCTCCAACTAACTTCGTTTTAAGCAAACTTATAGTCAAAAGAAACATCGTTCGACGTACGAAAAAACCCGTGGCTTGGACAGCCCAAAAACTAGCCGAAAATCGACGAAAAACGACGTGGAAGGCTGCTGATCGCACTGTTCACTGCGCGCGCACGACTTCAAAAATTCGTTTCTTGCAAACCGTGAGTCCAAATCAAGATCCGTAAAATTTCACAGCTCCACAACACCCTTAACTATCATTGTTAAAAAAAAAATCAACTTAACGGCTCCAAAATCTGACTTCGCAGCTCAAATTTCACTTAAATCCGAATTCGAGCCCTAATTTCGAAAATTTCTCCGATTAGACAAATGACAGGTGGGAGCACTTACCGGGTATTACAAATCGAAGTTGAATCGACTTGACGATGCCCCGTGGTGAGAACCCCCTTCTTCCTCTTTCTTCTTCTTCTTCTTTCTTTTTCCCCTCTCTTTTATGCGCGAAGAGCTCTCGGCCGCTCCCTTTCTCTCTCTGCGCTGCTCTCCTTTTAATTGAGCTGAAGTCCACTTTTTCTTCTTCTTTTTAACCTTTGTGGACCCCACTTTGACTAAGTCAAAACACATATTTTACATTTCGACGATTCACCTTAATCAAAATATCGTCGAAACTGGGCTTCAGAGGGGCTTATTACCTATGGTATCAATGGTACATTGAGCCGTTGAAACTGACATTGGACTGCATCTTTTTGGATTGTATTATCATAATTTGCCTGTCTTCTTACTTTCTAAACACCATATGATAATATATGATTCTATCTAAATGTTATGACTTTAATATGCTCAGGAGCCTGCTTTGCATTTGTAGAAGTTAGGTGTGTGTTCAACGAGTCGAGTGGCGTTTCATGGAACCTTAACACAGGAGTGAGGCCATATGGGTGAAATGATTCTCGAGAGGAAGTTCCGCCAAGAAAGTTCGAGCTTTTCCCAATTTGGCCATGACCGTTCTATTCAGAAACCAATGTCCATACGTAATCTGTTCAAACATGAAACGAGATTTGGATTCTTTGCCACTAAAGGAGACATTTGCATTAGTTAACTTTCCCAAATTATATTTTTGGCAAGCAATTGTATTTCAATTAGAGCAACTTCAGGTCCACAGCAAGTCTACCGTGTTCCGTTTCAGCGAATCGCATCATGATAAAATTTTCATGAGTCACAGTCAACTTCATCTCACGTTACTGATTCATGAAGGAATTTGCAACCTACAAGTTTGACGGCCGACTCATGGGAAGATATTGCAACCTACAATGGCTTCTGCATCACGGTCTTCTCACCAATGCAGAGAGCTGTATGCACTATGCATTGCACGGAATTGTTCCCCGTATCACATTTATCCAACTCATTTCTGCGTTTACATAATCACCACCTTCCCTGATCATCTCTAAAGCATTCGCGCTATCCAGAAGCTATCAGTTCTATGAATTCAATGCCATAAACGAGCGCAGAGACCCTTGCTGTGATTTTTGCCCATCACTCAGACGGGAGATAATCTCGCCATGGAGCAAATATTAAAGGGCAATAGAACCTCCTCGGAGGCACCAAGAGATGCGCAAGGAGTAGATGAATGCTGCCCATTGCATGTGCTAGGCCAACCCAGATGATAAATATAACTGAGAGAGAGAGAGAGAGAGTCCAATCATGAAAAGCCATAAATTCTACTGCTTCCAGTCCAGAAGATACCACCAATTTTTTTTTTATCAACAAACAAACGGATGTGGTTGTGAGGGTGCAACTCACTTAAAAGGACTATCCAAACAATTTACATTTCCTCAAGTTTTGTGCTCTTAGGATCTTATATAACATAGGCTAGAGGACAAAGTTGCACTTGAATTCGACTCAAACTCCAAATGTGTTCTCGCCGCTATAAGTCATGTAAAGGAAACCATCTTCATCTTTATGCTCCTCATAGATTGCGGACATCATAGCAGCTGCAACAATAGAAAAGCGAATAATACAAGCAAACTAACAGATACATGCTGGCCAAAAACATGAAAGCAGTGTAATCGTAAGCTAAGTTTCCTCACCAGTAGGTGGCAAGATATTCTTGACAAAAATGAATATGGCCTTTTCAGCACTAAGCTTGATCCTCTTTCGGACAACATAAACAAATTGCCCAACAGTAAGATCAGCAGGAACCAGATACCTGCATCCATGATGTGGATGAACGGATATAACCATTTTGGAGGGCGGAACTTTCCCTACTGAGAAGAAGTACATGGGCTAAGATACAGAGTCAACTAATAGAAGAAAAAGAGAATTCACTTCTTTTTGTCGATATCTGGAATGTCACTCCTTTCAGCTTTCTCCACAATGACCTGTAGGTTTTGGACAGGACTTTTGAAACCACGACCACAGTCACAGTAAAGCAATTTAACAAACACATTGATTCCTTATAATAACAAGATAAATTCCATACCGGTATTCTATCAGGATATTTCTCCCTGATTCGGGCAGCTTCTGCCTGCCTCCTCTCTGGAGCCAAAGATCGAATAAATGTGTTAGTACAAATGTGTTAGTACGTAAATAACTGTGCCAATAGAATTTTACTCGCTAAGGTATGTGAGTAAACAACATTCCGCACAAGTGATCTGAATCACAGTAGAATGTCAAGGCAAACAAAAGGGAAATGAGCATGACAGTCGAGTGCCATGAAAACAAATTTCCAGAGAGAGACTGAAACTAGTTGAGGGAACAATCACTACCGAGAGATAGAGTAGAATCCATTAGTTTTAACTAAACTAAAAATTGAGAGCAACGCTAGCTATACTACGACCCATTCATAATATCGATTTGCAAATTTATATTATAGCAAACTGCAAATGGGTATTTAAACAAACAGGCCATCCACTAAAAGCCTACCATATAAGTTCGTAAAACGATTTTATACACAACAAACAACTAGGGCAGTCAGACTACCCAAAAGCTCCTGATCTATCACCACAAAAAGAAACCAGCAATCCTTCAAGACTATTTCACTCTTGTATACCCAGAGATTAACAAGTAACCACAGATAAGGCCTCCATAATTCATCACCCTAAGTATCGGTCTTACAACCAGCTCAACGAACAAGGAACCCCAAAGGATCAGGCGCACAGGAACAACAAGAAATTAAAGAATGACTTAAAAGAGTCGAATAAGCGAAAACCCAGTAACCCACAAAAGCTTCACACGAACGATTTCATGCCCAAAAAAGAAAGAAAGAAAGCCTAATGGGCCAAACAAACTCAAAAGGCACAATTCCACATGATGTCAATGCATTCCACTATTGCATCAACACAAGAAGAGAGAGAGAGAGAGAGAGAACCGAGAGGGTGTTCCAGCTTGAAGGAGCTCTTCGACATGGCTAGATTCTCCAGAATTCAACGTCCACAGACAAGGGGAAAAGCAACAAAATTAGGGTTTCGCAGAAGTGGGGGACAAAAACACAGACTGCAGATCGAAAAGAGAAACTGATCACCGGCTGAGATTACGTGCGAAACAGAAAACCAACGAATGCTTAAACTCGAAGAAGAAGATGTCGCCTGCAACTCAAGTAAGGAGATCCCAATAATCCACGACAGCCTTCGCGCACGCTGCGATTGTCCTCCTCCTCCGCCTTTTCAAAGGAGCGACCAGACAGGATTCGCATTCACCTTCCAATAGCCCGAGCGGCCCAAAGGTGATTCGGACGGGCTTAGACTCTGGTTCACGCAGGGCCCGGGCTCAGGACCAACCTCATGAACAGTTTTGGTATTTGCTTTTGCTTCGATCTTGACCATGCAAACCAATTTTGTGCTAAAAACTCGAGCTTTGGCGCAAAACTCTACTCAAAATCATGTGACACCAATGTTCCTCATGCTTTGCGAATATATATGAATCGCCCCGTGCTCCGCATCGGGCGACGAAGATGGGGGCGAGCAAAAGTTTAACAAATTAGATGGAAGGGCGAGCCCACTCGGATCATCAAGTAGTATTCTACTCGAGTTGGCAGGCGAAAAGCTCGATCTTGTGGATTAACCCATCTAAATGCCTGCAACGGACCAAAGGTCTATGAAGGACCAACACAGGTATGCTTAGGCCCAATTGAACCTTATTTGCTCCCTGCAATGTTAAGTAATACCCGGAAACAGATGATGAACTTAAGCCCACCATTACTCACAGAAACGAGAAACCCCACAATGGAGGATGTGCCAAATGGTAAAAGCTCAAAGGGAACTTGATTTCATCTCAACCTTCAAAAGAACCTGAGTAAGTGCATCAAAAAAGGCAATGACATGGAACATTTTCATATGGTCTAGGGATTGGTTTGAACATGTACAAAAAATTTAGAGACCACATTGAATAAATTTAAAATTCAGGGAACACATTGTATATTGGGCCAAAGCTCAGGGATCACTTGCGTCATTTCACAAGCACAGAGAGAGTAAAATTGGGATGCATCAGAGCTTAAACTTAGCTGAAGAAGAGCAGAAACTAGAGAGACAAGATGAAAGATTACAATTGTCAAATCTAGGAGATAAAAACTCCGCCAGAATTCCCAAAGCTCGACATCCGAATTTACATTTACCAGAGCAGAAAGAATGCTAAGCCTAATGACATTTTCACTTATTGTGGAGTTTCATTACCTATGGCATCACATGCAAAACAACACCACAGTTTAATGAAAGAATGCTTGGTTACAGTGTCTTGCCTCGCATTCATTAATGGGTCTCCCTCCCTTTCTTTGGAGCAGAATCCTCCGTGGGCAAGACCGATATCCCTGGCCAAAGAGCCGCTTTTCATCCTCGTCAACGTGGAAAATAATTTGCTGACTTCCAGTTTTTGCATTTACATTTTACATACATATGAATTCCTCTATATCCAAATTTCATGGAAAAAGCTCCAGTTTTCCTCCTGAGATGGGAGGGAATGTCGTGCCTTTAAAAAGCTGAGCTCCACAACACATTCTCACCTTCCCCACATCTCCGATGAACTTCTTTCATTCTCTCGACTGACTTGCATATGCCACTGCAGCTCCAATCGAACGATGCGACGCAGACATTACCGGCCTGAGCCTTCCATTCGCAATCTGCGACACCATTTGAGATTTTCAATACTTCCCCACGAAATGATCTGACATTCTAGACATCACTAGTGGCAACACATTCATGTTTCTTCCTTCACCATACACGAACTATCCCACTCCAAGTCATTCATGCATATATACCCTATTGAGGTATTATTAGCATCAATTCACATGACAGAAGTCTGACTAAACACCACTGATAAGACATTAGTTTTCTTTTATCTGCACCAATAAGTCGGCAATTAAAAAAATTTGCAAAATTTGATGACAACATGAGTGAGATTTATTCTTCAATGCCAAGCAATAAATCCTCTAGCATATATGTAAATGGAGTACGAGAGATGAATGCTTAAGAATTTTTACCAGGTGGAGTACCGCAACAAAGTCGGCGGTCATCAATATGCTCCACATCCAATCCAATAAACCATGATCCAAGTGACACATCTTCGTTGGCATACTTGTGCAACACATGCCTAGAGCATTACCATTAGAAAGCAACAAGGTTAACGTTAATGAACATGGGCAAAAAGAAATATCCTCCCAAATGCAAGGGAAACAGCATACTGATTTATTGATACGTAGGTTGCGAGATCTTTTGAAATAGCATATAGTTGGCCCGTAGCATGACGGAAGTATCTGTTTCCCTCTTCACCAAATTTCCAATGCTCTGGTTCGTGGTACCTCACACCCCTAATCATCAAAATGCATGGTGAAAAGGCAATTCTTACTTATAAAATGTTAAACAGGGTGATGAAAGGGTACTTTGCTTACTTCTGAGCAAGGACTGGACCAGATTTCATGCAGCCAATATACACCCTGGGCTTCGAACTGTGCCTCGCCAAAGTTGCTCCAAGTGTGGCTGCAGAGTGACAATTTTATCAAAATGAAATTTAATTGTGCCTAGATAATTAACTATAAACCATGACACAAATGATTTCTAAATAGTAGCATGTTCTAACGCTATACCAGCAAAATTTTTCTCTTTCAAAAGCATTGTGTTTATTACTTGGTGGAATATAAATAGCAGGACATTTTATAATTTCAAAATCAGAAGCACTTCAAAGGACAGGAGGAACTCTCTTCAGCAACTTTCATGTAGTGCGCAGAAGTACATATGAAAATATAAAATCCCTAAAGGTACTGAAGGGGTTAAAAGCCTAACATCGAGCATAAAAGCTTTTTCCATTTAGGGTACGTATCTTTCAAGGAAAATCAACGAATTTGAAAGAAAAGTTCCCTCAAAAAGATCGTTTGTATCCCCTTCCATAATCAACAAAAAATATTTAGGCATAGACTGCTGTTGATGATTAAAAATATTTTGGTTGACTAATTTACCATCATTTCTAGTAATATGTTCTCTAAATCATTCATCTTCTGCAAAACAAACAGACCCTAGCATTTAGTATTCTTCTCTTTCGACCCTTCTACCAAGAAAAAAAAAAAGCAAAGTCTCCAAGATATGATTAAAGTGAGAAAGAATCTGGTCTCTACCTATATTTACATGCACATCATCATCCACTTTGACAAAAAAATCTGCATCCCACAATGCAACTGCGGTTGCGAAGTATGTCTTTGTTTTGGCAGACAGTTCAAGGTAACCCTCGACATGCTCCTGTTTCCAGAGTATCAACAAGTGCAAGAAAAAACAAATTAGTTGAGTCTTCAGTTTGAATAATGACGTGTTGAGAGCTAGTATGATATTTTTTGTATCGCACAGTAAACAGAGCTAGCCAATGGGCAAACGGCATTACCAGCCTCAAAAAGTCACCATGCCTTTTATCTTCCGCTTCAATCGCTCTATCGAGGATACCACCAGATGTAGCACTAGCAGCAGAAGGGCCAGGCGAAGTGAAAAGAATTAGATGACCGTCGTCAAAACACACTTATGATTTTGGAAGTTAATCCAAACATCAAAGAATTTTCCAAAAAATAAAATAAAATTAGTATGCTTATTAGAGAGGGGAAAAAAGAGTTTGATAAACTGGGTGCTTTTGATTGTACATTAGTGTTTAATAAGAGAGATTGATCCTAACCCAAAAAGATGGATTACCCTAATATTTCAAGAATTTAAGCGGGCAGCGCACTATCTTTGTCTTTTGGCTCACATAATTGACGTATATTTCATTTAATTAACAGTTCTCATCTTTTCTTTTGCAGGAAAAATGCTTAAAACCTCTGCCTTCAAGTGGACATCCATCTCCTTAATGCGATAGGTTTTGCTTCTAAGAACGCAATAACACTACCATGCCAGATATAGTTACATGCTTGTTCTAGATCAGAAAGATTTCCCCTGAGAATTGACTAATGAATGCTTATAACTTATATGTGATGATTGCCTGATGACTATGTGTAACTCTCATGTGATGATGCAACAATTGGTTTCAAAGTAATCCGTAGATAATAAATATGTGTTTATATCATGTCCTGTACATAAAATTCAGATAAGATACTGAGGGTATTAGTAATCTTCACCTATGTGACATTTAAGATACTATTATGACAGAGAAAAACTGGATTATCTTCTTAATGCAGAGATTCCATGGTTGATGAATTTCTCAGAATAAAAAACTCAGAAGCATAACACCAAACCAGATTATTACTGCGGGTAATCACCTGTGTCCTATCACAAAGCGGATTATGATGCCCTTCTCTTCTTCAAGTTTCTTTCTCTTGTCACCTGACGATATAAACGTAACGAATTGTCAATGCACAATCTTATGTCAAATGCATAGGTTAATGAAACTACAGATAGCTAGTGAACAAACCGTGAGGCATCCAGGTGCTGCGAACAGAGTCCCTTCTCTTTCGGCTACTAAAAGCAGTATTAATGCCCACGACCATTAGATATTTTCTTTTTGTAATTGGTTCTGTGATTTTTAGGTCATCCGAGATAGGAGAACCATTAAGTATTGATTCCTGTGCAGCTCTTGCAGCCGCCAATTCCATTTCCAAGTTTGAAATAGTTTTATCGAGAGTTCTGCATCCAACAAGAAATGGAGAAGTTAAAGTATTAGATAGCTTCACTAAACCCAGATAAAGATCGTGGATAATATAGCTTACTGGATAGCATGATGTGTCCTTGAAACTTCACCCAGAATGTCTGCCGATTCATGCTTTCCGTCCTTCTAAACAAAAAAGATACGGATCATTTGATAAATACTTTGACTAGATTTGAACCGCAACCAATAAGCAACAACTTCCGGGGTTGAAGAAGCCGCAATCCAGAGCTTTCGAAGAGAAATTGCCAATTTTTACGGGAGAAAAGGAACTCACCAGTTTTGGGGTACAGCCCTCGGAAACAATCTTTAGCTTTCCATCTTCATTCATTGTTCTTGGCATATCTTTATCTTCTGGTTCTGTCCACATCCTTCAGTAGATATCACAATAAAGCTACGAGTTAAATTATTTATAACAAAACTACAGGTGGAAAATTTAAGGCTTCAGCAATTGAAACAATAAGTTGGCGATGCTAGATCATGCAAAATTGCATCCACGAGCAAAAGATACTGCAAGATTGGGAATATGTTTTGCTAATTTCATCTGAGTATTGAGGATACCGAAAATAAAAAATGGACAAGTGAAGATGAAGAAGAGAAAGGCAAAGTATGGACAGGAGGCAAATGCAGCTAATTTCCACATGATAATTCACCAATCCCGGACTCATTAAGAAAATCACATGACGGTGATGAACTCAAAACCCAGTATCAATTTCAAGCATCAATTCCTAATGCACCGAACAACCCACAGAGATGCTCTACAAATATTGTATTGAAATCACAAATCATAAACCACAATTAGAAGCTCGGAAGAGTTCTTCACAACTGCAAGCCAAATAAGAAACTTCCCATCAAAATCGATTACTTCGATTACGAAAATTCCAGGAAAAGAAATTACCTGTTGGAGAAGAGCATCCCACCACAAAAGCAACCAATACAAAGCAAAAGACTCCATTTCTTAGAGACCAAGCTCTTCGAGGGCTCTGTTCCTCTGCTCTTCCAAGACATTGCTCTCTCTCTCTCTCTCTCTCTCTCTCCTTCACACCGAATCAAACGCTACAACACAGGCGGTGACCATATCAATCCCCGAGTCAACTCGCCGGGTTGACCCAGATTCAGATCCCAAAAGACCCCAAAGACGAAAAATTTTTCCACAACGCAAAACTGGGTACAAGCGAAGAACCCTTCTTTTCAAGGTGGGGCGTTGAGCTTTCCTTGTCTCTCTCTCTCTCTGAATTGCAAGTGAAAGGTAGAAGATGATGATTTGGGAAAAGGAAAAAAAAAAAATGGAGTCTTGACTGGAACAACAACTTCCACTGACACTGTTCATTAAATTGCTGGAGTCTCCTATATTCTAATTTCTAACCGACATCAACAAACCATCCCAGTCCTCATTATAACATACAAAAACTAACTAAATAAATAAAAACGCGGAACAGAGAAGAAAAACCACTGCTCATCTTACGTTTTCCGGTTCAAGAAAACGACGACGATTATTAACTGACCCACCCACAGCCACTGCTTCCCAGTTACAGCTTACAAGAATTTCGTCTCCTTTGTTTTCTGCCCGTGACGAGTTCGTTCCCATGCGGTAATTTGCAGAAGGAAACCTCCATTCGGCCCCGCGAATGTACCGTCCGCGAGTTCCGTTTCTCGTTTCTTTCGTAAGGTTAAAAAAGAGAGGAACTTTGTGGGATTTGGAGCTCTTTGAAGTTTTGGGGGAAGACGGGTAGTGTGAGGCCGTAACGTTATTGGATTGTGTTAATTACGCTGCGGTGTCTCGTTGCTTCGACCGGTTTGTCTTCAGCTTTTGAACTTGATAAAACTTGAATTTGAAGAAAAATAATGAAAGCCTAAAGAAGAAATCAAAGTATAAACCCAATTTGTGAATTTTGTCTTTATTACGTAATCTAACTTTAATTTAACGGATCTTATCAGGCTATTTGCATGTGACATTTCGATAACGGGTGTAAATACCGAGTCAAGCTAATGTCAAAATATCTTGTTGGGTTTAGTCTAATTATCTTTAAAACACACGATTTTGATTCTAAATCAAATAAAGAAGGAGGAGACCATCTTTTTGAAATCTCCCAATTCTCACATGGATAACATGTATACCTTTTAAAATATCTCATGTCGCTTGATTATGAGTTTGATTATAGAGTTTATATGCTTTTTATATATATAAGATCTCTCTCCATTTGTAAACATAAATTTTTTGGATTGAAAATTCTAATGTAGAGAATTCAAACGTTGAATTCTGGATTCAATGTTTGAAGTCATAAGACAAAATATTGCAATTGAGGCAACTTTTGTACAAGAGTGAGAGCTATTCGACATCGTTTAGTGGGTTCCAATCTTGGGCAAGTCTTGAAATTTTGTTGATGATGGCGATGGTGTGTGCAGCAGCCAGCGGCCACGCTTCGATCCGCAAAGAAAGAGGACACGAACCATCCATCATTCGCACTGGCCTATGCAAACCACATGCATGCCCCCAACATCCACAAATGATGGGCGCCCGCACATGGAGCACGTGCATAGTAACATGTCTCCAAAGTGCAGCCTATGCAAAGCCCTCATTGCTAGTACTTCATTTGGGTTTGCTTTTCTTGTCTTTTTTAATTTAAGTTTACAGGCCAAAAAGCCGATTTTATTATCTGTTTGGGCTCTCAAAAGGTACGAATCATGGCCCAAAGCCAGCATCACTTGCTGGAAATCATTACGAAGCAACAGAATTTGCCCACCTTGCAGGGACTTGAAGTACTTAAATTTATGGTTTCATATCTCTCTCTCTCTCTCTCTCTCTCTCTCTCTCTGTAATTCAGTACTTGATTCATCCATTTTTCTGTCTTTTAGAAACCTAATTAGTTTACCGCTGTGATGTTGCATAGTTTTGCTAGAAATCTTAATGAAACTTAAATGAGAAGGTACCAAAACTAAATGCGAACGATTAAAGTTTATGCAATTATATCGCGACAAATTGCTTTTGAAAGAAGGAAAAAATAGAAAGAGAGAGAGAGAGAATGAATTATATATATGAATGAAGAGATACACCCATTATGACGTAGAAATTACATAACATCATTTGCTAATTCATAATTGGAAATAATGGGATCGTCGTTACTAATAGGAAAAAATAGGTAGGAGGATTTGCAAGTCGCAACCCAAAAGGGTCCTTCCTAAAGATGATTGATTCATCGCCAAACGTCGAATTATGACAAGTACATCATATATAGTCAAGCAGAAAAAGCTCACCATAAAGATGGAAAAAAGACACCACTACAAGGGTAGACCTATCATCCTCCACATGATTACACTTCTGATCTCAATTCCAATTCCATGTGTCTTGTCTGGGGAGAGAGAAGTCAAAAGGTGTTGTCTCGGGGAGAGAGGCCGACTTGGATTCACATGGAGTGGTGGGGGCTTCGGTTCTGGCACGTTAATGGCAGTTGGCAAAAAGGCAGATCATCATGCTCTGTCCACATGATATATTGATAAGTGTACAATATGTGCAATTGAAAGTGAGGAAATTGCACGTCTGTGTGGATGCTTCCACCTCATCATGGCACACGAAGACATCTACATAGTGGTGGTCTCTATTGACAAATCCCACTTCCCGCCTCGATTAAACCTTTGATTAGATCGACGAGTGAAGAATGATCGAGGCATGAGATTGCTCTGCGCTCGGTGGTCACGTGTCGTGTGTACAAGCGTGAGCCCATGTTCAAGGCGTTCCCCGACGTTTCGATGCGAGAGATCTCGAAGCCGTGCGGGCGCGGGCGAATTTCGCGATGCGGACGGGAAAACGCCGTGCCGGCAGCAGGGCCGAGTGAGGCGACCTAAGGGGGAGGGGGCGTGCTAGGGAGTTGAGTATTGTGGTCGAGCAGATTTTGCTACGAAAAATGATGAGATGAAGGGTTCTTTCGAAGTAAGAAATTAGACAGAAAGTTCAAGTCAAGCGGGCAGTAGGAGCCCGATCCATTTTTTAAAGATAATTAAGCGGGCTTGATCGCACTTGCAAGAGTCTTGACAGCCCAATTCAGGACCATTAACCACAAAATTGAGACTGGCTATATGCATGCGCACAAGAGAGTGCATTTTTTGGGAAAACACTGTGGCTCCATTTGTTTTATAGAAAATAAATGATTTGAAAAATCCTGTTATGAAATTAATCGCTTATATCGTTTCAAATAATTAATTAATGAAAAAAATTCTTATCGTCGACGACAATTCATGTCTAAACATTTTAGTGGACGGTGAAAAATATTTTTTGTTCATTCATCTTTTCTAAGTAGTACGAGCGATCACTTTTAGAAAAATAATTTTTTAAATCATTCATTTTTCGTGAAATAAACGCACTCTATATTTAATAGGAAAAGGTCTAGTGAGGTAGCCTTTCGTCAAGAGCGGATACACTTTAACATTGCTATTTAAAACTGCTCTCATTTTATTTGTCGAGCATGGACTTCTAGAATTATCTATTTTAGGCGTGTGTAATCTTGAAAAATCAGGATTTCTTTTGTACCAAAAGCAAAACAAGTAAATAATGAAAATAAGAGTATCGACATCGAAATCAAATGATTGAGTATGCAACTTTCAAGAGCAATTATGTGATCATATTGGATATTCGGACCGAAATTTCTCATGTTGTCTACTGAATAGATGTAACAGTTGCCTATTGGTGGGGAAAATTAACAAAAAAATCATTAAACTATTGCACCTATACCAATTCAGTCATAAACTCCTCAATTTGACCGATTTGATCTTAAATATTTTGACAATTTGGCAATTGAGTCATTTCGACCAATTTTGGTTGAAAATTGCTGACGGACAAATTTTGTAATTTTATATATTTTATTATATATTATATTCTTTTCTTTTCCTTTTTTTACTATTGTGTTCGACGAGAGCCCTCGCCAGTCGTGAAGGCCTCAACTAGATCTGGGCAAGGGCCACCTCACTGGTGATTGGCAGGGCCATTGTAGGCTCGCCAATAGCAGCTGAGGGCAAGGAGACCATTGCCGGCCCAAATGAAAGGAAAAAATAAAAAAATAAAAAATCAACTTCTTTAAAAGATTGCAAAAAAAATTATTTACATTAGCGTTAGCCGTGCCATATAGGATGGCCAGTCCACATTAGTGATTCCTGATCAAAATTGGTCAGAAGGACTCAATTAGTAAATTATTAAAAGGTTTTAGGATTAAATTGGCCAAATTGAAAGGTTCAAGATTGAATTGACACAAGTCCATAGGTTTATGACTTTTTTGGTAATATTTTCCCAATTGTTGCTTTCTATTCTGCATGTTAATTGATTTATTACTGAACCAGTTTGATTTTATGTGTGTATATTTATAACCTTTTTAAAGAAAAAATTTCATGGTAATATTATCTCATAATTTGAGGCATGCTGATATAGAAATTTTGAGAATATGAAGCAGAAGCTTCCTTTTTTTTGGGTTGGCCAGTGAGGCAAAATCTGAATATGCATGGATTTTGTGTATGTATCTGATATTCTGGCATACAGTCTAATTCAAATTTGATTTGACATATAGTCAGTCATAACTTGCAATATAATGCCGGCTCATCTATATTTTCCTTTTGTTTTCTCACCCTCTTTTCACCGTCTTCAACTTTTGTAGTTTGCGCGGACAACTGTGACGAGATTTGTTACCTATTAAGCTGAGAAGACGACCATAATTTAGTATATAGCTGTTGACACCGGTCGCGACAATAGTTTTTGTCAGGAAAAATTGTCAAAAAAGTCCTAAACCTATTGCACTTTTACCATTTCAATTTTAAACTTTTTTTTGACTAATTCAGTCCTAAATCTTTACAATTGTGCCAGTTCAGTCCATTTGGCTAGCTGACGCTGATGTGGCACGTCGGTCGACGATCGGCATACCAAAATAATAATTTGTAAATATTTGTAAATATTTTTCAAATTTTTAATTTAATTTTTTTTCTTTCTTCTTGGTTCTTCTTCTTCCTCTGCCTGGTTTTGCTGGTGGCTAGCGAGCTGGTCGGCGAGGGTCACGGCCCTCGCCCGGCATGGTGCGCGACGCCGCGGGCGAGGCCATGGCCAACCTCGCCCGCGAGCAAGATTGGCAAGGCCATGGCGAGGCTAGCCTCGCCTAGATCTGGGTGAGGCCAACCTCTTCCATGGTGTCCCGCGCCAAGCTGGGCGAGGGCCTTGACCCTCGCCGGCCACCGACGAGGGCTTTGCAGCCCTCGCCCAGTGGCCGGCGAGCTCCAGCAACCCTTGCCGGCCAGCTTGCCGGCCTCCAACTAACCAGGCAGAGGAAGAAGAAAAACCAAGAAGAAAGCAAGAAAATAAAATTTAAAAATAAATTTAAAATTCAAAAAATATTAAAAATTATTATTTTGACTGGTCGGTCGCCGGCCGACGTGCCACGTCAGCACTGGGCTGTCAAATGGACTAAACTAGCACAATTGTAAAAGGTTTAGGATTGAATTGGCAAAAAAAAAAAGGATTTAGGACTGAAATGACAAAAATGTAATAAATTTATAACTTTTTTGCCAATTTTTCCATTTTTGTCATATTGTAGTTATTTTTCCACTCCTTTTAAGTGTGTCCTCGCTAGCGTTTCATGTTGTGGAAGGACTACTCCCCCATTTCCGAAGAAGAAAAGGGAGAGAAATCATGCATCACGTGTTTGACCATTTTGAATAATTCGACAAATGCGATACACTATTCTATTTTCCCTGCGCTCACAAACTCAAGAAAATACTGATAAAATAATTAAATATTAAATTACGCTTTCATTTGATAACTTAAGTTTTTAGAGCAGTTGGTAATGCTCCTATAAATTCTCATATGGTATCAGAGTAGGAGGTCTTGAGTTCAAATCTTTCACGCCCTTATTTGCCTCCCCAATTAAATTTTTCCACGCTTAATACTAGGCAAAAAGACCAGACTAAGCGTAAGGAAAAATCATAAAATAATTATATATTAAATCACGCTTTCATCCGATAGCTTAAGCTTTTAGAGCAGTTGGCAGTGGTCCCGTAAAATCTCACAAATACATCATTAGAAAGTCCAATTCAAATACTTAAGCTCAAGTGGAAGGATAATGCATGTATATAAAAAGCATACAAGTCTTTGAATAAGCGGTGCGGACCACTTCAACATACATTTTCCAGTGTCGAATGCTAATAACTACACGAATTTGCATTCCTTCTAACGAGAGTCGAATTCACATTTAAGTTCACACGTCCATCTTCAAACCATAGCAATCTTCAAGCTAGCTTTAGCAACTACTTCAAGATCACAAGCTATAAAATCTGACAAAAATCCTTCCTTCACACCCGTTTGCCATCTTTGGAACCAAGTCACGTTCTTGTAAAAGCTCTTTTAAATAATGGATGAATGATGGATTCCGCAACAATAGGCATGTTGTCAAGAAACCTTGTTCTTCTCATTTTTCAGGTGTGGCTTTGTAGGAATCAGGCCGAGATCGGATTTCATGAATTTTGACCATTTTTCCTTTTATTATTTTGAAAAAAGTAAAGCAAGTGATTTCAGTAATAAAAACTTAAACAAAAACTCAATGAAAATCTATCGTCTAAATGTGTTGTTTTATGGAAAATGGATGGCGATGTGGCATTGATAATGTTGTCATATCATTCTAAGTGTTTCCTAAAGGTCTTTAACCGGTCGTTCGAACTTTACATATCGCGACCACCATTGTAATGTCCAACGAGCATGGATTTATCGGAAAGTATCGACTTTTTTCGAATTTTTATTAACACCTTTATGTAGTCATAAATTGACTTTAATCCAGTTTTTGAGAAAGACTTATCAAGGTAACATAAGTATTAATTAAACCATACTATGAATATGTTTAAGGCGATGTTTGTAATCTTTTGAATCGTTTTTACCCTATTTTCACCGGAATCACCACCTTGTTTTTATGTTTATTATATAAAATCATACAAAACAAAAAGGACTTCCTTTTCTTAAGGGATCACCGTTATTTTTTTCAAATATCCCCAGTTAGTTAATTTATAAACAAGTGCTTAAGCTGATATTTTAATTTTAACTTTTATTCTTCTCAATCTTAAAATTCGAAATTCTATTCTTATAAATTATTTTTTCAAAAAAAGTTCTAATCTTAAAATATTTTGTTCCCATGTATAGGTGTACAATACATTCATACTATGTTGATAATTTCTTTTTTGTTAATTTATTAATTCGTATAACCATCATGACTCCCCGCTTAAATCTGAATTCCCTAAAACAAGATTCAAATCGACAACCATCGCTTCCCAAGCCGAAAGCATGGGGACGCCCTTCTCGCCGGCTCAATCCTAGAGTGGACACTTACGTACTTATTTTTTTGCATGGATTCTACAAACATATCTTGTAAAAGAGCAATTAAAGCGAACTAGTTGACTATCACTATGGGTAAATAATAAAGCGAATTACGTAACAGATGCATTCCGTAAAAATTCAAGCCCTTGATTAGGCTCTTCGACACATCAATGCATATCAAGCCTGAATCGGAAAATTCAATTTTTCATCCATAGAAATTCACATGCTCTTGTGCATGTCCGGAAAAGAAAAAATGTGCAAGATCGTGGGGCACGGGGTGCATCGATGTTGAGACGAATGAATACGTTCAACCGAGAATCAAATCGAGTTCGGTACATGACCAATCAAAAGGAACATGATGTGTCATTAAATTTGCATGGCAAATGTATGAGGCCATGAAATTAACTCCTGTTGTTCGAGTGATGAAATAGTCGGAGACTCCTCTGCCTCTTAAAGAAGCACGAAGTCTCGGATTTGATTTTTTTGCTCGACGAAATCTCTTAGGACCTAGCTACGAGGAACAAATCTCTTCGACTCGGCTCGGGACCTAGATGGCACGGAAATTGACTCAAAATTCCACTTAACCTCTTATTAAGGAATCAGTCATATAGTTCGAATGGTGCGACGGAAAGAGAAAAAGAAAAGTAACGGTAAGAGAGCCGAGATTGTTATAATGATATGACAAACATTGGTTGTGCGTTTATTAATGTCCCACTTGTATAATTAATCATTTATGAATATTCCTTCGCTCTTTAAAATCAACCTTACCACCCGTGCATTGATTGGAAAAAAAAAGAAAACCTCTAAGTTCTAAAGAAATGCTGAGGAAAACCTGCATGAAAATGACATTGTGTGGTCAAGGAACACAAGGGAATCTCAAGTTGATATTAGAAAAATTATGAAGAGGCAGTTGGCATTTCTCTTTCAGTTCATGGTGCTAATAGACGGCTCTCCTTTAAACTGGGCCGTGGTTTAGGGACCACCGCAGGCAACTCAAATCTGAGAAAAAGTTGAAACTTGTTAGAATAATTAAATATTAAACCACGCCTTCATCTAACGGCTTAAGCTTTTAGAACAGTTGGCAGTGGTCTCACAAAATCTAACATGGTATCAGAGCGGGAGGTCCTGAGTTCAAATCTTATCAGGCCCCTATTTGCCTCCCCATTTCATATTTCCACGCTTTAGACTTAGGCCAAAATCCAGCCTACGCGTGAGAGGGAGTGTTAGAATAATTAAATATTAAACCACGCCTGCATCTAACAGCTTAAGCTTTTAGAACAGTTGGCAGTGGTCCCGCCAAAATCCAGCCTACGCGTGAGGGGGAGTGTTAGAATAATTAAATATTAAACCACGCCTTCATCTAACAGCTTAAGCTTTTAGAACAGTTGGCAATGGTCCCATAAAATCTAACAAAACTCTCATGCCTCTTGAAAGGATGTGAGAGAGTCTGTTGAATCCTAAAGGTAAATTGGAACCCTCAGGCCTGTTAAGAACGGCGCTTGCACGCTGCAGATGTTCGTCATTTCTGCATTTTCTGTTTGCTGTTCTCGGGATTGCCCGACACGTTTGTGTCGCCATATCGATCTTTGTTTAAGATATTAGTACAGCTTCAGTGTAGAATGGAAACTGCTTGAATTGCAAATTCATTGATCCGCCCCTTGCATTGCTCATGAAAGTATGTGTACCCGACTAATCAATGCGAAAAGGGTTCTTATGTTGAAGAGGTGATGTGCAATGGAAACATGTTTACGTGGCCTCGCCCATGAGGGTAGGACAAGTCTAACCTTGTTGATACTGATAGTAACATGGACTCTGAAGCTGATAATAGATTGACAGAAAAACCTGTCTGATATGCTAATATGTTTTCAACTTCTTCGAAGTTTCTGAGAGCAAGTTCGTCCTCGCTTTCCACAGGTTGGCCGAGTCATAGGCATTCATCCACACGAGCAGAAGATTTAGAAATCTGATCGAACAAGGGATAGCAAATTAGTCCGGTATGTCTGTACCAGATATACTGAGGGAAAGATTATAATTTTTGCTTTTGTCTTACGACATGTGCAGGATGAATTAATCTTCGTGACTACACTCTACCAAGGTCAAAGCTGAGTAGACAGATACACTGTGACCCCTCAAGTCTTAACAGAGGCTCCCAGAAGCAGAGACCTCAGATACATGATCTCGGAACAATCGTGTATAAAACACACCCTGCGCGCTAGTAAAATTGATCATCGTGACCGATTCGTGATGATGATTGTTCTTGAAGTGAGCTTGAATATTTTTCAGCATTTAGATGAAACTGATCAGAACTATGAAGAAATTCAGCAATTGATTGCTGTGACGGGATTGCTTCTTCTCCTCCAAATGAAGAAGTGGTGCAGGAGATAAAAAAAAAAGTTCACAACCCCTACACAGGATGAATCCAAACTTCACATAAATGGAGACCAATACATGTAAATTGATACTCTTATATGTTCACTCTAAAATGACTACAATCTGCAACTCAGAAGGCCATACCACAACTCTGAAAATATGAGTTTACCAAAACAATCAATGACATGACATTTCAACTCCCTGAAAATCTCCATAGTCTTATCAAGGTGATTCAAGAAACCCAGTTTTGGTCAGAACAGCATTCCTCACTTTGCTGAGATCCCTCCCCTTAAGAGTCCTCCCGACACCTTCGAAAACCGAGAACGAGGATATATGACTCCTTGCAAGCCTGGAAGCTATAAACTCATGGGGTGGCATCTTATAATCATTCTCATCCTCATCTCCATCACTCCCTCCTCCATCATGCACGTCGTCGTCGGCGTCAGTTTCATCGTCACCATCACCGTCGTTTCCTCTCCAGGATGGCTTTTTGGAAGCTTTTTTGGAATTGGCATTTCGCCTGTTAACACGCGACCAGTTTGGGACATTGATAGGCGCCGACTGCTGAATGATTTTGGGTTCAGGGGTCGAACCGCTGCTACTGCTGCTGCTTGCTCTCGGGATCAATTTCGCTGCGGAATATTTTGGGTTTTGGCTCGAGTAAGATCCGGAGGGTTCGGAGGTGCAGTGCAATCCGGGGCTGTGATCTTTTCTGTCGTCGAGAACATCCCACATGTCTGATTCTTCAAAGTCGCCATCTCTTAAGGATCTCCATAGGCCACTGCCCTGGTAATAGTAACCATTCTTGTCCTCCATCAATCACTGCCCACCCCACCAAAAATACAACAAGGAAAATTGATTGTACCGAAGGTGATTCAACAATTGCACATAGCATCAAGGTTAAAAATTCAATCTTGCCGAAAGATGAAACTCGGGTCGAGGGGGCAGGATTGAATCGAACAAAACTCAGGAAGAAGAATTTTACCAATCCCTGAATCAAGAATCTTCCGGAGGCACGGATTGGCACCGATATATAGAGATCTCTGCAAAACTATCAATAAAGAAGGTGTGACGGAAAAGGAGAAGCTTGAGTATATCTTCTGTACATTCTCTTCAATCAATTTGAAAAGTGACCCACGGAATCTACTGGCTCTGTCAGAATCAGAGTTCCACCAGCTCGCCCGAAGAGTACTGAAGGGGGAATATCAGCGATGGAGTGACTTTTTAATGAAGCTCAAGATCCGCAGAGAGAGAACAGGGAGTCAGAAAGCGATCGAGTGAGGACAGGCCTGACATTTCTTTGTCCTTCTAAATCACGGTCCTCATGTGATTCGGAGGCCGACGTCTCACGTTCTGTGTAGAGAGAGAGAGAGAGAGTACAAGATTGGGAATTGGGAGATGTGAGCAAAATCTACTGGGGCAAATGCAGGTAAGGAGCTATTGAATATGGAATATCAGTAAAGACAAGATGTGCACATCCTTATCGATACTCTTATCTTGGCTAACTTAATTAATGGATCCTGCTTTAGTAACCCAATTAAAAAATTAATGCACAGTGCCAATCGCATAATATCTCATCCCAGGGTCTGTCCAATTAATATCTCCCTGCATTAACACCTCCTCTACATCTTCCCAGTTGCCGAAATAGCAACCGGGAAACGATAACCGGAAACATAACGAGCGAGCTCGTTCCGCGGCTGGTTTGTAAACAGGCACGGCCACGGTACGGAACAGGAACCTGCCTCGAGATCGACGGTCTCGTAATTTCTCGAGCTGCGATAGGCCGGGCGTAACAGTGCCCGTCTTGGTTTTGAGTTGCCGTTTTCTAGAACCACCCAAAAGGGGTCAATCAACGAGAGCTCGGGAACAGATTTGCTAATTTGAAAGGGAGATCCTTTTGTCATTATGGTAAGACCCCACATGCGAATGATGAGCCGCCATACAATGCACTCGGGCCTTTTGCAAGATGTTGTAGGAGCTTGCGTTTCTGGCGTATTATTATAAGCCAATTCAGTGAAAGCGTCTTGTTTGTTTCTGGACACTTGACAAGTTTTTCCAAAGCGAAGGAGAGAGCGCGTGGGAAAAATGGAAAATGAGGAGGGAATCTTGGCAGATTGTCCGTAGATGTTCCATCGCTGATGATTCTTGCGGCGACTCTCTGTTTTCTCGGAGCTTGTGCCCGCCACGTTCGCAGCGGCCGCCCTAAAGGCTAGAGAATATATTGAGTGCTTGAGCGACACTAACTCAACTGTGCCGAAAGCCAATCAAGGAGTAACACGTGTCAAGCCGGGCCCCACTCATTGTCAGACCACAATTTCAAATTCGCGCTAGCCCCTCTCTCTCTCTCTCTCCTTCTCTCCTCCCCTGTCCTCTCAAGACTCTACATCCTCAGGAAGTCCAGCATGAACGACGGCGAATGGTCGGTGACAAGTCCCATGTCTGTATCGCACGAGACAGAAGAAGAAGAGGAAGAGGGTCGTGGGGTTTTGTATTCGGAAGAAAGCCCAAAAACGTCGTCGCTCTTCTTCTTCTTGCAGAGAGAGTGAGAGAGAGTATGCGAGAGAGAGGCTGACAGTTATGGCAGAGAGACCTGGGCAGCGACGTATTTATGAGAAAATATTAGGTGCTCGTCGGCAGAGGAGGCGCCAATTTGGTTATGGCCGAGGCAACAGACGAGGTGGAGGCGACGGTTTCGTCGGACAAGAGAGAGCTTGGTCGCGGAGGCGGAGGTTACGTCGGACGGCAGAGCTTGGGCGTCGATTTAGTGACGGCCGAGGCGACGGACAAGGCGAAGGCAGCGGTTTCGTCGGACGGCAGAGCTCGTTCGCGGAGGGAGAGAGACAGGGGAGGAGAGAAGGAGAGAAAGAGAGAGAGAGAGGCTAGCGCGAATTTGAAATTGTGGCCTGACATTGAGTGGGTTGGCTTGCCACGTGTCGCTCCTTAATTGGCTTTCGATATAGCTGAGTTGGTGTCGCTTGGACACCTAATATTTTCTCCTAAAAGCTAAAGCAATGAGCTTCGT
>BCNH02000006.1:29322131-29340728 GCA_001662345.2 Metrosideros polymorpha var. glaberrima | reverse complement strand
AATTCCCTCCTTAAAGGATTTTAAAAAAAAAAACCCTGGAGTTGGCGACGTCCACAGTATCAACGGCCAATTAACGTTTATTGGTCAAATTCATCTAGGGCAATCTTGAATTTGACAGCTTTGACTCAGAGAGAAATGATAGGCCTATTAACGTTTTGGAAAGAGACAATAACTTAGATGGTTTCTAAATTTTGGTTCAGCATGCAATTCGATCTCCAAATTTTAACTCAATGTACGTATAATTTTGACTTGTTCAATGTGATCTCTAAATTTTTTATACATTATTCAATTTAGTCTATAGATTATTTCAATATTGTCCATGATTTTGAATTAATAAAATAACAATATTGAATATTTTCATATAGAATTTAAGGATTGCATTGAGCAAATTAAAAATTCAAGAATCACATTACATATTAGAATAATCGGATTACACATTAAACAAAAGTTTTTATCCCTTTTGTGAACCCTTACTTAATCTGTGAGCACCCTTTCTTCACTCGTGTCCGGTCCGGTTAATGCGAATCGACAGATCGACTCGGTCCGAGTCCCAGACGAAGTTGGACCGGTCGTTCCCCTCTCAGTCTCTCTCTTCCCCCAAAAAAAAGAAAAACCAGATTCTTGTCAGCACCTTCTTCCTCTTCTTCTTCGTGACCCGCTTGCTACAGTGTGCTGTGCTTGAGCACGCCTAATTTCGATCACCGCAACGTTCGTTTCACTTTGGGTATCATCTTGGTCCCTGCAGAGAGAGAATCAAGATTTTCTGAATTTGCAGAGACAGAGAGACAGAGAGAGAGAGAGGAATGTCGAAGATATTTTCGAGGGTTGCTGGATTTTTCAGCAGCCGGACTCTCGTCGGCATGGATAAAGCTGGGAATCGCTACTTCACCCGAAAAGAAGAGATGGACGGAATCAGTCAGTGCCTCTCGCCTTTATTTTCTCTTCCTCTTTTCCCCTACAATGCATATGTTTTATAGGATTCTCATAGCAATGAAGATATGTTCGAATTTCATCCATAAGTCATTTCCAGCTGTTGTAGACGGCTCTAGTTCCGCTACTTCTGTATCGAGGTTGTGATGGCTCAAAAGGAATGAGCTTTATGCTTAATGAAGTTAAACGAGTACTGAAAGATATTGATTGTGTTGTTATCAGTAGTCCAATTGGTTATGTGTAACCTTGTATGCCATTTGGGTTGCACGCAATGTTGGATTTGAATTGTCTTGGTTGCTCCTGAAGGGCTCCAACATTGCAACCCGAGAGAGGCAGAGCACGCATTTGAGCTAAAGCTCATGGAAGTGTTTAATCAGTTGAGATAATCATATAAATAAGAACTTCTGCTTGCTGTAGTATGAGATTGATTGAAAAAGAAAAGAGATTTCCATATCTGTAATTTGTTTGTGTACTCGAATGAACTGCATTGCTAAATAATTCAGCGCATTGTTTGCTTACAACGTGCTTTATGGATGTATTTACTAGTGAAGGAGAAAAGGTGGGTGGTATTCAAGGGTGAGCAGGAGCCTACGTCCATTCCTGGTAAGCATTTTTCCAACAGATATGACTTTTTGGTTCTGGTCCCTCATATGTCCACAGTGTGGGTTGTATGAATTCTTAGGAGGAATATGTTACTTGTGACATTATGGCCGATGACAGTTTTCTTTTTAATTTTCTTCTCTGGTAGTTGAATGGATTTGTTGGCTGAACGGACAGCGTAAGATAGCTCCGACTCCAGAGGTAAAGTGAGCTCTATTTCTATGTACACAACTGTTAGCCGCCCACCTAGAGCGAAGGAAAAAGGAAATCTTCGAACATGAAAGGGGTATGTCTGGAGATAAAGAGAACTGAAGAAAATCTAGTGAAGTTAAAGGAAAAACAAAGTGTTACTTTAACCTTTCTACAATTAAGAAAAACACTATGCACCCCAGACGTAGAACTGCTTGATTTTGTGTTGATACATAAAGAGATTAGTCTGTGCAGTAATGGCGGGCTTTGGATTTGTTCAAAAGCTTCCTTTTCTGTTATTTTTTTAGTTCTGCAACAAATTTGTGAGGAAAACCTCCTGCTTTTGAATTAATTTATGACTGGGGAGAACTCAATACGATTAGCTTAGTTCTCTGCACAGGAGCTTTTGATTTTTCTTTTCATGTTATTTGAAGTCCATGCAAAGTCACATTTCTTTCTTTCTCACCTTCCCCTTGAAAAGCACTCCCACCACTTCCTTAAAGTATGGATTCTTCTGAACTCCAGTGAACGCCGGCTAACTCGTCTTGACATATACTCCTTTTCTCTTTTGCTGGAAGTCGCATAAAATATCTTTTTTGTGGTGTAGTCCTCGTCTGTTTTGCATTGTTAGATGGGTTGGTGAAGTCATGTTTGACAAAGACGCTTGGTATATCGTGCAGTGTATTAAACTTGCTACTAATAATATCTTGGGGGAGTCATTTTTTGTTCTGTCGCTATTAGATAACACTACACCTCTCTTCAGGAAATGGTGGAGCTTGAAGCTAGGCGTGAGAGGATTAAACTTAATGTCGCCAGTATGTGTCTCTGCCTTATCTCTAGATATTTATTTTCCCCCCTCCTTTTGTTTCCCATTATGTGGTTCTCCTAGTCCCTGGCTTCTTATTGACCTCTTCACTGACAGTTGATTGATATGATAAACAGTATGGTTCTTAAGGAACATAGTCTAAATGACTTGCTGGCATGCCCTATGCTTTTGACTTGACTGTCACCATCACACGAAGTCTCTATTTATTGTTTATCCTCCAGCCAAATGTTTGGCGAAATTTACCTCTCTGTCTCTATATCTGGAGAATGGGTCAAGTTGTAGGCCTCCATCTCGTGCATACCAAACTGTAAAATGTTTTTTGACACATGAAATCTTCTGAAGTTTCCTGAAACAGAAATGTATGAACACCTTCATATGTAATTGCATGGTGTGTGAACAGATGCTGTAATTGCGGTGGCCAACTATAATCTGCAAAAACTAGACCAAATTTTTGGTCTGGTAAATATAGCGGAACTGAACTGAATGGTCATCATAGCTTGAATTTTGGAACATGACAGCTAAGTGTTGGAATATGCCTGGATCGATCTTAATCGATGATCATCTATGTTTTATGACTTTAGACTTTTCAAGTCAATTCCAATGTGTACAATTGCTGCGTTTGCATTTTCAGATTTTTTCCTCTTTTTTTATGAGTTTTTCATTTCATTCACTGCGTTCATTTCCACAGGGTTAAAAGAGGAAGAAGAAAAGAAATTAAAAGAAGGCAGTATCCGCAAAAGCATGAGCTCTGGTCAGCTGTTTGCTCTATAATTACTCTGTGGTTGCATATCAACCTTTCCAAACCCCTGATTATGTAATGCCTTTTTGTAGGTAAAGTTGGAGGTCCAGACTTGCGAAGTTTTATTCGGCAGTTTCCATCCTCTGCAGAAGGTGTGATGATTTGTGTATTTATAGTTATATTGCATGTTAAGAGACAAAACTATTACATATAATGAGCTTTATTTGATAAATTGAATTACCAATTGCAACCTGGAGGTAGTTTATTTATAGTAGGAGGATTACATAAATCATCCAACAGTCTCAGAGAACATGCATGTAGTCACCCAACTGTTTAGAACTGAAGTAAACAGTACTGTCGGTTACTGTTTTGTTTTCCGGTTACAGTTTTTTACTGTTATATGATGGACAGAGATGGGAGTACAAGTGCACTGTCAATCATCATCCTCATGAACACAACTTCAAATCTAGCCTTCCACCTCTAAAGCTGTAGAGGGAGAGAGAAAAGATTCAAAGGCTACAGCTTTACTGAATGATTTGATGAAAGAGTCCATAAGATGGCTCTACTTGTAGAGCATGAGAGATGCCCAAAAACCCTTATTACCTTAATTAAGACTTGCCTACTAGCTACTGACTAACACCACTAAAAATAATTCAACAAATGGAATAAGTATTAGATCCTTTCTGATGCTTTTATTGACTTGAACATACCAATTTATCATCAATTCCCCTGCCGGTACACTTGGACAGTTTACATTCTGCATCATACTTATGGAATCAAATGCTCCCCCACATGACACTCCCCACCTTCCAGAACCATAAATATAAGTACATAAAAGGCTCTGAATCTGCCCTAGGGACAGAACTGTAGTTTTTACTTCTTTTTATGCTTGCGCTGAAGCACATATGCCATTCCTGAATAATTTTAGTTGCTAATTATGTTGACACTGTGATATTGTCTCGTAAAGGTGACAAGGTTGAGGAGACATCGGATAAAACAGACAGCTTGAGGTGAGTAGCTTATATTTCTCTCTTTACAGGAAAGTGAAGAATAAGAGTGAACTTTTCTACTTTTGATTAATACTATTGAAGACACCGCTACTCCTCCTTTCCTTTTTCCTTTTTGTGCTGTGCTGCAAAACTTGTTCATTGCCAACTCAATTTCCTATGTAAATACTTCAAGTCAAGCAGGGATACTGTCATTAAGCATGTTGTTAGGAAATAATTTTGCTCCTTTGTTCTTGCTTTGTCATGAACCATTGAAAACCTCCTTTTCTGTTTCTCTTTTCACATTATGTAGCTTGTGACAATCATCTATATCTTCTTCATCATCTTCCATTGTTTCGAGATATTGTGCTCAAGGGAATTGTGTGCACATTGCTTCATAGGCACAGTTACTGCTCTCAATCAACCCCTTACCTCTCCCAACAAATTAGAAAGGATAAGGAAAGAAACAAAAGATAAAGTAGGAAAAAACCAAAGAATGTTTTCCGATGCACTTACAATGGAGAGAGACACAGTTCAAGTGTGATTGATGCGTACTTTTGCTGGACTTTCTATCCTGTGCAGACAAACTAAAGAAATACCGAAAGAAGAAGGAGAGAAGCCAGTCCCAGAGTAAGTTCCTTTGGGAAAAGAATGTGTTTCGGTGCCCAAAAATTTGGTTTCCCAAATGTTTTAGCAGTTTCTATACTATGTGTTAGTATGTTGACGGGATTTGTTAGTGGAGGCCTGTCTCATAACAGACTTTCGATCTTTCATTAGTGCTGGGTGAAAAAAGAACATTGGAGGTAAAGAGATGCTTTATGTCATGGGGCTTGTCCTGTATGAGACCATTACTTAATCAGATCGCCTTTCAGGTCAACGGAGCCCACAGGATCTGGTGCATCGTTCAAGCCGGGGACATGGCAACCGCCGACTTGAAAGTTGAAACTAATGCTCCTGGTGTTCAAAAGGTTAAATACTGCAATGCTTGTAGTCGTTTTCCTGCTTCTTTGGTGAGATTCATTGACGAGAATAGTGGGTATGTCTCAAGATGAGCTGACTCGGCAATTCCTATTCGAGAGAGAACAAGAACCTTCAAGACTCCAATGCTGAGTCTTGACATCGCGTTTCTTCTTTTTTTGCCAAAATTTACATTTTGTAGGTTGTTCTCACAATTTTGGGCGTCTTCGGGATCATAGAGATTGTTGCACATTGTGTCACACAACTGCATTACAAGTACACTGAAAAATAAAGAGGCCAAGTGAAGGCGTCAAGAGATGTTTTTGGAAATAATTTGTCTTTCTCCTTGAGCCAACGTTTGATCGACAACGTGCGAAGATTTGAGTTAAAAATCTCAATTAGATTCGAGTTGAATCATATGTGAGCTTCAGCTTGTGCGGTTTCATTCGAATCCAAGGTCGTACAATGATTGCTGAAGGAATGTACCTTTCTAGTCTGGCAGCTTGGATCCATGATCTAAGAGTGTAGCGCATCTTCTAGATTGCTTTGCTTGTCTTTTGTTTGAGAATGAGGAAAAATTAGAAATGATCAGAGTCTTCTATTTGCAAAAGATGTTATAATCTTTCTGAGTGAGTCCTCAGAAAGACCCTCAAGTATTTGGCGGTGGACCGGGCTTGGTGACCCTCGGGAAATCTTTTGAATTGCCATTGCTTAGTTTTCGATTCGCCTCTAATCGTTAAATGAAATTACCCACCTCATCTAGGACCTTGACAAAAGTAGATGCCGAGTTTCATACAAATTACTTTCTCAATACCTTGATACGACTTTACTTCAGTCTTTGCCTTTGGCATCCCCTTCTTTGCGATTAAGGTCACGAATTCGGGCATGGCCCTCCCTCGAGGGGATTGTCATCCGTCCCATTAATTCATCCATTGTCCTATTGTCAATCCGGTCAATCATTGCGAGTTAAGTTTTACTAAGAATATTTTTCTCTTCAAAAATATAAAATGAAGTTCACAGGTGAAGGCGGCAGAGGAATTTTTTTTTTGCCATTCGAGCCGGGCACCTCGCCCCGCCTGGTCGGGTCGGGCTCATTTTGTGAAGTTCGCATTTATATTTAACATACGTAGTGTTCTAAGGTACAATCACCTTTTAAAAAACTCCTGAGTTTGTTTGATTTTTGTTTCCTCCGTGTTAGTGTTACCAAGAAAATAAATAAATTACATGTGAACATATGTTCAATTTTATTGTTTTTTGGAGGGGATATTGAAACAGAGTTGAAAGTATTTGAAATGCCATTGTTTTTTCGTTTTAAGTAAATACAAAATTATTTAATTAATGAATATTATTTGGATATAAACTCCTTGGAGCTTGCAATTTCTCCCACCTTCGTCTCCGCAATCATTTGAACTCCAAAGCTGCCGCAGAACGAACGAGCGTTGGTGGCTTTCAAAGTTAGCAAAACAGTCTAGCGATCTGCCCACTTTCTACGAAACTGCCATTGTCGCTGAGATCCAGCGGCGGCACTTCTTCTTCTTCAATGGCGAAGGGACTGCAAGGTGGTGGAGGCGGCCAGAATTTGCCGGCCGACGTCTCCCAGGTCGTCGATCAGCTGGAGCGCCACTGCTTGGCTCCCGACGGCTCTCTCGTCTCCAAATCCGCCTACTACGACCTCCAACTCGTAACTCTCTCTACCTCCACCTTCTTTTTCCTCGGCTTTCTGCTCTTCCATGTTTTTGTCGCGGAGAAAATGACGGCAAGGAGAGCGACAGGAAACGAGTTCGCCATTGCTTAGATCGCAGAATCGTACGTTGCGGCTGATTAAGTCAGGCTTGCTTAATCTGTTTCGATTTTGAAATGCGTCATGGCATCGAGAGAAATTGTACAGTCCTGTTCGGTTAAGTGTTTGTTGATTCGTGCGTCGATGTGTCAGGCGAGAGAGGAGATGTCCAGAGAGAGGCTGCGTTATCTGGAAGCCATGGTGAGATTGTTGTTCAGTAAGATATTGCTAATGTTACAGTCTCCGCGCTTTCCTTCTGTATATTATTTAGGTCTAACTTTGAAGCGTTCGTGTTCTCTGTATCCTGTGGTGGAATTAATTTAGGCTATCTATTGTGAGGCAATTGGTATGCTTGAAGAGTATCAGCAGGCCGTTTCGGTGGCTAATCTCGGTGGGATTCGGGATCTTCAGGGTTTATATCCACAGCTTGGGTTGAAGAACTCCCCGCAGGTCTTTTGATATTCTATCATTATAGTTTATGTTGTACGATTAGAATAGTTATATGATTCTTGCGTCCTTGAGCAGATGAACTAACCTGCAGGCTTCTGGCGCTTCTCGTTTTCTTGTCTCCATGAATTGTGGGTGCCATGCTCTAGAATAGCTGTATGGAACACTCTGTTCAGCTATAACAATGCATGAGAAAGCCATGGAAATGTTTCAGAAGTGGTGCTCTTGGCACTGCTATTTGTGTCCAAGTTTGTTTCTAAACTATTGAAAAATACCTCCACATGGAACATACTTATTCGATGCTCGGTCGATGAAATGATGCCCCACTCTGTTCATCTATTGTAACATGCTGCATCTTTTTCATGATTATAGGTATACGAGACTCTAGAGCACCGCCTGGTTGTTGCAGAAGCAGCTCAAAGACTGAGGCTTCCTTTAATATCAAAAGATGGGGAGATCCACGAGGATGAAATTGAGAAGTGGAGTATAATGTCAAGAAGCTCCATTGATAGTACTAGTACTAGTTTTACCATCGCGTCAAGCGCTAATTCAATAAATTATACAAATATCTCTACAAATAGCAGTCTAGGCACTGCTAATAATTCTCCATCAATTAGCAATGCTGATGCAGTGGAACCTGGAGTTGGTGGTGTTCCTAACCGTTTTCTTGGAATTACACCTGCGTATTTATGGCAAACTCAGCTTCAACGGATACCATTATCTGTGGTACTGATTCGTGAAATTATTCATATATGTATTGCTCCGATAGGTCAATGATCATGTGTTATTTTGTTATATCCCTGGTACTGTCTATTTCATTACTTTTCATTTTCATGCTTTAATGAAACCTGTTGCCACAAATTTAAAGAGTTGAAGGGAGAATATTCATTCCTGCTTTGGTATGTAGGACATGACAGAGTACCAGATGTCTCTGTCCCACGAGATCGAGGCTCGTCTGAAAGTCAAATGTGATAAACTGGCCGATGCGTTCACCGATGACATTGGTAGTTTTCAACTCTCAAATCTTTTTATTGCAGATCTGCTCTCTATCTCTAGCTAATGTGTGTTGTGTCCTTTTTCAACTACATTATATCTCCACTAATGCCTGTGAATGTCAACTTCCCAATGGAAAATGTCCAAGATATTATCTGGAGGAATACCTTCGTCGCAAAACATGACATCTTTTTGGGAAACAAAGCATTTTGATATGCTGTGTGTACCACAATTTTATTGTATGCCTGAAAATTTGATACTTTCTTTCTCATGCAGATTCATCATCAGGAAATCAAAATTTGAGCGCGCGTCTGCCAGAAAGGTTTGTGTCTTCAATCAGTTTCTTTTTCGAATTTATAATTACCTGATGAGTTATGTTTCCATCATATCGCCCTTGAATGTGATGAAATTTTCTCTTGTTCTATGTGCTATTTGTTGTTTGTGCTGATGCTACAATTTCATCTGAATTTTCTCTACTATGCCCTTCTAGATAATAGATCTGATTCCTAGTTAAACCATTTGGAGAAGTTAATTGACATATCTTGACCCCAGGAATCGATACAGAACATGCTACTCTAATCTAATCTTCTTTCACTTGAATTTTCTGAAATTACATCCACTGGCATACACTCATGTTCTTCACCTGAGAAATATCTGCAGTCCAGTTTGAATATCTCTGCATAAAGCATGACTGCGCGATTATTTTATTCGCGTCTAGTTAAAATTATCTAATGTCATCTTCCCTTTTCCTGAGATGCTAGCTGCTGCTGAAATTTTATCTAAAAGAGGATATCCGTGCGAAGATTTTGGCATATGATCAATGGTTCATTGAGCAGCTTTTCATTTGAAGGGTTTGGGTTCTATTAGAGTATCTTCCGGAAGGACTGGACAACAATATGATAAGAACTAAATATTTTCCTTAAAGTAGGATAAAGTAGGAGTCGTTGCAATGTATGTTTTATAGTAATGATAAAATTTAAGGGAGGCATTAGTGATTTTCTGAAGTTGATTTGAAGTCCTGTGGTTTGATTGGGAGGATTTTATGCCAGAATAAAGTAGGAAAAAACATGAAATATGGACAAGAGAGCTTGATGAGAAAGCACATATTCCTATAAATTCATCTTGCTGGGCCGAGAATATGTTATGTCCTGGAAACCCATTTCGCCCCCTTGGAGGAACATGAACTTTGAACTGTGAAATTGATCTTAGTTGATCCTTGAAGGCTAATGTCAAACAGAACTTGCACCCTAGGAATGTGTTGTCCTTAGTCAGTTAACATTTACTGGCAAAGTCATCTGTCTATCTTCTGCTTCTTCAGTGCTAGAACTCAAGCAATTGGGTTGTGTAGATATTCAGTATATGGTTCTCTGAAGTGTATGGGACAGCCTCTTATCAAGATTTTACACATATGCTTGGATAAATAACGTACTCATGACAGCGAATGGTACAATTATTTTCTCTACATCAGGGTGAAATCTATCATTGAGGAGATTGAAAAGGAAGAAGCAGCTCTTCGGGAAGACCTTTACTCTGCAGATAGGAAATTTGCAGAATACTATAATGTATGTGACTAAGCATAAACTTCTTGGTCTTTACTTTCCTTGAAACACTTTTGATTATGTTGACTCAATGAAATGCATCTCTGAGCTCAGAGGTTATCTGTGGTTTTGGATCCATTTTGCCCAACTAGGTCTTAGAACAGATACTTGGAGTGCTCATCAAGCTGGTCAAGGATTTGAAATTGCAACATCAGCATAAATACGTACATATTCTATTTTTCTGAACTTCTCTCAATCTTTTAACTGACTTTTCTATGTTCTCTCATTCTTCCTTTGGTAAAAGCTCTGAATCTACCTTCTGTTTCATCATAGGATGACCTACAAAAGACGTGGCTATGCAAAAGGTGTGAAACCATGAGTGCTAAACTGAGGTTGGTTGCATACTCTTGCTTATTGAATTCATTCTTTATTTTGTTGGCTTTTGCTTTGATGGATTTTTAAGCTTGATACGTTAGAAATTTCCTCCTGAATCGTGTTTTTCCTTTTGAAAGAGCAATTCCAACTTGTGACTATTCAAGCATTTGTTAATGGAATTCTCCTCTGTAATTGAAGTATGCTCATTGAGTACGTTGACATCAATAGATAATTAAAAACAATGGCAAGGACACTTCGCTAGTCATTTGTTAGTGACTTGCATCGTTTGCAAATGGATGCAGATTTTGCATAGTGTTCTTTCAGATCTTCAATATCATATGCAAGACTGTTGAAACCGATTTATTTTTTTCCCCATAAGTGAGCGTTATAGGAAGGACAAAGGTGTGAGGCAGGTTATTAGTGGAAGCGCACATGAATATGACAGAATGCGCTAAGCATTTTTAGAGCCCGACACTCCTGTTCCAAAAAGGCCTTCTTTAGAATTGAGGAATCGGAGTAATGAGCAACCCAACTTAGTGCTGTGAATTTCATGTAAAACTTCATTCCTCTCAACCATATGTACACTTGTGCACTTGAACAACACAGAATAGGCCTAGAACTTAAGAGTCCAACATGCCAATTCCAAAAGAGACCACCTTTAGAACCAAATTCGGGGTAATCATTCTTGTGAGCTCGATATGGGACTTCATTCACCTCAAACACACATACACTTGTGCACATCCTCATCTGGTCGAACTTTATATCTCTTAGAAGAATCATTAAATATATGTGTAGCTGACAGATCTTGTACTTCTCAGTGCCTTCATGTATGGCTGTTAGTCTTGTTCGATGTGCTTTGACGAAAGCAATCTCTTTTGCAGAGTTTTAAAGCATATTCTTATATACGAAACTTATACTCAGGAGTCGATTCCAGCTCTCCATAAAATAAGGTGACTTTTAGTGGCAACACAGATGATTTAACTGTGTGTTTGCTGGTAATCATTAACAAACTCTGGTATTTTATGCAGGAAGTATCTTGTTGAGGCCACAGAAGAAGCTTCAATAGCTTATAACAAAGCGGTTAGCTCCATTGTTTGCTAAAACTAAATTGCTCAAATACTGGATCTCTTTCATCTTCTGTGAAAATAAAAATCTCCATATTTTCATCTTTTGCTGTTTTTGCCCTAATTGTATTTGCTCCCAGATAATGCTGTGAATTTTTTGTCCTTTTCTTTTGCTATTCCAGTTTTGACAATGGAGATAAATTTTCCCTTGTAATTTCCTAATCCCTCAGAATAGCCTGTCTTTTTTTCATCTCATGATCATATTCTTATGGTTCTTGCAGGTAACAAGACTTAGGGAGTATCAAGGCGTCGATCCTCACTTCGATACAATTGCAAGGCAGTATCATGATATAGTGAAGGTAATTTAAGTCCACGGTTTTACTGTTCTGCTATGACTCCTGAGTGATACCTAATGGTTGATTCTCCTGCGACAGAAATTGGAAAATATGCAATGGACAATTCACCAAGTGGAAATGGACCTGAAGCGCATGCCCGATCACCCAAACGCATGAGTGTGTTGGGCCCCCTCAAGTATGGCATCGTGGCTTATTATTTGGTTGCATTTATGTTCCAAGGATTGGATGAAGCTAAGTGATGGCTGTTTACTGTGTGTCTGTGTTATAGCAAATGTTAAGGTGAAAAATCATATTCATCTCAATCCCGAGCTGATTTTTTACAACCTAAGAGAAAAGAAAATCAACCAAAACAAAGAGTGGAAAAGGGAAATAGAAAGTAATGATCAAATTCTTAGGTGCAGCTTCACGGATTCAAGTTAGTCATCACGTCAAGCAAAAGTCAGATTGATACTAATTTCTCAAAGAACCAAATCAGGATCAGAAACTGATTTTATTTCATTTTTAGTGTTAATAGATTTTGCATAATTAGTAATTTCCCAGGAGCCGTGTGCTATCCAATCGTAACTTGATAATTATAAGAAAGAGGCGACATGGTCCCACATACTAGTTTTTGCCTGGATAATACGAGGCGTCGCTTTTTTTAGGCACAACGCACAATTTGATGTCGAGTCTTAATTGACTCTCGGCAAAATTTTCAGTTAACTTTCCGAATAAAGTTAGCTAGGCGTGGCACCACCCGATTCTTTGGAACTGTATGCATTAAGCTGTTTGAGTATTGGGGAGATTTGAACCGAAAAAGAGTAAACATTTATTCCACGATGGTTTTTAATTGGATGGACATCAATGACCCTTCAATCTCTCAGGGGATTCTTAGCGTTGGAATCAACATGAGAACTGTTCCTTATAAGATGCCATTGTTGGTGCTCATAGTGATGGAATGCTTCAGTGCCCGATTCCTCCTGTCCGTCTACTTATCATTATCCATCGTGTACAGTTTAAGAAAAGCCAATCTACGATTCTTTGAAAGAAATCAATCACACAATGAAAAAACAGTTACTCTTGCCCACCATGATTTTCGTACATTCCGCATGTACCACGCTGCGTAACTCCAAAGGTTAACGGAACATGAGAAATAGTACCGTGCTTCGCTGTTTCGCATATAAAAGGATATGCAAAAATCTCCAAGTCCATGCTTCTAGATATCTTTTATGGCCGAAAAAAAGGCATCTAGAGATCTCCAGACCAAGTTAATTCCGCTTTCTTACTTCACATAGACCTAATTGCATCTACCCTTTGTTCCGTACTACTAAGTTTTACTCCTCTCGACGTGCCTGAAGAGGGCGGAGGAGCTGACTCGTTAAACATAGAACATGACCCTGATCGGAATGCATCCCCGCTATATGTCGATGAAATCCTATTCAATAGTAGCCGGAAGGAGTTATCTCTAACTGAGATATGGCCTCGGGTCTTATTTGGTAATTTCGCGGGTGCTGCTGCTGATGATCTTGCCACACTCCATGACACTTGATACTTAGATAATTGGGTTGGATAAGAGTTGATTGCAGCTTCCCGTAATCGACATGGAAAATGTGGGGAGCAAAGAAGTTGGGGAAGGAAGAGAAAATAGTTGTCGTATTATTATTAATTTTTTTTACGTAAATCCTCTTAATTTATCTGCCAAAGCGAAGATACGCGACGTCCAGAACAATGGGAAAATATTTCCATGTGCCTTTCCATATAATGGACTTGATCTAGAAGCGAATCTGGCTCTTCTGGTTAACGAATATAATTGGCTCTTCCCGCCTGATATTCACCTCGAAGAAGAGCCAACCGTCTTCCATTCAGCATCCTTACTCACTCTCAAGCTATTAACCGGTAAGCAAGTGCCAGTTTCTTAGGCAGCTCTTATGTCGGAAATTTCGTAACTTCTCCTTGAAAGTTCTTTCTCAGGTCGGATTCGGTTAATTTTCGTCGCAGATACGTGAACTGGTGCCGGCGTTTCTCGTTATTGTTCGACTACTTCCTTTAAAAGGGTTGTACCGGGAATAGCCTGTCTGATATGGTAGTTCGTTAGTGAATCACTATCCGTGGTCAAAGATTTTTTTGTACATGATTTGCTTCCCCTTATTTTGATTTCCTGATCGGCATTATCTGCAATCCCTTTTCTATTCTCTCAATTTATTCTCGAATCGTTGGTGCATACTTTGGTAAAAATGGACGTCGAAAGCATTTTCTCGTGAATTTGATTTCAGCTCTCGCGGCCTCCAGGAATAGCGAAATCGCATCCGGTTATCGCCGGCTGAGTACATGGCTGCACACGCCAATCATCCGGCAGCTCCTTGTAAAAAAGGAATCGTGCACATCCTAACTCAAAGTAGCTTCGGCGGGGACGAAGCCCAAATGACCTGCCTCGGGTGTTTCCTCAGGGTTCGCAACCAAGAAATCAGCTGCTGCAATTGCTACGTCACACGGGTCAAGGAGATCAAAGCGAAGAATTGCCTGACGACAGTGGTAGGCCTCGACGAGAAACTGAAGCACGACGTTGTCCTCGCGGATCTCAAGAAGGAGTTGCGTTGCGGTGGGGACATCGACAGGACGGCGGAGTTCGGCATGGTCATCCGGCTCCACACCGGACGCACCGAGGAGGTGAAGAATTTCCTGTGGAAATCTGGCCTGGCAGCGAAAGGTATGATCTGCTGTAAATCATGCGTTTAGTGTTTTTCCCTTCTATGGGGGTGGAAGGCTTGTGATTCGAGTGTGGGTGTACAAGTATGTAACTCCGTGCTTCTTATTGTCAAAGTACAGCAAAATAAAATGGTTAAATTCTCCAAAAATCACAGTTCTGCCTCAATTTTTTTTTTGGGTCTAAAAAAAGACCCCAAACTTTAGATTCAGTCTCAAATCTGTCTCGAACTTTTTTTTTGTCTCAGAAAAAACCCCAAACTCTAAGTCCTGTCTCAAATCTGTCTCGAATTTTGTTTTGTCTAAAAAAAAAATCAACTTTCAATCTACAAGTATCTCAAATCTGCCATCGTGGTTAAGTTCTAACTTGATGTGCCATTTTTACATCGACAACAAATCCACATCAACAAGATAACATGAAAAAATATCTCAAAAATGAAACCGTCCTAAGACATGAAAATTAGAAACGATTATGGCAATTTTTGGACAAGCGGTTAATGTGGGCAGATTTTGGACTAAAGTAAAAATTGATGATTTTTCTCTTAAACAAAAAAAAAATTTGTGGTAGATTTGGGACTGAACCTAAAGTTTAGAGTTTTTTTTTAGATAAAAAAATTCGGGATATATTTGGGACTAAACCTCAAGTTTAAGATTTTCTGTAAGACAAAACAAAAAATCGGAGCAAATTTGGGACTAGGCCTAAAGTTTAGGATTTTTTCTTAGACAAAAAAAAGTTCAAGCCAAAATTTAAATTAGACCTAAAGCTAAGGGTTATTTATGAAATTAGGCCAAATGAAATGGGCATTCTCGTCTGTAAAAGATGACAGCCGGCACTCGCGACGTGCTCTCGATTTCATGAAAGATGGAAGAATTTTTGGTTGACATTTCCTGCAATCATCACTTAAAAATTCGACATCTCAAAGTGCCCTGCTAACAAATGACTAACTACTTTTTCTCCCACATTCCAGCCGAAGACAACATCGTCGCATGTTATCGTCATTACTTTCTTTCTCTCTTCATTTTCTCGAAAATTATCAAAAAGGCCTTAGACATATTATAATCGTGTCAATTCAGTCATTAATATTTTTTTTACTAATTGAGTTCCAAACATTTTGCATTTGTGCCAATTTAGTTCATCTTACCAATTTGACCAAACGGCCGGCCGACATTGACGTGGACAATCTTTAATAATATTTAATTTTTTGTTTTTATTTATTTAATTTTTCCTTTCCTTTTCTTTTTTTTTTTCCTTCCTTCCTTCTTCCTCCAGTTGATCGTCAGAACTCAATGACCTCGTCGGCCCTTGTCTCTGGTCGATCGCCGAACTCGGCAAATGGCTGGAGAAAGAAGAAAGGAAAGAAAAAAAGAAAGAAAAGATAAGATAAGGAAAAAGAAAAAGAAAAAGAATCGAAAAAATTAAAATATTATTAAAAATTATCCACGATAGCGTTGGTCGGCCGGCTGGCATCTACGTCAGCGCCGGTCAATCAAAATTGGCCAAATGAATTGAATTAGCACAAATGCAAAAGATTTAGAACTTAATTGGCAAAAAAAAAAAAATTTGAATTGATACAATTGTAATAGATTTATGACTTCTTTGCTAATTTTTTCAATGAAAGGGAGGGCTTTGCCACTATGATTATGTCTTAATTTACCCACAAAATCAAGTTCAAGGGTTCATCCAATTCATATATTAATTACATGCTAATGCAGATTATGTCTGGTCAGACTACTTTTTCCCTTAACATCGCATTTCGAAATTAGCGAATGCATTGGACTCTATCTAAGAGGATCTAGCAACCATCATCTCGTAAGAGAATTCTTACGGAAGCGCACTCCTTGGGTTAAACTTAGTGTGACGTGTGAATGAGGTCACCATGACGAATGGCTAGATGCCTGTTTGGAACTTGGAACTCACTTTGCTTCCTCGAAGATACACGAGATTCGACACTAAGCTAAAAGCTAATGCCATTTTAAATTTCCTGTGGGATTAATATATGGAGATATAGAATTTCGAAAAAAACTAAACAAACGGCTTCAAAAGTTATACAATATTCTCAAATTTAGAAGTTGCCTTACTATTATTTTATGACCCAACTCCTAATCATGCAATGATTTAAGTGTAGATTTACCATTAATTAAATGCCAACTAAACTACATGACTAATATAAGAAATTCAAGCAATGATGATTGACCATGTTCACTTGAACGCGAGACTCTCCAATAATTAATCAGGACCCTCGATGATTACTTTTCGACTAGACAAAGTCTATTTGGCAATATCATCTTGACTACCCATGTTAGACCGTTTTTCGCCCCGTGGACTTAGACTATTTACGTAACAAGCCTTTGATGGTATTATTAGTGGCGTGTAAGTCCCGTCGTACGCGTGAAAATTACGGCGCCGATGAATCCAAGCCTGACGGATGACTACAGAACATTGTAATCGGATGCGTCGATCATCGTGAGAGAGAGTGTTAGAATTCAAAAGACGAGCTTTTCGAAGATGGCCATGTTTGCCAGGGGCACACATCGTCGGTGCTTGCCGCGTTACATGCGATGAAGCGATGGGTGAGGGCGTGATCATATGCCTTGTCGCTTGCACCAAAAGGGTTGGTGAATTAGACAAATTGAGACTCACCAACTTTTTCCATAGAGAATAGGCACTTCCAACACATCGCGTGGTGATGCTACTTAGTGTCATTTATGAAAACTTTATCACTAATTTTTTTATTTTTTTATTGTTCTTTATCTATCGATCAAGTGGCGTCGAGGACTAGTTTTTTAGAATTTTAGATTAAGCTGGCCTCTTAAATCTGGTCAAGGATAGACCGCTAGAATTGGAGAATTCGTTAGGAACTACTTCTTGAATTTACGATTAGAACTCAGGGGACTGCGTCGAGTGAAAATTAGGCTTTTCAACCTCGTGTTGTAGAAGGTTATATCTCAATTGAGTACTTGGGGTCTATTCCTAAGTATTGAGGGGAAATTGTCCATAAAATCATAAACCTATTGGATTTTTGTCAATTCAATTTTATACCTTTTAATTTTATCAATTGAGTCCTAAACTTTTTCACGTTTTGCCAATTGAGTCCATTCGGCCAATTTTGGCCAGAAATCATTAACGTGGACACCATTCATCTTGCGCGGCATAGTTGGCACCGATGTAGCATTTTTTTAATAATATTTTGATTTTTTTAATTAAAATTTTCCTTTTCTTTTTCATGTTTTCCTCCTTTTTCTTTTTTTTCTTTTCTTTGTTCTTTTCCCCTCCATTGGCCATTGTCGGGCCTCATCGATGGCCAGCAGACAAGAGCCACCCTCGCCGGATCTAGTGAGGGCCACACTTCGCCAGATCAGGCGAGGGCGGTTGGCGACCTCCACCGGCCATCGACGAGGCCCAGCGATGGCTGGCGAAGGGAAAAGGAAAAGAAAAGAAAGAATAAAGAATAAAATTAATAAAAGAATCATAAAAATATTAACGTGTTATTAAAAATTATCCACATCAATGTCGATCGTGCTATGTAGGATGGCCGAAGTCCACATCATTAATTTATGGCCAAAATTAGCCGAATAGACTTAATTGATAAAAACGTAAAAAGATTTATGACTCAATTGGCAAAATTAAAAGGTTTAGGATTTCATTAGCAAAAATCCGTTAGGTTTAGGACTTTTTGGATAATTTTCCCCAAATATTGGAGGGCACATGTATTGTTCCTTCTAGCAAATAATAAGTTAATGGGTAAGTGTGCAAGAGCTCTGGTCTTGACATTGAGGGGAAGAAGAACATCTTAAATTAGTTCATCGGTGTAGGATTGTGAGCTCAAACACAACAAAATAGAGAGTAAAAGCGAGAAAGAAAAATTGAGATATAAGGTTTTATGTCGATTCACCTTGAAACTAGGACTACATCTAACAGAGAATTCCACCATACTTAGAGGAGAATTACGAAAAAAAAAATCTTAAATTTATTGCAATTATGTCAATTCAGTAATAAACGATTCTTTTTTGCAATTGAGTCTGAAACATTTTGCATTTGTGTCAATTTAGTCCATTCGGCCAATTTTGGCCGATCAACGCTGACGTAGACAATTTTTAATAATATTTAAATTTATTATTTTTTTTCCTTCTTTTC
>BCNH02000006.1:29299076-29322110 GCA_001662345.2 Metrosideros polymorpha var. glaberrima | reverse complement strand
CAGAGAATTCCATCATACTTAGAGGAGAATTACGAAAAGAAAAGTCTTAAATTTATTGCAATTATGTCAATTCAGTAATAAACGATTCTTTTTTGCAATTGAGTCTGAAACATTTTGCATTTGTATCAATTTAGTCCATTCGGCCAATTTTGGCCGATCAACGCTGACGTGGACAATTTTTAATAATATTTTAATTTATTATTTTTTTTCCTTCTTTTCTTTTCTATCTCTTACTTTTTTTTTCTTCCCTTATTCCTACAGCTGGTTGCCGAGGTTCGACGATGTTGACCTCACCCAGTGATGGTGAGGTCAAGCCTTGCTAGGGGTAGGCAAGGGCAAGCCTTGCCATGGGTAGGCGAGGAAGGGAAGAAAAAAAAGGAAAAATTAAAATTAAAAAACATTTAAATTTGTACGCTTTAGCATTGGCTGCTCCACATAGGATTGCCAAGGTTCACTTTAGCGCCGATCAACCAAAATTAGCGGAATGAACTGAATTGAGACAAATGCAAAAGGTTTAAGACTCAATTGGCAAAAAAAAAAGTTTAGGACTGAATCGACACAATTGTAATATGTTTAGAACTTTTTTAGTAATTCTCTCCTATAAATTAGCACCACATACCTCTCTTTTACATCTCTCAATTACAAGAGAAATAGATTACATGTAACGATAGCTATTCATGAGCCAAAACTCAAACTACCAATAAAATATGCGCTCAAATTATAAAAGCCATATGACGTATCAAATGCTGCCCATTGCAACCCCCATTGGTGACCCCCACCCACTCATCTTAGAGCATGACCACCGTGCCTTCTTGTCAATGGAGAGTACGAATCATACCTCCAAAATTGAGATAAGATAACATCATGAAGCCTTTTGGGTTGATTTCGGATATGTTTGTTTGAGCGAAAAGAAAAATCGTGAATTAATTTACTGGACTTTATGCATTTGGTCTGCTGAAAAACGACCAGTCAATGGAAAATCACTTACGATCATAGAAATTATGAATGCTTAAAGTCAAGAGAATAAATTCCTTAACCTAAGAAAGGGGAAAATATTTTCCTTAAAAAAAATTTCGAAAAACATTTTTCCTTATCATGAAATTTTAATTTAATCTCGATATTGACGTGGATATTTACAGCTAGTCGAAGAAGCAGTCCCATTCTGCATGAACATTAATTTTACATTACCAGCATGAAAAAAATACAACCCTGGATTAGATTAGATTAGAATTTTGACAATTGATGACGTCATTATTACACGTGTGTGAAAGGAATAAATGCCGATGTGGGAGAGATACCGTTTGCCAATTTGCGTTCACACGCCGCAGATTCTCTTCGCCTGCCTTTTCACACCTGCCTAGTGCCATTGGAGCTGCTCGCCAGTTGATAGCTTTCGGCTTCGCGTCGTGACCACGGCGTCGAGCCATCCACTTGGCTCTAAGCCAAGCCCTTTTTTGAGCTATCAGCTTTCTTGTTTTTTTTTTTGTCGGAAGCTATCAGCTCGAGTATGGAATACAAGGCATTCAAATCGATTTTGAGCTGAAGTTTGATATCATAATAATTTGGTCTAGCTAAGCTGGAGTCCCTAGCTGAGCTTATAGGGATTGGAAGATCTGCCTTATGTATTCGAGTCATGTCAAGTTCAAGTATTATAAAGTATATCGATTTGGCTCGATTACGTCCCTAATCACTAATCACGTTACGATTACGTAATTCTTGACAAATCATTTATTGTGGAGTGAGGAAAATTTTGTATGCAACATCAATGTAATTTTGAAAGTAAACTGATAAAAGGAACATTTACAAAGCGAGATTCTTATAGGTCATGCACATGCCAAATTTCCGAGTTTGACTCCTTTCAATCAAGTAAATTAGGTACTTTTAGAGCACGGTAAGTTTTATTCACTCTAGGTAATTCGATTAGTACATATCAAATGAGGTAATTTTCATTAGTTCAATCTAAACAACGATACTTCATATGAAAAAATATTTATCTGGAGCTGATTAGTGATAAATCCGATCAATCATAATCTTCACGTTACATGGATATCATAAAATTAGATGTCTATGATTGTATTATTTAATCATAAGTTCGAGTTCGGAAGAGAATTTTTCCAGCATATGTGGTGATTGAGGTGAATGGATGAAAATAGTTTTATTATGTTTAAGTTGTAACGCGTGACTGACTTCGTCCGTGTAGGGCCACGTGCCACTGGCCAATCGACCGAGACAACGGACCAACAACAACAACTGAAATGGCTCAAGCCGAGCGTATCCGAGCCGAGCTAACTATCTTTCACCGACGGCTCCCCCATCCTCTCTCTAAGAACCCCCACAAGGCACCAACTTTGTCCATCACATGCAAAAGGCAAGTCCCTCTCGAATTAGTTGGTGGTGGACGAGGTCAACCCCAACTCTTCACCTGCCACGTCGGACGAGTTGTCGTCCGACGTGGCAACAAATTAGGTTTGACCCCCTGTCATCGACATGCTTATCAACGCGAAACCATCTCCTCCAGCTCAATCTCTCTCATCTTATTTAACCCCCACTCCTCCTCCATTCCCAAAATCTTGATCTCTTCTTCGCTTCACAACCACCGCCGAACATTTTCGGAAAGAAACAGAAACAGAGTAACGATCAAATGGGGAACTGCATCAGGCACGAGTCTCCGATGCAATGGGGCGGGGACGACTGGGAGGACGGGCTGTTCTTGGCGCCGGAGAGGAGCGGAGACGACGCCACGGTGGCTGCGGGTGCGGAGGAGCTCCTCGACAAGAGCAGGCGGCACCGGTCCAGCAACGCGGCAGCGTCGGGGGCAGCGAGGAAGGAGGTGAAGATAAGGATAACGAAGAGGCAGCTGGAGGAGTTGTTGGGGAAGCCGGACACGAAGGAGGAGAAGCCCGTGCAGCAACTGGTTTCGGAGCTGATGGCGATGAGTGCGAGCGACCGGTTCGAGACGGGCCAGAGGTCGTGGAGGCCCGCGCTGAAGAGCATCCCTGAGGTCAACCAGCAATACGATAGCATGTGAACTGGTAGATGCCAAGAGAGATTCTTGTCTTTTCTTTCTCTCTGTTTTTTTTTTTATATTTTTAGGAGATGCACATACGGATGGATTAAAATCTTTATCGATCTTGATTTTTGGGGGAAATTCATATTCTTTTGGTGGGTTTTGCAGTTTGGTGTACAGAACATGTGAAAGAACAGAGTTTTTGTTAAGTGATGGTTACGTCATAGACCGTCGCACATTTCCTTCCCACTCTCTCTCTCTCATCTTCTCCTGAATTAATCTGTGGAAATAATATAATTTAATTAGGAGCTGTTTTTCATGCCTAGCAATTAAGGCAAGAATGACAAAATTTTTGTTACATAAATCAATTTATGAGTATATAAACGTGTTTGATAACATGAGAAAATCTTTATTTCTGAAACAGAAATCCGTTTGATAACACTATAAAATTTCTACTTCCCCAACGGCCAGGGCAGCGGCATCGGCGCTTGGAGACCGGCGGACAGCAACGGCGACTGCATCGGGTGGAATGAAAAAAAGAAAAGAAAAGAAGCACAATGACACATTTACCCCTTAAATTTTTATCTTCAAAACGAGAGAAAATGGAAAATTGGGTCATTTAGGGGGAAATCTAATTTACTACTATCCAATCACCCGAGTCTTTCCTCCCAAAATGGGAGTCACGACAACTGGTGGCGGGCCCCATGGATTTGAGATCGTCGTCCATTCTCTTCCGTATGATTTTCGAACCAAGGAAAATTTGCCTAATTCACTTCCCATTTCCATTCTCTACCCATAGTGCAATCCCATTCCCATCATTCCGTCATCACTTTTAGCACCGGCTCGGCTTGTCTGTCGAATTTAACGAGACGACAGATCTCGAGTTTCAATTTAATCACGAGCCGGTTACGAATTAGCACCTTTTTCCGTCGACCCGATTTCATCCGCTGAACCGAACCCCTCCCTCGGTGAGGTAAGATGTCAGCCTATTTATTACTCAACCTCCTCAATGAGGCTCCTGTGACGCTCGTGATCGTGTCTAAAGAAAAAGTAAGGACAGAAAAGATAGAGCGAATCGTTTGGACCTCTTTTGGTATTGCTTCTCGAAAAACGGCACGATTCTGATAATAGCGACAAGAGAGGGTCGCCATCTCTGGGCATTCTCTCTCTCTCTCCGTTTTTTTCTTTTTCCTTCCTTTTTAATAATGCGTAGAGGAGGTCATCGCTGCCTTGTTTGGATCGAAGGAGCTGCTTTCATGGAGAGGAAAGTTTTCATTCGCGTGACGATTTCTAGAGGAGTAGCGCACAATAAAATTACCAAGGAGAAGATAAATCAAATGCAGCACGAACACAATCCGTTTTGAAATTCACAGTACGTGTTTCGAACTACATTTTCTTAAGGAATAATTTTAATTACCCGCCATATATAGTTTGAAGTTCAAAGCCACGGTGGTAAACGTCGGAGAATGTCGCGAGATGATGCACCCCCGATCGGCCCAATTGGAGAAGCTGGTCGATGGGCCCAAACTAAGCTGGGCCCACGATCATTTCCCTCGCGAAACGATCCCTCCAATCCCACAGCTCTCGCCCAAGATACTTTGAACGGCTAAAAGCCCAAAACCATCATCGAATCATCCCCACCATCTTCCCCTTAGAATGATAATTTCAAACGTAAATATAGTTGAGCCAACTAGCTATGGCTCTACATTATTTTGGGGAGCACGGTCTTTTCCTATCGGCAATTCGTATTTATATGGAGATAAGCATTTAAAGTTGCCGCATACAGCGTGCTTAAAAGGCATTTGAAATCGAAACGCAACGAATGAAAGACGGGTCATCCCAAACGCTTAACTTCCCACCAACATTAGCCTGATTATTCCTATTATTTCTCACCTTGATTAAAAGATTTAAGGCCTTTGCATAATTCTTATAGGAGGGTTGACTAATCTGACCAATATAATTAGCATTAATAGATGGAGAAAGACTAGGAACGATCTTGGCCTCAAGAGGGCATCATTCACAGCATTTAAGACAATCAGCTTGATCATGTCGAATATATGACTCGCAACGTAGTTGACTATGTCACTCTAATGGTCTTCAAACATTCTTCTCATAGTTGACACCATGTTGGATTTTGGTGCAACTTCCCTCAATTGCTGTTTAGTGTGATGCATAAGAAGATCAACTTCCTCATGTTGATCATCTTCTGCTTGTTGATTTTGGACAGGAAAGCAAATAACAAGAAAATTTAAAAAATAGAGACTGGAGGTACTCATGACCAACCATGTAAATTGCAAGAAAGTAAAGATAAAAATAGATTTGCGAGAACATTGAATTCCTTTTATTGATTAGAGGAGGTTTACAAATATTACATTTACGATAGTTATAACCTTTTATTGATGGTTACATACAACAACTACTAATTTGAAAGAACAAATAATTTCAGAAGTTACCCCGCAATCTTCTACCTTTGAGCAACAATCATTTGCAAGAAGTAACATATCTGAAATTATCTCTACCCTACAATTACATTCTGACATCGACGACTTTATTGACAAGGGCAGATTCTAGTTGATAGTTGATGTTATTGTCGATGACTTCATTATAAAGTTGTTAATTCCCTTCGAGCTATCGATTGTTTTGTTCGTCAATAACTTCTATTTTTACTAAACTCTGTTCTGATCAACTAAGTATGATACCAATTGATCATAACTAAAGTCGACCATTAGTTGGTGTCAATAATCTTAAAAAAATTTAGGGTTAGTTGGAGAACAGAAGTCTTATTTAATAATTTTGACAACTTGGGCCATTTCCATATTTCTTTTTTATTTTATTTTATGAGATGATTTTGACTTTTGATGCCCCATCTCGATCCGCGGGAACAGACCAGAAGCGCCTACGGCTTCGTGGATGTTTCATTTATTATTTGAAGTCAATTGGTTAATTTATGGGCCACAATTTTTATTTTATTTTTACGATTTTTTTTTTGGTCGAAATTCTACGATTTGAAGTGTCCTTATAAATAAGAAGAAGAAGAAGAAGTGTCCTTATTTACGTGATTGTCAAATGCTGGATTAATCATCGCTAGCCACCAAAAAGACCATTTCCCTAATTTAATGAAAGCTTTGCGGCTTTAGGCTGGGTTTGATTCGGTATTCTCAAGAAACTTTCGACTTTCAAAACTTTTTGAAAAAATGCTAGCATGTTTGACAAACAGTTTTCAGCCAAATTATAGTTTTGAGAATGCTGAAAGCCCAATACTGAAAGGATTAGCATTAAGTTTTCAGCATTTGTAAAGTTGAACCAAACTCATCTCTTGTGGTCTTCACCCCAATGTGACCTTTCTGATGCATTTTCCTCACGAGGGTCAACGCATTCGCTTTCTATTCCTCATCCATTCGAGAAATCTACGAGGGAAGACCAACACCTAGTAGGCAAATGAATAGTGCTCGCCTTGGTTACCACGTTTTTCATGTGATGGTGAATGTGTTCGTGTATTTCCCTTCGTTTTTCAGCCAAATGGAAAGACAAGCGCCTCAATTCATCGTTCATTACTAATTCACATGACAACCGAGAGTTTGTTTGAATAATTAAAATTTAGTTAGCACGAAAGAAAACTTGGTCATATGCTTATTTTATATATATATAAATTAAGTGATGCCCGGCCTTACAAGCGCGGTACCCTAGAAGAGAGATAAGTGATCCCTGAGTTCTCGTTCTCTCGCTTCTTCCCGAAGTAGTTAACTTAGTAGCAAGCATATGTGAGTGCTTGTTCTACAGCTTGATGAGAAAACTTGCAAATATTCTCCTGATTTGTATTTTCAACACTTTATAATTCGATTAATAATGATTAAGTGCGTCTTTATTTTAAAACATTCCTTTGCTGGATCGAAGTAATCACCGTCTCGATTCATTCTATTAAATCAACCTCACCACATCGTATGTCACGAGAACCAGAAGAAAAAGCTAGAGTCAATATAACTTTGGATCCCACATCTCCTCTAATTTCGATGTTTGTTGAGGGATATTTCTTATTTTGAATTATCTAGGACTTTCATTTATAATAAAAGAAAAAGTCACGAAAAATCTCAAACTATGCTAATCACGACACATTTACCTTTATCTTTTTTTTTGCAACATAAAAAATTCCAAACTGTACCCATCATGACGTATTTATTCTAAATTTTTTCTTGTAACATAAAAAATCTCAAACTTGTTCTTATATGGTATATTTATCTTCTGTCGAGATTCTGTTGAATGAGTTTTCAGTTAAAATAACATCATTTTTATTTTATCTAAGTCACGAACAGAACTTTAACGGAAGGTAAATGTGTCACAGAATTTTTTTTTGAAATAATGCATAGCTTATAATTTTTTGTCGCTTTTGCCTTAGAGTAAAAGCCATCCTCATACTCTACTTTTCTTGGAAGACGTAGATATACACTCGACATACAATCTTTCTTTCCCTCGCGTATAATTTGGGTCTCGTCCGAGGAAGAAAACGCGCGCCACATTTTCTTGAAATGAGCCCATCCCGCACAGGGACGCCGGGGCTTGCACAATTCAACGACACGAAGACCAAATGGTCACGAGAGGAGGATTTCTACCTCGGACGCGCTGAATAATTGAGAGGCACACTCTCTCTCTCTCTCTCTCTCTATGTATCGTCTCATCATCTCAGCGGTCGCGGTAGCCACACTCTGTAATTTTCATCCTTTCTCTTTCGCTTTGCTCCACAGAATCCCCCCTCTTTCATCTCTTTGAAATCTTTGTCGGACTCTCCATCCGATTTCGTCTTCCGCTTTAGTTATCCATTTTTTCTGCCTCATCTCTCCTGGGGCTCTTTGACTTGGGACCTTCTCGACAGTTCTTGGCGAGACAGCGACGTGTTCGGTAAGAATGCTGGCCTCCCTCTTTGTCTCGAACCATCAAGTCTTGGTTTTGATACATGGGTTTGTGTTGATTTCCGAGGAAACGAGCTGAATAGCCACGTTCGTCTAGTCAAGACTTCGTTTTCTACTACATTGGTGTTCAGTTCCTTGTCGCTGTTTTTTTCTTTGAATAATCTTTGAGGAATGAAATTCACCTTTACTTCATATCCGGTCATCAAGTAGATTACTAAGCAGATTGTTGAGTAGCTTCGATCATTGATTGGACTTTGATGCTCTTTAAGCTCTATTTTCCTCTTGGGTTTTCGACGAATTGAGGAAGAATGAGTTGCGGGAACGGTTGATTTGAAGTGTGACTGTGTATGCAGTTGAAACGATCAGCTGGTTCCGTGTAGAACTGATGAATAAACCTTTTTTCACAGTTCTTTTAATTCTCTGCAACTGAATGGAAGGCTTGTGCTTAGTCCTTATTGTGATGGTACCTGATAATTTCTTGATCGATTAACTATTCATGCTTTCATCATACTTCATTTAGTGTGTTTTGCTGATATTCTGTATCTAATTCTGCTATAATTTACAATGCAGTTATAGCTTGCACTTTTCCACATCATTTTAGAATGCCCCCAAAGAACCTTGGCACTTCGGCCATGGAAAGTAGTGGCGCCAGCTCTTTCCTGAGGAATAGGAAGCTGGAGAGCTTTTTGAATGCGACCTCCATAGAAACTTTTGGCATTTCGTCAAAAGCCTCAGTGAAAGAAGAGGTGGTATATCGGCCAAGGACTGATGGATATGTTGATGACGATGGGTGGTTTTCCGAGTTGATATCTTGGATAAGAATAGTGACGTGCTTCTTGTCAATGATGGTTACGACCTTCATATGGGCATTGATCATGGTTGTTCTGATCCCATGGCCATGTGAAAGAACAAGGCAAGGAAATATTTATGGGCACGTAACTGGCAGACTGCTGGTAAGCTACTATTGGTTTCATAAGTTACTTCAAGCTTCAACATTACAAGTGATAATACTTTATTTGTGCTGCTATTTGATTGAAGTCTCTAAATTACTATCAAAATGTTGGCCTTGTAGGAAATAGTCAGTTGCAAGAAACAGCAGCGATTAGGAGGCTTTGTTCTAACTTTTCTCTTGATTGAGGATTAAAAGACTGATCTTGCTTTCGCCTACCATGCGTGGACACTTCATGTGGGCTGCAATATGGAATCTTTCTTCTTTTTTTCCTCAAAGTACTATGGGGAAGCGATATTAGGTTTATCAACTCATATAGTTAGTTACCAATGTATCAATTCATTGCGCCGTCCATTAAATTCAGAATTTACAGTTGGTTTTATAAATCTTATCAGAAGGGTTTATATGATTAACACGCGGTACTTGGATTGACATCTGAGGAGAAAATGTGATCCTTAATTCCTTGTCATTTTTTTATTGAGTTGACACGTCTCAGTATCCGCTCATGCTGAAACTGTTATTCTCCTTGAGGCCATCAACAGCAAATATAGTCATTTTCTTCAGAAATTTAAGACGAAGAAATGGAGGGTACTGCATGTGAATGCGATTATTTCGTTGATAGCTAGTTACTATTCTTCAGTGCTGCCAAGTTATGTGGCTTTTTGAAGTGTCTCTTATTTTTTGCGATAATGGTTTAGATTTTGCATTTGAAGCGGAGGTTGTGTTGCAGATGTGGATCTTGGGAAATCCTATAAAGCTTGAAGGGTTGGAGTATGCTGATAAGAAGGCTGTCTATATTTGCAATCATGCATCCCCAATTGATATTTTCCTTATAATGTGGTTGACTCCGACAGGCACTGTTGGTATTGCAAAAAAGGAGGTAAAATCCTTGCTTTTGAAAAGTGTAATTTGTTGGTAATACATGTCAGGGATAAGAAGCACCATGCTGACTGCAATGCAAGGAGCAAATGATACACGAGTTTTATTACAAAGCGTATAAAAAAAAAAGGTTCAGGATCCCATAACCGTGGTCCTGCATCTTACCTTGTTGCATTAGCTCTTGAGTTTATATGTCTATCAATAGGTGTGGCACTCTTTTCTATTTCGATAGATTAGAATGATTCATACTTGTCTCAAAAGCATTCATCAAGTGTCCAACATTGAGATATGATAGTTATGTGCACCTATTTCATTGACAGATTCCAAATTCTTTACTTCAAATGAAAAATCATCTATGCAGATTATCTGGTGTCCACTTTTTGGACAGTTATATGTATTGGCCAACCATCTCCGCATAGATCGCTCAAACCCCACTGCAGCCATTGAGTCGATGAGGGAGGTAAGTGTCTTCCTCTGCATTGTTTGACAGCGTTTTGTCTGTGTTTCTAACAAGTCTATGGTGCAATTGCACAGGCAGCTCATGCCGTGGTTAAAAACAATATTTCTCTGATCATATTCCCTGAGGGCACCCGGTCAAAGAATGGACGACTGCTTCCTTTTAAGAAGGCAAGTCCCCTACTTCATCATCTAAGATTTAAAGCTCTTAGTGAACTAGTAATGAAATTGAGGAAAAGAAGTTGCATTGCAGTTGGACTGCTCAAAACAGCTATTGCACATTGCTTTTAGCCCATTTTCTTTGATAACAGATTCATTCCTAAGATGCAGTCCTAAGCTGCATTGTGGTTCATCGCTGCTCTTGCTCATGGGCATGCATCATGTTTGTTCAGGGTTTTGTACATTTGGCCTTGCAATCACGACGCCCAATAGTGCCTATAGTCTTGACTGGGACCCATCTAGCATGGAGAAAGGGCAGTTTACATGTTCGACCCGCACCTCTTACTGTAAAGTTCCTTCCCCCGATCAATACTGATGAGTGGACTGCTGATCATATTGATGAGTATGTGGAAATGGTCCGTGACATGTATGTGAAACACCTTCCTGAGTCGCAGACGCCTCGTGCATCGAATGCTGCTACTAGGAACAATTCAGTTTCCTAGGCGAATTTCTTTTCTCTTCCACTTTGTATCATTTTAGATTAGGAAGCATGTACTATTAACTCCTGGAATAAAGCACCGCCAATATGTAGTGTTGTTGTAACCCTTTAAAAGGTTAAAAATTAGAAAACGCAAATGCAATTTTGAGGTTCACTCAAAAATGAGTTTACTTGCATTGATCTCCTAATTCTTGAATCAAAAGATTACTGGTGCCATCGGAATGATGTGGAAGTTGGATGGGAACCGAGAAACGAATGTACATGGTGAGGAATATGCGATGTGTGGGCTTCGAGTTTTCAAAGCATGTCGTGTATGGATGTTGGTATGTGAGCATAAGCATAGTCTCTCGACGGTTTCTGTCGCAGAAAGATGGAGTTTTTAGACGTTGAACAAAAAAATGGGAATTCTTTTTCTTGCTTTGACGTTTGGACTGGGGGGAAACAACTGTTTTGTGGTTCATTGTCATTGCCCGCATGGTGTTAGTTGTTAAGAAAATATTCAGTGGTTTCAAAGCGCCACATTAGCTGCCAATGCTGTGAGCATTTTTTCCTCACATCCAGTCATTTTGACAGGTCTGTTGACGTGGATTTTTTTTTTTTAAATCTTGTTCTAGCGGCCATGGACAGCGGACTAGCCGCCTGCCACCCTTGAACACCATCGTGTCGGAGGCTCAGTCTCCAATTCTAGCCAAGTCATGGCCTTGGCGATGCACCAAATCTAGTCAACCTTCACCAGCTTCAAGCTCGTCCATGGCCGTCTCTAGATCTGGTCGACTCAACTTCATGCCAGACATCATCTGCCAGATAGACAGAACAATTTCACATCGCAAAGAAATTCCACGTCATTTTTTTTTTGCTAATTCGGGACTCATGTAAATTTTTAAGTCGATGCAAAGGAAAAAAATGCCCGCCACACCATCAGTTGACGTGACGCTTTGAAAACACTGAATATTTTCTCAAGTCAGTTTGTTTCTTCTTTTATATCTTTGTGCATATATACATTTTAACGCATATATATTTCATTATGGTTTAGTTGAAGGGCCCCTATAAATTTTTATGGTTTCTGCAGATGAGCGGAACTACGGCTAAAGGAGACATTGCAGTACAGATCGATTAATTGGTCCTTTTGACCTATTTTTAAAAGCAGGATTCCGTCCGATGATGAATTGCCGGAAAGATATGTATTGTTTATGAGGAAAAGATAAACGTGCATTTGGAAATGAAACAAATTCGAGTCTGGCCAACAAAAAAAAGAAAAGAAGGAAGGGGGATATGATTAATACCACAAAAACTTCAAATCGGTACACATATGACAAATTTACCTCAAATTATTTTTTTGATCACGAAAAACCCCAAATTGGTACACATGTAATAAATTTACCCCAAACTAATTTTTTGACCACGAAAAATCCCAAACTGGTACATCTGTGACAAATTTACCATCTGTTAGTTTCTGTTAAATTAAGTTAATACCACAAAAAATCACAAACTAACACACCTAAGACAAACGGAGGGTAAAACCCTACATTAGTACATCCCATCAATTGTTACGTGTCATCAAACTCAGTAATTTGATAGTAAAATTTGACGGAAACTAACGGAAGATAAATTTATCACAGGTGTACTAGTTTGGAGTAAATTTATTATAGATATACAGTTCGAGATTTTTCATGATAAAAAAAAAATTTGAGGTAAATTTATCACAAGTGTATTAATTTGAGGTTTTTCGTGATATTAATTCTATAAATAATTTGCTGCTGTACTGTATGTTGTGTAGGTGGGAAAATGTTCTTTTGTAGGCCGAGAAAGAGGGGGTATATCCTTTGGGACCGCAGGAAAAAGTAGCCTATGCCGTTGCGGGCCAGGGAAATCTTTCGATCTGGGCCAAGTCAACGTCGGCGCATGGGTCCCCGTCGCTCTTGTGCTGTCCGTCTGATCATCTGTACTTGTCCTGTTCTTTTATCCTTTGTTTGATCAAGTAATTTCCAAAGGCTTTTAGGCAACGCAAACTTTAGTTTTTTCTCTTCTTCTTCTTCTTCTTCTTTTTATTTGCATGGTGGCTGGTGAGACACGGCAAAAATCTGCCACCATATAGCAATGTAAATAATTTCGAGCAATGCGGGGATAAATATGCTCCGTTAGTTTTGCAAAAAATTAATAATTTAGAAAATAATTTTAAAAAAATAATTACTTGTATTGCTTACAAAATATTGAACGAAAAATATTTTAAATGTCCACGAAAATATTTAGGCGTAAATTGTTATCAATAATGAAACAGTAACAAGCAATCATTTTTTTTTTTCAAATCATTCATTTTTCACAAAACAAACGAAATATAAAACTCGATTTGTTGAATCAATTCATCATGTTGCTAGCACTCTCTATGTCATTTTCAAAGTTTATGCATCCAATAGAAATCTGCCCCATCACTAAATCACAAGCAAACTTAATAGACGAGTTCTAGTATACTTAGCATTATTTAAATGGTTAACGACTGAGCGATGTTTGAGGTTTTTACGAGTCGCATAAATAAGATTTCCATCTCGAATAGTTTCTATTAGGGAGCACATTTTTCCATTAATTTAAAAACTGTTCTCGGAGAAATTCTTAACTTTGATTAATTTAGAAATTTGCTTCTCCAAATATTCAAAATTACATGGTGACACAAAAACTGTTCTCATATTAATGTATTTAAAGATATGTTATTGATAGAATATTGGAAAGAAGGAAGGTATAAAATCCCTAGGGAACAGAATCATCTCTTGTTCTTATATAGCAAACGACATACTCTCAATATTTCTGGGTAATCAAAGAATATTCAGGTAAATAATGTAACATCGCACATTTATTTTCATTGCTTTGTTGACTAATATAAATATATAATAATTGGCGTAAAATCATACAAAAAATAAGGATATTGATTGTACCATGTTGCAAAAATATTCCGAATCCGGTGTTCGACAATTTCTAGAAAATAAAATACTAAAGTTCCTAAAAAAAAAAAACACTAGACCATACTTAAAAAAAATAAAAAATAAAAGAGGAACTAATTTGCTTTAAAATCCTTCTTAAAACAGCCAAAACGAGCCCGAACACGGGGAGATAGTCTTCCTCTTCCTTCAGCTAGGGTTTCGATTCGAATCGGTTTCTTTCTCCTCTTCATTCGCCCTTCTCCTCTTCGTCTCTCTCTTTTGACAGCAGAACGCCACATCCGGCGATCCAGATCGCCGACTATTCTCGATGCGGTGCGCGCGTTGGAGATCGCCAATCGCAGGCTGACGAGCGTTTTTGGTAAACCCGAACCGGACAAGATATCAGCGGCAGCTGTTGAGGCAACAGTAAAGGTAGGTTGCTATTCATTTCATGGCAGTTGCCGTATAAATTTTCACCGAAATATATATATCGAATCATGGAGGAACTCGCATCGTTCACGTGTGCATGTGTAGAGGAGTGCACACGTGATTGTTGGTCCGCTGATTCATCTTGTAGATGCTTATGTCGAGTGGCGAGTATCTAGGGTTCATTGTACTCTCCTTTATAAGTTTCGCTGCATTTTTGTTTGGGGCAATTTGACTATTTTAGGTCTTAGATTTAGGCATTGGTTGATTTTAGGAATAAAAGGGAAAAAATTTGAGATTCCTCGGGCTCTGTCAATGTTGCTGTCTCTTCGACTGTCGGTTTTGGATGTTATGACTTAACTCTCTGTGTCGATAGTGTTCATCACATTCCTCTTATGTCCAGCTATTTTTGTTACGGACATAATTCTTTGGGAGCACATACCTGCGTGTTGCCTAGTTATCTTTTGTGTTGATATAAAGAGAGTTTTAGAGTCGCGCTACCCTTCAATTCGATAATTTGAAGCATTAATTTCACTTGCACATCCATTATTGTATTTGCGGTCTCCTAAGATTCCCTGCTGTTGCAACTTGGGGTAGCCCACTTGTTGGAAATGCACCATCAGAATGAGTTTGTGCTATTTCTTCTTGATAAAATTCAGCTGCTAGCTTATTCTGGGTTGGTAGAAGGTGGCAGCAAGTGGTGCCAATGTCTTGTGAATTTGAGTTTCCTTATCTTAGGGAAGGTGGAAGGTGGAGCATAGCTATTTGTTTTATGTCTGTCGTTTGAGTACAGTTGTTAATCACGAAGAATACTGTGCGCTGAAGTAAATTGACTTTGCATTGTCAATAAAACTCTAAAGTCAACTTTTTCCCATCCAAAGAGAAATTTGATGTTGCTTGATAGTTTTTTCTGTCGTCAGGCTAGAACTTCTCTGTATTTTTGTTCTAATATGCTAGCAGCGGGTGAGTAGCTAATAGTGAACTGCTTGTTTGTCATTACCAGTTTGGAGAGTTTTACTTGATAAACTGTAACCGAGATATCTTAGAGAGAGTTCTTCACTCTCTTTCTTCTAGTTATTGTGTGAATTAGATGTATGATACATGCTGAAGTTTAAGTTCGCGTTGGAGTTTGCAGTTTCCCCATAAAAAGACTGAGCTTGAATATAGATATCGGCGACTTTTTGGCAATCTCTGTTGAGTTACTAAGATATCAACATTTTCTAGAATAATGTGACAATCACAAAAATTAATCGTTAAAGACATCCGGCGTTTATTTCCCCATAAATTGATTAGAGGTTGAAAGTCGAGCCAGCACACTCATTAGTTTCTATGAACTGTTTGTTTGGGGAGAATTACTTGTCCCATTGTTGGTGTGGCTTTGTTCTAATATCTCAAAACAGCAACTCTTCTGTTGGCAGAAGTAAAAGGATCTTTCCATTGGTGTAAGAATATATGCTGGAAATTGACAAGATGAACCAAGCCGGTCAAGGAATCAACTCCGATGCTTCAGCCAGTGCCCCTTTGAAACGCAAACGTGGTCGTCCACGAAAGTATCCCATGACAGATGACAGCCCAATCTTTGCAGAGCATGCCCGTGCTCTGAGGGATCAAAACATTAATCGTGGACCAAATATCCATGTCCCTCCTGCATATAAATTTGTGAATGGAAACCAACCCCGGCAAGTAGATGCAACCAACAGTTCAACCAACATTTCAATAGGACAGTTGGTTTCTGGTGTCGTCGAAGCAGCATTTGATGGTGGTTATCTGCTTGCAGTCAGGGTTGGCGACTCTGATACTACTTTAAGGGGTGTTGTGTTCAAGCCGGGGCGATATATTCCTGTTTCTGCGGAAAACGATGTGGCACCAAACATCCAAATGATCAAAAGAAATGAGATTCCTCTTCAGAGTGAGAGTTATAGACAGATGCAGGTCTCTGGCCCTCGTTCTAGAGAGAGGAATGGAACCACCAGTCTATTGGCATCGCCTCCTGGCTCAGCTGTCTTGAAAGGTAGACAGGTAGCTCCAGGTACAGCTCAACCTATTCGTCCGGTGACAGTGAGAGGCAATGTGGTGCCTGTGGTACTTCAACCTCTCAGTACTTCTGCAAATGGTTTGCCTGTTCCCAACCAAGCTTCTTCGGCTTCAATCCAAGATCATATGGCTTCGATAGGTAAGCACATGGCACCAGCTTCTGTCCAAACCTTTTCTCCTTTAAATGGATCTGCATCCAACAAAGAAGTACCAGGAAGTGTGGCACACGTACAAAGCAAAACTATTATTGATGCTCAACACCCATATGAGGTGTCGCGTGAGGTAGAAACCAAGTCATCAGGGACTCCTGGTATGCCTTTTGAGAATCTAGTGACAGAGGTCATGAAGAGAATTCATGAACCTTCACAAGTAGAGGCCGATCAAAATGAGAGCAGCAAGTCAGGTGATAAATCTGGCAGTACTCCGGAAGACGAAGATAGTGATGATGATCAGCCTCTTTTCATCGAGCCTCTACAAGCCGTGCAACCCAATATCAACCCCCACCTAAGCACCATGCCTCCGCATCTGGAGAGCAGCAGAACTGGCAAAATGACCGAGCTGTTGCAGGTAATATTATTTTCCAAAGAGCAAATAGCAATAATTTCTTTGACTTTCAACATTCACAGCAGCCCAAATTGAGAAGTTACTATTTTGCAAGGCCTTGCAGGAAAATGCAATGAAGAGTGAGATGCCTGGAGATCGATCTTTCAAGAACAATCGAGATTGAGCTGACAGAAGATGAGGGAGATTTGGTGGTAACCAGTGGTCTTGTTAAAATAACAGCTTTAGTAATCGTGTACTTCTAACTTTCTTTAGGTCTAGATTTAGGTATTGAAGCTTTTTAGACTTTATTCACTTAATTCTGCAATATATCTTGAAGCGCTGGTCAAAGATGTAGAGAATTCAACCTGGTTAAAATTGGGGACAGCAGCTTCTTCTAGCACTTGACTTTCTTGAGCTCGTAGGGTCCTAGTTGAAGCTCTGTCCTCGTCTGTTGGGTCGCAGTTCATTTTGTTGGATGTCCAACTATCTCAAAGCAAATTCTTATGTTCAATAATTGCTCTTTTTACTCGAGAGAGCCGGGACCGTCCTTTTAACTCTCCTGTCTTTGCTGATTTGTATAAACAAATCAGCGTGCAAGCGGCTCGATGGGGTTTGATGATTTCGCTTTCGAAGTGGAATTTGGATTTGACTGCCAGATGGCCAATCTCATATGAATCGCTTCTTGCTTGCATGCCGCATATCTGTCATTATCTTCGCTGCTGCCCAATACGTGAACCGCCAGTCAATGTGACCAAGTTAAAGCCGGTTGAATGTCAAAAGTCCTGTTTCACAGGTAACACTTGTTCACGTACCATAACTCGCCAAAAGGCAGGCCTAACGGACAGTTTCGATTGAACTTGTCTGGTTGAAAAATTTCATTCCTAGGCTACAGGACTGTTTGATGAAAGATCTTTATAGCAATGGATATTAATACCGACGGACCATTGCAAGAGATATAGGCTGGAATATGTGTCTGGAGGACAAGCAGAAAGTTTATGAATAGTATGTACAGTGTAAAAATTGCCCAAATTTCTCCGTACAAAAAGACCATACGCAATAACCAAGTATACGGTATCGAATTTTCTTGGCCAAGTCCATCATGACCGACGGATCTCTGCTTAGGACCCACATGGAACATACTGATTCAGCATGTATATGGTCAACACCGAATCTAGGAAAGATATAATCGCCATAACACAAACCATACACAAGATAATGTCAGCCTCCATGTAGCTACATGTAACATCTTAGTCTGATTTGTCGAGCCTAAAGATGCACTACTTTGCAACCCAAGATAGAATAATTACGCTTCCATCGCTTAAAATATGAAAAAAAAAGCAAATACCAGGCAAAGAAATTGCACAATAATCGGTAGACAATAAACATTACTGTCGAATATGTCAACAGTAAACTGCCTCATCTTAGCACACTTATCCATAGAAAACAACGGTCATGAACTCCAACATACAAAGCACAAAACAAATGCATAGTAAATTATAGCAGAAATCCATCTCCACAGGACAACCACCGCCATAATCCGAGACAACCTCAGTCCAAAACGCAGCAGGGTGGTAGATCGCCAGCTCATACTTCCATCATGTGAGGACCATCACTGCACCAATGTAAACACAACCCATGATGAAAAGGGCGGATGATATAACTTCTGTCCTATTTACTTTCTGATGAGAAGGTAATTCCTATTACATACAAGAATAATTCTAAAGAACAATAAACTTATTTTGATGATTTTTGTCAACTTGTCAAGTACCCACATCAGCATAATCTTACCCACGACTTTTATCAAAGAAGCATTAGACAAAAGCCATGAGGGTTGTCAATGCAGTTACCTGCTGTGGCTGCTGGTAAGTTACAGGCTGCTGATAATTATACCCAGCATAGCCTCCATAAAACATGTTAGGGTCCTGGGTCGGAGGGGCATATCCATACGCTTCATATCCCTGTGGATATCCATAATAGCCACCATTCCACTGCGCCTGCTCCGGCTGAGCCTGAATTACAAACCCACTGTCATTTCCATATCCATTTTAGCCATCAAACTGCTTCTTCGAAGAAATCAAAAAGCTCAGTCACCTGCTTGTTCGAAGGACTCCGCCCCCATGAGAGTCGGATGCTTTGTCCTCCCAACTGGGTTCCATTCAACATCAACAAGGCTTGCTCAGCACAAGCTCTGAAATGAGTAAGTACACAAATTAATTCACGTGAAACATGCAGAGGGGAAAAGAGGGAAAAGAAACCAAGTAATCACCTGCTTGTGAATTGAACAAAACCGCAACGTTTGCCAGGTGGAATTTTCACATGATGCAACTCTCCATATTGACTGAATACTTGCCTCAAAAGGTCATCTGATACACTTGGATCCAGACCCCCAACAAATATCTAAACTCCAAAAGACCATTAAGTCAACAACAGGAAGTAGTATGTCAAAAATCTTACAGTAAAAATAGACTACCCACAGTTGTATTATTTGGATCATTCTCCCCTTGGTTTCCTTGACTGTTCTGGTAAGATGCTGCAACGGACATGTAAATGTGATCATACACACTATAACACAGTCAATGCTATCTAGCTAGGTAACACAGAAGTTTCAAAGTCTTGGGCAATGAAATTATCTTTCAGGAGAGATTAGTCATGAGCTCCAGACCACAGGAAGCAATCATTCAAACAGAGAAAGATTCATGCACTCAACTTACGCCAAATATTGCCATCACAGGAATGATCTTGCAGTTCTTTGATCAATACAAACACGTATTGCCAGTTTGCTATTCACAAAGCCTCAGATGGATCATGTAAGACTTCAGACAACAGGCAACCCATATATACATGGAAGCACATGCACACACAGGCACATCTTATGAAGAAGCAATTTATTAGAGACTCCCATAAATAAAGATTCCCCATATTTAAGCACATAAAAATCCATAAACTTCAAAGAGACAAAGATCATCCCACTTCAAAACAGCAAATTGACGGGAAAATTAATCCACACCCATAGTCTCTTCGTCGAGCCCTTTCATGTTACCAATTCAATGTCCTAGTAACAAATCACTCCAAAGAAAAGTAACGATGAGTAAGAAAAGACAAACTGGTCCTCATAATTCCTAGTGACGCGAATAGTCAAAGACAACATTATGTTAGAGAGACAAGAAAAGGCTACCGCATTATAGAATACCATAATCTAAAGGGAGTACTCCATTGTATTAACTTCATTAAAGCGGTAAAAATTTAAATTGACCAATAACCTAGTGAGCAATTGCGTGAAGTAAATCCAACTGTAGCATTGGAAATGCTACTAGGTAATTGATAGAACTCGGGACATAATCAAAATAACTGACCTAAAATGAGGCCACGCATTAAAGTGGAATCATTTCAGCTGAAATCAGTTCCAGGCCCTCCAAAATGAGAGCCTCTTGGTGTCCTGCTTTAAGAGACATGAGTTTTATATAAGTTTTTGAATGTTTTCTAGAATTAAATGCGCCCAATTTTAGAAAGGTAAGTACTGAGGAAATGATGTAAATTCCTCTCATCTTCAAAGTTGACTATTCCTTTCACACAATTCACCTCTAATAGTCGCATCAAGCATATTCAGCTTAGAACTTCAACAAAGTGAAACTCTGAAGTAAAATTGCAAATCATCATAAAACATGTCAAACTGCTATCATCATAATCAATAAGCCACAACAGTGCACAAGGTAACTGTAAGCGAGCAACATCAGCAACTATACAGTTGCCACAATACATACCACTCTGATATTGCTGGGTAGCAACAGGCTTCTTGTTAGCAGCAGGCCCAATCCTCATGGGGCGTGAAGAACAATACATGCCATTCATTTCAGTCATGGCCCGCAACTGTTCGGTTTCATCACTAAACCTAACAAATCCATAGCCCTTAGAACGGCCAGTCGTCCTGTCGATAACTATTTTGGCACCTTTCACAGATGAGTAATGAGCTCTAAATGTCTCCTGTAGTGTGTGATCTGTTACATCAGCAGCCAGATCTCCAACAAAAATTGTATAGTCAGGACCTTCATCTTGACGCCTCTCACCAGGACCAAGTGTAGCCCAGTTTAATCGGAAATTCTGGTCAGAATTTGGCATCAACGTGCCATTGTACGTCTGCAAAATCCTCTCTGATGCAGCGCGGGTCATAAATTCAATAAAACCATAACCCTCGGGCAGACCAGTCTGCTTATTTCTAATCACCTTAGCTGAAAGAACCTGTGAGAGCCAATTAAGTAAACAGCTATCAGATGGCTGTGATAGCTAGAAGAGAATGGTGGAGACCACAACAAGGATGTCTAGAAATCTAAGCTGCTAAATAAAGGATAGAGAGATCCAAGATTCATCGGTCATCGAACCATCAGTCTGAAGCAACATTCCCACGTCCACTTAAAAATTGTAGGGAGGGCAGATTCGAGTAAACAGAGTCTACTAGTATATTATAATATGCAGAAAATGACAACCAAAATAAAAGCTAACGGCAAGTTAAGAAAGTGAAAGAAAATTTCATCACAAATGAAAATGGGCAGATTCCAATTTGTTTTTAAGTACAATACATTTGGGAATTTCTCATTTGGTACGGGATTTCACAGATAAAGCGATGAAAAGTAGACCGAGTTAATTGAGTCAACAGAGAATTAACATAGCGAACCAAGTTCTTATTCTCATACTCGAAAACGTGGCCTAGCTCTCAAAAGTCTTAAAATCCAACACATGATCTGTAATTTTCCATCTCAAGACGTATGGCAATAGTACACGAAGGCGACCCTAACCACCAAACTATAAGATAAGCCTTTAGCAGAAAAGCACACAAAGGAAAGAAGAGACATTTGAAGCAGGTAAGCTAGGACAAATCAAAGCGACAGATCCATATCACCTCTCCAGAGTGGGCGAAGCAGTTGAGGAGATAGCTCTCGTCCATGTGAGGCTGCAAGTCGCCGATCCAGAGCGACTTGATGTCGGCGGCGGATCCACCGGCCAGCAACTGAGCCTGCACGGGCGGCGGGACCGGCTGCGGGGTCCAACCCACCGGCGGGGGGACCGGCTGGGCCTGTTGCATCATCATCCACTGCTGCTGCTGCTGGTACTGCTGGTCGGGGACGGCTCCTGGAACTGGCTGCTGCATCATGGCGACGGGAAGGTGGCGGAGAGATTGGAGAACCGAGGGAGCGGGCGAGGGATTCGAAACCCTAGGAGCCCGAGGTTAGGCCTCGGAGGGGGTGGTTGACGAGTAGGGGGGGAGAGAGAGAGAGGAAACCCTAGAAGGGACGAAGGATTTGAGAGATCCTAATCCCAGAGAAGGGTCCAGAGAGAGACGTCGACTGGCTGGCGAGGGTTTTTATAGTCAAGATTTTCTGTATATTTGAGACCTAGAAGATATTGACGTAAATATACTTTCCATTAATTTACGATAAAATTGCGATGACCATTAAATTCTGTAAAATAAAAACTAATTACGTGAATTCTTTTGTCATATTGTTACCAAATTAAAATTCCAACTGGACATAAATTTCTTGGTGGTTTTTTCTGCTGGATTTTAGTATTTTTAATTTTTTTTCTAATGTTTTTCTCTTGCGAGGGAATTTGAAAGGAACTGAGTTGATCACCTTTTTCTTTTTTTTAAAAAATGAAGGTGCACTTCCATGAATTATATATTCAATTATGACGTCATCTTTGGGCTTTTTAACTCAATATTTCTGTCTCCCGACCAAAAAAAGAAAAGAAAAACTCAATATTTCTGAGACAATATATGCAAGTTTCCAACCCTTGCCATGCGGAATTACACATTTGCCCTCGACCGTGTTCCCCCGCCGCATTCCTCTTTTTCTTCCACCTCCTGCTGCTTTCCTCCCCCTCCGTCCCCGCCGCGCCTTCTCTCTCTCTCTCTCTCCCTGAAGCCCAGCGCTTGAAGCTCAGAGAGTTGATCAGACTAGTGAAGCCAAGTCTCTCTCTTCCTCAACCTCTCCTCTTTCTTCTCTCTTCTTCCTCACCCTGTAATGGCGTACTCCGCACGCTTCAGCTGAAACGTGGCCACCGAGTTTTTCTCAGGTTAAACCTCTGCTCTCTGTCCATGTTCTTTTGGGTTTTCTTTGGGCCGTCTCAGGTGTCATGCGCACGCTCATTCTACAAGGATCCTGTGTTCTTCTGCTTCTTTTTTGATTGGTTCTGTTGGACAATATTCTTTTATCACTCAGGAATTGGCGTGAAGGAAACAAGTTGTTTTAACTGTTTTTTTTTTTTTTGGGGGG
>BCNH02000006.1:29252545-29299061 GCA_001662345.2 Metrosideros polymorpha var. glaberrima | reverse complement strand
TTTTTTGGGGGTGCTTTTTGCTGATTGCAGTTGTGATGGATGAAGACGAATTTGAAGTTAGTGGAGATAAGATTGCTGAAGATGTTCTTAAGGCATCTTATGAAGCAAAACTGCAGGAACTTCTTCATTATGTTACCTCGATGGAAATCAAGTTGTGTGCTGATGCCACTAAAGAATTCATTAAGTTACTTAAAAGTAGCCATGGAGGTCAGTTGCTTCATAAGTATGTGCAGACTTCTTCCAAGTTATCGGAACTTCTGGAAGCTTGGAAGCTTCGTCGAGGGAAACCGGGAATTTCCTACGTATTTAAGTTAATTTTTGCAATTCTGAGTCATCCCGATGGAAAGTATGGACAGTTTGATGCCAGTAGAACCGTTGTTCATAGGGCTCTTGACAAGTTTTCCAGGTTGGTTGTTGATGAAAAGTTGGAAGATATTTATAAAGAACTGGACAGCAAAGAAGCTAAGCGCCAAAATGCTGCACTTCAACTTATGGCTTCAATCGTAAGGCGGGGTTCCGACTTAGCCTCTGAGGTTGCGAAGAAGTTTGATTTTAAAAGCCAGGGCTTTCGCAAACATTGCGTGTATAAGAAAAAGCAGAATGATGCCAAAAGGAAGTATTCCACCAGAAATTCACTTGTTGGGTTTGCAATGTCGTTTTTGGAGGTAGGGAAACCTGGATTGTTGAGGTGGATCCTGCAACAGAAGGACATGTACTCCAGTGTCCTTCGTGGTCTTGGCAATGATGATGATGAGATTGTAGTTCATGTCCTATCCACATTGCGTGATAGGATTCTCACTAAAGAATCCTTAGTTCCCCCTGGCCTGCGTAGCGTCCTTTTTGGAAGTGTTACCTTGGAGCAGCTCATCGGCATTTCTGGAAGGGAGAGTGGAGGGCTCGCTGCAGAGTTGGCTCATGGTATCCTACTTGTAGTTTGTACGGATCCCTCCAATGGCTTGATGCCTGATATAAAGAGAGGCACAAACGTGTTGAAAGGTAATGCCGCCCGACTGGTGGGCCTCATGAAGAAACTAAGAGCAGCGGAACTGAAGAACCACAGAGACCTTCTTTTGGCTATTGTTCATGGAAGACCATTGTTTGGGTCTGCATACATGGAAGAGTTCCCTTACAATGTGGAAGATCATGCATCACCACTATGGTAGGTCCCTGTGGAGCAGTGTATTTGCTAAATTATGCTTTTCCACTTCCTTTTTTTCCTCTTTCATTCGTTACTGAATAATGGACCAATTCCATATTTTAAATGGCAACTGTTGCAGGTTTTCTGTTGCTTCTTTGGCAGCTGATGTGGTTTCTTCAGTGGGTTCTGGCTTTCCTTCTGGTTTCCTTGATTCTGCATCTCGTGATTCACCTTCTTTGAATAGTGTAGACGTGCAGAATGTCATGAGATCTGTATGTCCTCATTCATACTGTCGATCAGGTATGACTAAGGGCTTGCTTCACTCCGATTTTCTTGTCAAGAATGGCACTTTGAGGCTTCTTCTGGAGGCACTTAAGCTCTTAGATTCCTTTGTCGGTGCTTTGAGCAATTGTTCTTGTGCTAGTGATAGGGATGTGCAAACTTGGGAATCTCTCAAGCAAGAAATACGGAATGAAATCCGAACCTTGCTCCCTGATCCCCAAGTCTTGGTGACTCTACTTTCTACTCTGAGCAGTAACTCTGGAAAAGGTGGCCAGAATAAGAGAACGCCAGATTTGGAATTGCATGGCAGCGACAGCGTAAAGAAATTGAAAATGGACAGTGTTCATGATGATGGAGATATCATTGTCAGTGGGATTTCGCTTAGTCCAAAAGCTGGTTTATCTGGAAAAAGTGAAAAAAATGTGGAATCAGGGGACAAGTTGGTAGACGAAAATAGTTTTGCAAATATTTTTGCTGAAATATGGGGGCTTGACCAGTCCCAGGTGCCTGTTTCTACCATGCAGGAGGCAGAGATATACTTTTACTCCAGGCTTGTTGATGCTCTCCAGATATATCTAGTAAGTTGATACCACATTTTTTCTTTGGAAGCATAGATCTTCAGTGGAAGATTTGTAGATAGGCTAAGAGCACAAGACTTAACTGATCACCATAACAAAAAGGAAAACAGGTGGGGCCTACTGCTGCTAATGAATGAATGAACGTCCCATATTTTCTGCACAATAATTGCTCAGTACCATCTCAGTGGTGGAAGAAGTTAATCTCATGGCCTTCCATGCATTTTCATATAGTGCAATTATTGGGTTTTCCAGTTTATCATCAGTGTAATAGACATCATCACTTAAATGTGTGGATGAGATGGAGGTATATGACAAATATGCGTCGTGAAAGTCTGCAATGCACCAACTTGCAGTGGTGGTTTTTACATCTTTCATTTTGATATCTTTCCCATGATCCATATGGCTAATGTCAATTGATATCTCCCAATCGATGATCACATGATGCATTTTAAAAGTCACTGACGGACTAGGGTTGACAGCTTGTACAGGGGACTGTATGATATTAATTTAATGCTTGTAATTGACCATGACCATTTAGGCTCTGCCTAATTTTCTTAGGCAATACACCACGTATAACAGTTTAGCTTTTGTTATATAGAGTATAGCACCTTAGAAGTATTGACTAGTTTCAACTTCAAGTAGTTTTCCGTCCTTTTGTGCTCTGCTCTTACTCTTGATTCATAATGGTACTGCTTCACCTTACTTTTTCTTGTATGTGTCTGACATATTGCTTGTTGCCTCCAATTTGAGTCTTCCTCCTTAGTTATGCTGCGACAGCTAGACTTTTTCCTGATTAATTCCCATAGTCAGTTCTTTGATTGCATGCCATCATCCCAGTTAAGGGGTGTGCTGCTTGGGACATGTTTGCTATCTCAGCTTCAGTTTGATAAACCTTCAGTTTGGTATTATCATTTATACCGGCATCATATTTGTATCTGCTTTTGCAACTGATACAATTTCTTTCTTGCAGCATATGATGCCTACAGTGTTGGAGGGGTCCTTTGAGTTCTTTGTCAGTCTTCTTCGTGATGCTTTGGAACTGCCAACTAACTTGCTGAACTCGTTGCTGACTCTGCTGAAGGAGTATATCAGATTGGCCCCTGGAAGTGGATTGCCGCGGAAAATTCCAATGCTGATGTACAAGCATTTACAGACTTTTATGTACTTATTACTCTTTTCACCAATTCGTAGCATCCAGGATCAATCATATGATCTGTCAGCGGCAGCTATGTTGAGCACTGGTGCATTTGATAGGAATCCGCGTGAGGTTAATGCATGGTTCTTGTTTCTACCTGGTTTTTATGACAATAAGTGTTCACTTGTCCTCCAACAAACTAAAGTTCTACCAACTTTATCTCAAGCTATCATTTCTTTCCTTGCTGATTCCATTTCTACTGTTGGAAATAATTTATTCAAGTATTGGGATAGCCTCCGGAATCTTATCAACAATTCAAATGACCTCAAAGATTATTCAGGTAATTCTTTTTCACATGTAAGTCCACTTTTTTGCTGCCATGTTGCTAATTATGCTATGTTTGAATGTTTTGCGTTTGCATAAGCAGTGTATTACTGGAATGTGTTGATGAAGGTTGTTGAACATATGCTTTGTTCACTGTGATTATACACCATTTGCCCGTGCTGACTGTATCAGTATCATGCTTTCCCCAAGTATGTTTAGTGCTTAATGGCTTAGCTTATCTTGTTAAACCACCATGAAGAAGTTATAAGGTTCAATGCACAATATAAATTGAAAAGTCGGATTATATTGATACACGATAAGGAAAATGTTTCTGGACATCACATTGATCCTCATCATTTTGAGGATATTTAGTTGTTCATTCAAAAGCTGGTGCACCCCTGCTTTTACTTTCTCTGTGAACTGGGTTTACTCAAACCTGGTTGGCTTATTCTTTATACTTAATTCAACTATATGAATCAAGCCACTATTTCTTAATGTTTATCCTATTTTCTAGCAGATGTTTCGCCTTCTTTCAGCCCTCTTGCTGTGTGTATCCTTCAGAAGTGTTTGAGGGTTCTCAAGTCTGAGTCAAGTTCTTTTTCATCATGTGAGAAGACAATGCTTTCATTGTACGTTTGTAGTACATTGAAGTATGTATTGCAAACACAGGTACTTATTTGTGTTTTGCTTTGTTGTTGTGAAACCTCTTGTTCGAGTCTGCTCAGAGCTCTGAATTTGAACAGGTAGATGCAGGATGCCTGTCTGCTGTACTTGTGTCACTGCTGTCTGGGAGCATTGACAATTGCTCAAACATGGTAGATGGTACTGGTAATATTCCAGCCGAATGGGGACCGCCCAGGAGTTTGCTGCTCTTTGCAGAGAGCATACTTCAGGGTCAAACTACTTGTTCTGTTGCGAGCTATGAGAGGGCCACACCTGCTGATGGTTCCTTTTTAGGTACACTTGATAAAATGAAGATATCTCTGAGGAGATGCCAGACCATTGAAAGAGTTGGAATTACTGAAAGGTTTTCTTCCTCAATTATGTGCACTTCACCGAAGCTGATCATAGAACATTTTCCGGCTGTTGTAACCATTGCACAGGATATCGGTGGAGTTCCTTTGTCATTTTTGACCTCCTTATTCTTTCTTGAACACAATCTGCTCGCAGATGTTTTTAGGTTATGGCCTGAAATGGTTATTAGAGCTGTGAAAATGGTTCTACTCAATGTCGGTTCTGAAGGCAGAAAAGATGATGCTGGTGGGGGTTGCACTCAATCTTTTCATTCTGAAGAACTGAATTCTGACGGTGGCACTGGTGCAAGTGAATCTTCTTCTGCTGCTTTTAGTTTCTTGTTGGGGCAGACACCTTTCCATGTGCTGTTTCCTGCAATTTTGTGCTTTGATGACCCTTCTTTAGCAGATTCTTTGGAAATGAAAAAGTTGCTCCTGCAAAAAGCCTCTGAAGTAAACCTTGAGTGCCTCCTTTCCTATATACACTTTGTGCTATTCTGGATACATCAGCTACAACTGTCTACAGGAAGTATGCCATCAGTTCAACTCAGAAAATCTTTTGAAATCTGCATTAGTCTACTAAATCACATTTTGTCTCAACTAGTGAATTCAAAACGTAATAGTGGTTTTCTAGAGAAGGATGAACTTATCCCATTACCAGACTATGTCCAAGAAGCAGTTGGATGCATCTTCTCTCATCCTGCATCGACGGCATCCTTGACCTGTCCGTTGGGCTGCAATGAGACGTTAGCCAGGGAAGATATTCTAGAAAATCTCGTCGCAACCTTTTATTTATCTACTAAAAGACCTCTTGAGATAGACTTCTGTTGCTTTGGTTTACTGGAAACAGTTTCCGCTTTTTTCTTGTCTATAGTTGAGAATCACTCCTCCTTTATCAATGTGGAAACTGGTGCAACTAGACAACTTGTGAAGGGTTTTGAATCTCTGGTACATAGGCTTCTAATTGGGTTCGAGAATGTGCTTAATCTGTGCATTCAGACACAAAACTTCAGATCCCTTCTGCCAACATATCATGCTCTGAGTGCTTTGAATCTTCTTATATCCCCATTTGAGGTGTTCAAGTTGGTCTGGTCTGTGTTCAATATAATTGACATGAAAGACACAACAATCTCTGAACCCTGCCGGAAATCTATTGTTTATATTGGATGTCGTTTTGCTGCCAATGCTTTTGAATCTCTCGGTATATATTTACAGCAGCAAACCAAGAAAAGATCGCAATATGATTCGTTATGGAGGACTAGAGATCAACATTTTAATGCTGATATTATTGAAGATATTTATTTGAAAGTATTTGAACTTTCCAGTCTTTATGAAACAGATATTACTGATATTTGTTTGCTGAAAGCTATTACTGCCGCCTGCCGACTGAAATCTGTGCAGCATCTTAATGTACATCCGCTGAGTTCTGTACTTTTGAGGGTCATCGTGAGCACTCCAGCACAGATGGTTTCTTATTGCCTTAGTGGGATGAGTTTGATGAGAGCTAAAGTTTTGAGTCTGCTTACTCAGTTGAGTCCTCTGCATCTGTCAATCTTTGGGTGCATGCTTTCAGGTATTCTGACTCCTGAGGGCAATATGAAGTATAAGAACCATTGCAGAGGTCTTTCAAATGAGGATTTTCTGATGCTCCTGCCAACTGCTTTCTCATTCATGAATTCGATTTTTTTGAGATATGGGAAGCAGTGCTACTGGAATTTCAGATATATACCTCTATTTTATTCCAGTATTCTCTTAAATGGTTTCCGTGAATGGAAAATTTTTGTGTCCAAGTTTGTATTTCGGGAAGATTATGATGGTGAGTTCACAATATCTTCCGCAGACGAACTCCTCAATTTTGTGAAAAACAGTTCTCTTGGGAAAGCAGTTCATATGTTACATTATCACTTTGTCTTGGACGCCGATTCCCTGAATAAAAAGCAAATGGAGCTATTTGATTCAGTTTTACCAGATTGTGAGGGTCATAATGACTTGCTAGATTGTGATTGGAGGGATTCAAATTCTCATTCAGTTAAAGATATTTTAAATCTTATCAATGAAGTTTTGGCAAAGATATTTTTATGTAGGATGTTGTTATTTCCCAGTGACGATCGTACACTGTCTATGACAACTAAAGCACCAGAATACAAAAACAAGAACTCTCAGGTGATAAAAGCAGGTTTGGAGTCATCAAGGGTGCGATTTTTGTGCATTTTGGTGAGTTCTTGGGAACAGATTGTTAAAAGATTCCGTTTAGATACTACTTCTGAAAAGGAGAAAAATGGAGAATGTGAATCTTTGTACAAATATTTGGAAGAGTTGATGTTGAGAAGTATTTTCGAGTTGATAACAGAGATGCACGATTATCTTGTTCCGTTGAAATTCATTCCCTTCATGAGACAGTTGATAAGAACCTCTCTTCTCTATAGGTTTGACGATCCCATAACTTTGAACTTACTTAGGAATATTTTAACTCTACTGTGCAAGGGGCAATTTTCATGTGCGCCATATCTGCAGCTGCTACTTGCGCACTCTCAGTTCCCCTCTATATTGCACTCTACCCCTGAGTTATCACATTCTTTACAGCTTGGAGCATTTTTGAGACCCATGTCCAGCATTCTTAGGTCAGTTGCTGTTCCTCGCATCAATCGAGTTTCCCATATCAGCCAAAATGATCAAGAATCAAACAAGCATAGCTTAAAGAGGCTTGAAGTTCTCCAGTTTCTCAGAACTCTGATTCATTTCAGTTTCAATGGCTGTGGCAACGAAATTGATTCGGGAAATGAGTGTGGCATAAATCTTCAACAACTGCACTCATTTATTCTATATTCTTATGGCGCGACCCTCGGTGAAAGTGATCTTGAGTTATTCAACTTGTTACAAGAGATAGATTGTAGTGGTGGATCGGAGTTGGTGAAGCTCACCGATACAAATTACCTGTGGGGAAGTGCTGCCTTGAAAGTGATGAAAGTATGGGATTTGGAGCAAAACTTGTCATTTGATGTCATGACTGATGCTGAAACAGATGAATACCGGAGACTGCAATTTAGGGAAAATCTTCCTATTGATCCCAAGTTATGTGCATTGACTGTATTAGATTTTCCATATAATAGAGCCGCACATGAAGAGCCTTCTTTCTTGAACAAGGTCCAGATTAATAACTCTAAAGATGTGGTATGTCTGCAATTACATTTGTCATCTGATCCTTTTCATTTCCATCACATGGTTCCTAGCTAACTACTTGACAGCTAGTTATGAATCTATCCTTGTCCTTACTCTCTGTTGGTTAATTCACATGCAGATCCATATACCTGCTGTTGAGAGGAAGCAAAGATATGATCCTGTTTTCATTCTGCAATTTTCACTTCATATTCTACCGATAGGCTTCATTGAGCCTGTGGAGTTTGCTGGTCTAGGGTTGCTAGCTGTTGCTTTTTCCTGCTTATCTTCACCTGATGATGGGATAAGGAAATTAGCTTATCAAATTCTCGCCATTTTTAAGATTGCTTTAGAGGTAACAGAATCTCGTCTGCAGCTGTGATCTCTGAATTTGTACTAGCAATTTCCACTTGTATGAGCTATGTCTCTTATTATAGTCATTATCCCTAAATTCAACTTACTTGCTATTGTGATAGTATGACAATGAAGTAGATGTCTTCTGTTTTGTTATAAAAAAAAAATGAAAAATGTTGCTATGCAAAAACTCAAGGGTGTCTTTTGTTCAATCTGCAAATCTAGCTGAATTGGGCAGGTACCAAACTGAAATAGGTTAATTCCCTTACCCTGCTTAAACCATTAAGGAGATGCTGAGATATTAATTAGATTAGTTCTGTCATGTCACTATTGTACTAATATGATATTATGTCTTCTTGGTGGTATATATTCTAAAGGTTTTTCTGAACAATTGCTCAAATAAACTTTCAGAAGTGCCAAAAGAAGAAGGACATCATTCACCTTCGTCTCTTGTTGAACTATGTGCAAAATGGGATTGAAGAACCCTGGCAAAGAATTCCTTCTGTTATTGCCGTCTTTGCAGCAGAGGCATCTCTAATATTATTGGATCCTTCAAATGATCATTATTATACTCTCAGTAAGCTCTTGATGGGCTCTTCCAGGATAAATATGAAGGTAAATGATGAATTTCTAGCTCTTTCCTGATTAGGCTTCGCAGGCAGGTTGTTTTTCTTTGTGCATGTTGTTTTTATGTTATAATGAAGCGTTGTAACCTTATGCTTTGTTTAATTGTCTATAGTCTGTACCACTGTTCCATGAATTTTTGTGGAGTAGCTCTGTCAATTTCCGAGCTGAAAGAATTTGGATATTGCGACTTGTATATGTGGGTCTTGGCATAGATGATGATGCCCCGGTTTTCATGAGGAACTCTGTTTTCAAGAATCTGCTGAGCCTTTATGCATCTCCATTTTCAGATAATGAGTCCAAAGAACTCATTCTTCAGGTAACGTGAACGAGTCATGCATTATTGGATAGTTCTATGTTCTCTTGGTGAGCCATTGAAAATTCATATTGGGCTACTGATATGGCAGTAACAAAATCTTCATCTCATGCAGATAGTTAGAAAATCAGTTAGATTGCGAAAGATGGCTTGTCATCTGGTGGAGCACTGCGGTTTGCTTTCGTGGTTATCATCTGCCCTTCCTCATATCAATGAGATGCTGTCTGGAGACGAAAAGGGTTTCTACTTTGATCAATTGGTGGTGATATTAGAGGTAGTCACTCCAAACATCTATTTCCTCAAGATAAAAATTTTCATGGTATGCTTTACAGTCTATAGGAAAGATAAAACTGTTTCCTTCAGGGCATAAAATTTCTTCTCTACCTGTCCGTGCATCATGTGAGAGATAAAATCTTACCCTTGAGATCCTCTCTCCTTCTCTTGTCAATCTCCCCACCCACCTCTCTCCATTCTCAATTCTTGTTGTCTTTTTTTGCTTTTTAAGCTGGGTATGGCCTAAATGTAGAACTAAGGCAACCTAAAATGGTTATTGGATTCTCCTCTCTCTCTCTCTCTCTCTCTCATGTTCTTCCATTTATTTTTAAGCTGTGTATGGCTGGAATTATCTATGAAACAAAATCGATTCAACCTAAAATGGTTATGAAATTCCCTTCTCTCTATCTCTCTCTCTCTCTCTCTCATGTTCTTCCATTTAATTTTAAGCTGTGTATGGCTGGAATTATCTATGAAATAAAATCGATTCAACCTAAAATGGTTATGAAATTCCCTTCTCTCTCTCTCTCTCTCTCTCTCTCTCTCTCTCTCCCCTTTTATTATCTCTTTTTTTTTTTAGGTTTTGTGCACATAAGCTTTTCTTGGATGCATCTCTTGCGAGGACATAAATGCTTCTACATTGTTTATACAATTGGGATCTTTATTGCGAGGCTGACTTAAGTAAAGTTAAGCGTGTGATAAGGACTTGCTTCTCTAACTTTTAGCTTTTTTGGGTTCAGGTCATCAGTAATATTATTGCGTCCAGAAATATTACAGAGTGGTTGCAGCAACATGCTCTCGAGCAGCTCTCAGAACTTTCTTCTCATCTGTTCAAGTTTCTGTCACACAAAGCAAAATTGATAAGAGAGAATGCTTTGGTTATTGATTTGATCCTCCAGATTTTGGTGACGACCCTGAAGATATCTCAGAAAAGGAAGATATTTCAGCCTCATTTTACCCTTGCCATTGAGGGTCTGTTTCACGTATATGAAGCCGTTAAGTTGTGTGACAGCACCCAAGCATTCCCAAGTTCTGAATTTGGCCTCAGGTGTATATTAATGAATGCACCTCCTCCATCAATTATCAACATGGTCTCTCTCTCTCTCTCTCTCTCTTCCCCTGTGTGTGTGCCCAGCAATTGTCATTGGACAGTTATGAACATTTTCATTACTCTTTGAATTTGTTGGACAAAGATATTTGAGGTGCAACCAAAAGGATGCACGAGCATCTCAAGTATGCAGTCATGAATTTTGTGTGTTTTTCCACATCCCGTAGCTTTCTGGTGTTCTTTATATCTAGTTAGCTCGACTTCATGTGGGTTTGTCATTGATAGTCTGTGCGATGACATCTCGTTTTGATTTGATTTACAGGATGAAGAAAAGCTTTTGAGTTTTGTCCTTTGGGCAATCTCTGTTGCCTTGAAAGCAGACTCCACAGAAATTCCTCATCCTGGAGGATCTCATATCAGTTTAACAATCTGCTCAGAGGACGAAATATGTGAAGATAATTTGGCATCAAAGCTTCTTCGTTGGTTGGTGGCATCTGTAATTCATGGGAAGCTTTCTGATAGATCCACAAATACGGATGCAAAATATTCAGAAAGATCTGATCTGAAAATGCTGAATGCTTTGTTACAATTTGTCAAAGAAACAAGTAGAGGAAGAAGCCAAAATACATCTGGAACTGGAAAGGCACTAGCTGCTGCGATTTTGTACCTTCAACAGCTTCTTGGCACGGATTGCAGAGTGCTTCCATCTGTTGTGTCTGCACTTTGCCTTCTACTATATGATTTCTGCGATATTGCGGGTAGGTTAACCTCCTATCTTTAACTGTGCGGGAAATACTGTTTATCAAAATGAATTCCTCATTCTTAGACCAAGCAAGTCTAGCTAAAATACTTAAAATGCAATTTATGCAGTTACTGAAACAGATCTCTTGCTCGATGGAACTCCCGTGGCATCACAACTGTCGAAGATAAGCGGCCCTCTCGAAGCTAATCCTGCTTGGAGATGGTAATTCTTATTTTACTTGACTGTCTTGTGGTTTCTGTTCCTCCTTATACATGTCAATCCAAGTGGTGATCATACGATCAATATTCCATGTTTATGAACGAATGGATGTTAAACTGACTGTCGATTTATTCACGAGTCACGACCATCTCAGTAACTTCGGTTTCACCTCGAAAAATGTCGCTCATTCTTCCAAGTCCTTCTGCCATCTTTTTCCTCTTGGTGCCTGCATCTCTTACGGCTCTTCGTATTTTGTGTATAGGTCGTTTTATCAGCCATGGAAGGACTTGTCGTCGGAGAGGACAGATTTGGAGAGACTGGATGAATACCATGCATGTCAAACCCTGCTACTCATGATCTCAAATACGCTCCGGACAAGCTCTTCGAATTCACTCGCTTTATCGCCTCGGGATGTTGAGAGATGCGGTGTATATGAATGGGAAAGGAGTATTCATCGAGAATAGCTTGTGTACAGATTGAATGAGTAGCATGTAACCCCATAAGCCAGTTTTCTCAAATTTGGATTCAGTGTCAGCACATCATCCCCATGAAATTCACAAAGCAAGTCCCTAATTATGCACTACAGCCATGAAATTTGTGTAACGCCCTATACTTTAATGGGAAAAGTACCAAAAAAGTCATAAACATATTGCATTGTTACCAATTCAGTCATAATTTTTTTAATTGGACCAATATATTCTTAAACCTTATTATATTGACACCAATTCAGTTCATCCGATTAATATAGATCGGAAATTGCTGATGTTGAATGACTGGCGTTAATGCGGACATTTTTTTTTATAATTTAAAAAAAAAATTTCCTTTTTCGGCCATCGGTCATGGTTGGCGAGGGCGAGTGTTAGCAAGGCCGACCCTTACCCAGGAGAGGTGTGACCAGTGGCCAGTGGCTAGACTGGCCATTGGCAAAAAGAAAAGAGAAAGCAAAAGAAGAAAGGAAAAAGAAAAAGAAAACAAAAAATACATATAAAAATTGTTCATGTCAGCACTGATTATACATAAATTAAGACTTTTTTGGTACTTTTTCCATCCATTGACTTTTGGCAACCAAGTCATTGGCCTTTGGGTTCGAATTTCGAGTTTAGATCATTTAATGTCGTACATTTTCAAATGCGAAAAACTCTGCAACTGTAAAGCGAAATTCAAATGTCGAATGTTGAAAATAAGAAGGTATAAATTTGGGGATATTAATAATTAAATTAGGAATTAGTTTATTAAGTTACACAATATTCAAACCGGGACAGAAAAGGAAAAACTAAAAAGCAAATCAGGAGTTGGCGTTGACCCGGGACGGGGCTGCACATCGCCACACGCCTCCTCTCCACTTTCAACTAACTGCTCTCTTGAAATAACAACCCAAAAATCATTAAAAGCGAAAATAAATTAAAAGAAGAAAATTTTTGTATAAATCAACACTCGGCTCTCTTCTTCATCCATTGGAAAATCACACGGAGAAGAAGAGATAAAGGAAGAAGATGCACGATTTCTGCTTTACCATACCGTACGGTCTCCTTCTGGTGATCGGAGGGGTCATCGGATTCTTGAAGAAGAAGAGCGTCGCCTCCCTCGCCGGCGGCGTCGGCACCGGCTTCCTCCTCGTCCTCGCCGGCTATTTGAGCCTCAAGGCCTTCGAGAAGAGGAAGAACTCCTACGTCGCTCTCATTCTCGAGACCGGTGAGCTCTCGTCCTTCTCAGTGCGTTCGCGCAGCGCAGCTTGTTGATGTGTTGAATTGGCTTTGGATCGTTTTGGAAGCTGAAATTACATGATTTTCTTGCTTGCCTTCAGTTTCGGCAGTTCACAGGTAGATAGCCTATAAAAGGTTTTCCAGAGCAATCGGTGAACTTTGATATCTATCGCCAATACTGAATCTGTCATCGTTTGGTCAGAGATCACCAACCTCTGAGTTTCTGAAATTCTGCTAGCTTTTGCACATCATCGCGTTAGCATATTCGCTTTCACTCGCTTTCAATTTGATTGCGATGCCGCATTTCGTCGCGTGAAAGTTGAATTGTAGGAGCTGAATTGATGAAATGAAACTACTGAAGATTTCTATCGATCGGTTTTAGGTGGTTAAAGAACTCAATAGTGAGATTAGCAAGGTGGAGAAACCGAAATCCAATCTAGCTGCAGTGCCGTATCTGTTTGCATTGGCGGTTCAGCTGTTGCACTAGTCACTGCTGTTATTAAATTATCTGCATCCATCATTGAATGCTGCCTCAAGTCCGTAAGGACGATCCATGTACTTTTGGTTTTTCTGGAGTTTGCCATTTCTATCTCTCATTCTCTATTCTGTTGCTTATCAACGACGGCAATCTTGCTTTTAAGTGGAACACTCAGCATTCTCTAAGTGCTCTATTTTCTGTGAAATTGGTGATTTCTGGTTCTCTGCAAGCAAGTCTCGTGTGATGGAGGGTAGAAAAGGATGCCTGATGTGTCCTGATCAGGAATGTTCCCGATGAAGCCGCGTTTACCATATCACTGGTGTTGGTTATCCAAAGGGACATGTAGCTTTAAAGGACTATGGAAATTCTGTCCGTAAATAGCTTGATGTTGGTGTCAAATGCTTGCAAGTTAAGCTGGCAGTACCCAAGGATAATATTTAGCAAATGGCAAATGTTATCGTCACGACTGATCCTGCTGAAGAAGAGATCATCTCAAGTTCTGAACATCGAACTTTTAGTATGTTTAACGAGATAAAGCTAGTCATTTATGTTGTTCGAATATTTCCCAACTTCTTACTATACATGCATGTAGAAGGGCTTAGACTGAGAGGATGTGTCGAGAACGTCTACAATATGATTGTTGTCTCTCTTTTTTTGTTTGTTGATAAGTTTTTCATCTGAATAAAGTCATTTAAAATCGCGCACACATGGACATGCACACACATGAAAGCAGCGTGTAGATTAAGCTTTTTGTATAGATGTTATAGTAGACTTACTATTGTGTCTTTGACAGTTTGTGCTGCCGTGCTTACCTTCATCATGGGACAGCGCTACCTCCAGACATCTAAAATCATGCCAGCGGGTATTCTTGCTGCAATAAGGTAGCTAGACCCATTTCCTCCATTGCTAACCGTACATGGTGTTACAGAACTCATATGTCATCTGAAAAAGCAAGTTGTGTTTTCTCTCTCACACCATGTAGTTTCAACACCAGTTGCTCACAAATTTTCCGATGTAATGTTGGTAAAAGGGTCGTTAGGACATAAGAGTGACTTTCATCTAGATATTCTTGCCTCCACTGCTAATTGCTACTGCTAGTTACAACTATTGACTGTTCTTAAAGGAGGATTTTTTTATTAAAAAGAGGAAATGTGGAGACCTGCTCTGCCTATAATATAACTTAATATGGATGATTACTGATCTTCAGATTGCATAGGACCAAGAATATCCATTCTACTGATCATTTTAAATGTGAAGAAGAATTATCCTCTAATTTTTCCTCCATTTGTATGGTCCTCCATAGAGAAAATGAAATACTCGGACTAATCTGTTCTAATTCACATGGTCTTGACCTTCAGAGAACATCCTTTGCTTCATCTCCTACCAATCTTGATTCATAGTCATAGTTATCTGCCTTATAGAGGAGGTCCATACATTCTGTTGGTATTCTCATCATCAGACTGATGGGTGGACAGCTATTTTGGCAGTCGGTAATTTTTAAACCTCAAAATTGTAGAGTCCCAAAGAAGTGAACAGAAAAACAATTTATGATGAAAAATACGTTCAGTATCTATCTCTGGTTGTGTATGTGCATGCGCAAATGGTAATAATAGAGTGAGAGTTGTTAAACTAATGAACCATGCATCCATCCTACCAATTTAAGCTTGTAGATGGATTGATAGAAGTTGAAAATAACTACTCTGAAGGAATTGGTAATTCATTTGAAGTTCGAAAGTCGTATCTTATTTTGAACATTGCTTACAGGGGTGGGCAAAAATAGATAAGATGTGAAGTTTTTGTTTAACCAAAATAAAAATAGTTACTCTAACTTGTTCAAAGCTTAATCCTCTTGCGGTTTTGTACTTCTACATAGAGATGCAAGTGTTCCTTAGATGTCGATGATACACTTAGTAAGGCTATCATTGTCATGTCAGGGGAAAAAGGAGTTCCATGTTGGAGTCAATCCTGGCTTAATAGCAATATACAGTAAGAACTGGAGTCCATCAATGCACCGGACAAGGTGTTTGCTGCAATATCTGTAATTATGTACTATAATCTAGGAAATTTCGCGTAAAACTTATTTTTTTTAATTATGTGCTATATTCTATGAATTTTTATATAAAATTCTTTGGATCTCACCTCCCTGAATTAAGATTTTACGGACTATTTTAGCTCATTTTGCATTCACCATTGATGGAGTTAATGACTGAATTGATTTATGCAATTTTACTTGGTGTATATTACCTGGTGTTTTTGGAACGAGCCAGCCTGCTCATTCAGTTGATTAGGAAACTGGATACCTATTCCGTATTTTTGTTTTTAAGTTGTAATCATGCTGCTCTTTACGCAAGAATTCAAGTCTGGCCGTTTTATGTTTTATGTAGCTTCATATCTAGCTAAAACCTACTTTTCTCTCCTTCATGTATTCTCATTTGCCTAGTAATTTACTCTGAGCTAATGCGCACCTTTTCAATTCGTCTCTGTTCAGTGCTCTGATGACCGGGTTTTATATTTACAAAATTGCGACCGGAGGCAACCATTTCGCGGCCAAGGCCGAGTGATGGCATTGGGGTGATGTACTTGGAAAATTGAAGATCTTGACTAAAAGTTACCAAGGTGTAACTACTGCTGTTTTGTGTAGATGCAAGAGAGATCTTTCCTTCGGACGAATCCTGGTTAATATCCACGGCATTAGCCTTTAGTGTGTCTCGCTCAATTTTAAGGACTCGTTTTAGCTCTCTGTTGTACACGGAACGAAAGTGCGAAAAACATGTTTGGCTTTAAGTGTGATTATGTCAAGACATAGATCCAGAAGAGAGGCCGCTTTTTGCAAAGTGCGTTTGGATGGAAATCTCCGTGCTCTAGCTTCCAATGCAATGCTAGTTTAGGATTTAGGTCACTGTTGGATACACCCATTTATCACCTGCCTGGAAAAAGAAAAATACGAGGGAGAAATGCGTACGCAATTTTGCGACACTTAATAGAACCCCAGTTCTATGATTTAGCCCGGCAACTTTGTCAGTTGTAAACTTGTCAAATGTGTCTTTACATGTCAGAATCAGAATAAATAAGCACATTGTTCCTAAGAAAAGCTACAATCGACATAAATTATACAGTATGTTGTACAAGACTTCCGTCCAATGACCAACTATTTTCCCTCCACAACTTTAATCACATATTTACAACTGTCGCAGTACCTATCAACAAGCACATGAACTATTCCTGAAACAAAGAAATATCTGGCAGAAGCCATCTGAAAGACACAGAATACAAAATTCTGTGCAAAATCCAAACTCACATTAGCAATTTCTTGGCCTGAGGTATTTTGGAGGTAGAGAAGGACACCTCTCGTTCATATAGGGGTATGGGTCCATAGTATTGTATCCCGGTAGTTCCATTCTATACTTCCCTCGGATTTGACAAAAGGGGAGTTTGACATCATCGGCATCGTTGCACCATGACGGCAAACAACTTGGATCATTCTCGAAGAACCGCAGCATATATGCATCTTTTATCTGCATATGGGGAAAGATGAAATGAGGAACTTGAACTTCAGAAACAGAAAACTGGAAGCATCTAAAAGAGATATCTCTAATCAAATGCATAACTCGTAGGGCTGATACAATTAATTAGTTTCTCCTTTCTCCCAACGAAAAGAGACTCGATTCACTATTCTTCTCCTCAATAAAAGAAATGGAAGCCACATCGTGAAAGAACCTAACTCCCAGTACCCGATATGAATTGATAATCCACTCAAACAAGATGATGCACATCGTGCATGGTGGCCTCACCGTGAATTCCGTCACTTGAATAGAGTCGGCAATTGAACCAAACAATCCTGCCTCCTTGTACATTTCCAGAACAAAGGCAATACAAGAGGTTGACTTTCCATCACTGTAGAGCCAATCATCCTGCTCTGGGATGGTAAGCAGTTCATCAAAGGATGAGCCACGCTTTTCAGTCTCCACTAAAATATCTGGAAGATCCAGCCCCTGCATGAAGTCAATGATTATTTCTGGAAAAGGAAAAGGATATGATGAACTTAACATAACGATTATTACCCCCCTATCGGTCTTCAAAACATGTCTATGTTTTCATAGACATATCCTCGACCTGCCTTTTTTGCTATTCATCTGGCACATCTCATCAAGCATACAGAGAAGTACCAGAGATACAGGTTGTTGCCTTCAATGACCTGACATGTATTCTAGAGTCGTTTTTCTTCTAAAAGTTTAAACCATCAAAAAATGAGTTCTTACCCATTCACACCTACAAGTTCCCTCATGTCCCTAATTTTCACTACTTATTCTAGGAAACACAAGACTCGACGTTATTCTTTACGAAGGAAATCAAAATTGAGGCAAATCAGTTACTTGAAGAAAAGTTGGATGTTGGAGTATTTTCGCTTAGCTGAATCACGCATAAATATTTAATGGTGTAACACATCAGTTCATTGCAAAATAATAATAATAATAAAACAAATAAATAAATGAAGTACATCAGAATCCCTCTAGTCCTAAACGATCGACTCTCTCTAGGATCTCAATCTAAGCTAACCGATCGTGTCATCAGACTGCCAATAAACCAGATGGCAAAGTCCCAAGAAAGGAAAAGGTTTTTAGAAAGAAGAGGTATACTGTTAACCTGACAGGGAGTAGATGGATGGCGCTGGTTACGACCAGATAAATGATGCATGGTCTCTACTCCAGCATTAAGGCAAATCAAACTATCATGGACAAAGAGAAGTTAAACCATAATTGGCTTCTTACTAAATGACACCATAACATAAGTCCTTACTAGAGGACATTCTAGGCAGATTGCGGACCCTAGGCATACAAGTTAAAAAACTTAATAATGTAGCCATTTCACTCTAATTAAATTAATACACAAGATTACTCATATCTGACTCGTCCAAGAGGTATGTCCTAGTTTACTGTTCAAGTCTACATAAAGATCCTATGGAGTCATAATATCAAACAGTATCTTTCTAAACCAAAGTTCCTCAGCAGAGACAAACTGTTAATGATACCTCAGTTCCAAGTCGCATGTTCAAGGCTTCATTCCACAAGTTGGCAGCATAAGAAGGCCTTAATTGATTCCAAACTGTCATAACAGATGCAACCTGTACAGTCACTACACTAGTTAAACCAGCGGAAAAGGAGGCCCTTTTAAAACGCATAGCATGTCACAATATGTAAATATGAACTTCTAGTTAGATGTCTTAAAGGCACAAGAATCTGCATTTTCAACTGAGCATAGACTGGAAGGTAACCTATAATTTAACCCTACGGCGATTATTGATTTATTCTGATAAACTATGGATAGGGAAATAAAATTAAATAAGAATACCAGATGAGCATCCAAGGGAGGCGGATAGTTCCCATCAATTGTGTCTATCCAGCTAAATATCATGTTGTGATAACCATACGGTTTTCCTTCCACACTGCGAGCATATTCCCATGCAGCAGATTCATTGAACTTGGCTCGCATGTCAGGATGCAAGGGAAGTAATGCAATATGGGGATTGGAGTTATCCTTATTCAGCTCAAACTCCCACCATTCATCCCAAGGTAACATCGCAATAATATCTTCGCCCTAGAAGGAGAAACAAAAAGGAAAAGCACTACAAAGTCATCATAATTGGTGAAACTTTGAAATATAATGAGCTTCATGAATCATGTCTCAGACAACTAGAAATGGTAAACTAGAAAGCTACTGTTCATCGATGCACAAATTCTTTCTGAAGTCTATCCTCAATGGATGCATTCTCATAAAGAGTAGCATATCCACTCAGATTCACTCCTCATCAGCATAGCATCTTATAATGACATCAAGTTGCTGCCACTTATGAGGAAAGCAGGAATCATTTCTAGCTCTGTTAAAATTTAGAATGGAACAAAATTCATTTAGGGCAGGAAGCAGAAAAGAGAAATGGCTGGCTGTCCAAATAATCCAGAAAAAGTCTCTTCTGCTTAAAAACTGAGCCTCCATTGAACAGACTAAGAAGAAAAGACCAGCACAGCAAGATGGTAAGGTAAAAACACAAAGTAAATTACTGGATGCAGCAACGCAAAGTATACCGCAAATCAGGCAAAGATTCTGCAACCACTTTTTCTCCTTTGTTTTACAATGATCACTCAGGTCAAGTAGGTGCTGCTTATGATTTTTCTCATTCCCTGAATAACTGGGTAAGGTAGCTGATGAGGAATTTGGCATGAACAAAAGTGAAATACTCTAAGCCGAACCAAAAATCAATTGCATCATACTAAGGAAGGCATGTTCCCATTAGGATTGGCAAAGGATGGATCAGACACAATACTTATTCTATAGAAGCACCTTAGATACCAGGCCAGCCAATTTTTTATCCTACCTGTTCATTCTCATGTCCCGATTCTCCAACCCACAGCTTTCCTTCAGAGTCCCTCAAGCAAACTGCAGAATGACCAGCATAAGAACCACTGACCCACTTCTCCAATGTCTCAAAGCCACCCCACCGCCCACGGATTTTTGATATTGCAAGGAAATCTCCAGAATGAATATTATCTGTACTTATGTTTGTCACCCAAGGTTTGGGGCGTTCCTCAAAGGAAGCACCCATGTGCTTCTTGAGAAAGGCGATGTTAGAGTTTTCACCCCAGCCAGTATTTGTAAACAAAGGGAAGACATCCCACAGAGCTTGAAATGTTCCAAGCATCCCAGCTTCCATGAGGAAGATAGAAACCCCCTTGCTTTTTACCTGATTTCAGATGAAAAGAGGACCATGTTTACATCCATATAACCATGACCACAAAACACGACAAGGAAGATGTTAAGTCCCTTATTAAAGAGAGTACACACGTACATATTCATACTCTGCTTTTCCTTCCCAAGCCTTAAACTCAAGGGTATGCTCCCGAGACAAGAAATAGTAATCCCATGTCACACGGTATGGAGTTGCAAAGACATAAAGATCCATGCAAGTCCAACTGTGAGCCTTGCTGACCTGAATTAGTGCCCATGGAATTCATAGTCAGTAGTCACCACTTAAAAGCATGACACAGATAATAATAGGTTATATGCGGCACCATTTAAAATCATGGATGGAGCAACAACCATTTATCCTGAGAAACTTGACATAAATGCTTTCCCATAAATAACAAAATTGAACATTTGTAAGGATAATGATACTAGGAAAAGAATCAAATCGACCATCAAATAACAAAACGTTCAAAGGCTCATAACGATCCATCAAAAGGGAAGAAAACTAAGCAAGCAGCAAACGCCCACAAGAGAAAAGCCTCACTCTCCAATAATTCCTTGAACTGAGAAACCTGAACAGGCAAATGGAAAAATTACATGCTTCTCCCCAACCCACTATAGTGAAATGCACAGCCAATTGCAACGACATTAACTCCATATCAGGGGTATAGTCAAGCTGAGTCGAGCCGATACAGTTTTTCATCCAAATTCGTTTCAGCAATCAAAAGTCGATGCTGGATACTGATATCAGTTTTTCATACTCAACTGATAAGGTAGTCTCTATACTGCTATGCTAGAGCTTGGATGGTTATCCAAAAGCAATTCCTAAGCACAAAGACCTCAATCTGTCAAAGACATAGTTATCTACAGAAAGTCTACTGTCTGATCACATAGCGAACCAATCCAGTAAAGAATCACGAAATGGAATTCAACTCCACTCGGTTCGATACCTAACAAGAAGTCGAGTCAAAACTAATAAAACTCAACCGGAGTTCGAGTGGCTCGTGATAACATCGATTCATTCGCAACCTAACTCGGTCATCGCTCAGTAAAGAATCTACCAATCCCAACGCTCCAAATCTTAACAATAAGCAAAAATACGCTCGCGGAATGAACAACATAAATCCGAGAAAGAGAACTCCAATCAGACCTTGATGTGAAGCGTGCCTCCGCCGAATTCGCTCTCGCTCTTGTTGTGGAACTCCATCCAAGCCGTGGATTCGTAGAAGCAAGCGCCCTTCCAGTTCAAGCTGGCATTGGAGGAAGGCGAGGCGGAGCCAACGAAGGTTGGCAAGAGGTCCAGGGGGCCGCGGAGGCGGTTGAGAATCGGCCACGAGAGCTGCCTCGGCAACAGAGGGAGCGCGTCCTCGGGGTGAAACGGCAGTTTCGCGGACCGAGAGAGGGGCGCGATGTTGGAAACGGCGGCGAAGAAGGTGAGCAGCAGCGCGATCGGAGACGAAGAAGGTGAAGAAGCCATTGCCATTACGGAGAGACAGAGAGATTGTTTATGAGGGGGCGTGTGTCAATGCATAGATGAGAAGAGAGAGAGTTGGTGTCGTTAATGGAGATGACGACGATTCCCTAGATTTGGCGGCTTCGGGAGCGCTGATTATTGCTTCAACGCATGAAAAATTGGTGCTTCCATTCGAAAAAGAGTGGTTGATATGTTTTGCAGAAACAGACAAGACAGACTCTTCCCGATCCGGTTCGTTCTTAGTTTGTAATCCGGCCTGATTCGAGAACCGAGTCATAAAAGGGAATGGCTATAAATGATTCTTTGCCCTTTTGGATCTAAGCAAATCCTTATTAGACTCAAGAAAAAATTAGGAGAGATGCCTTTCAAGGGTGGGAGATCCGTAAGTATTCATCCATATTCCCACCTCCTGAGAAAAAATATATATCTTAAGGAGAATTGAGCGTGCATAGTATACGGGCTCCGACACATTAAAATAAAAAACGCATCTAGATAGTTCGCTGGATTACCGAAGAGGCGTTGGAGGCCCTTGTAGGCAGAAATACCCTCTTCACGGAAGGAAAAATTTGTGCAATGCCCTAACTCGAGTGGTCGAAATATGGAAGTTTTAATGAAATTTCAGAAATTCTATCATGTAGATTGAAAATATGTGAAATAGAATATAGTATGCATGCGACCGACGGAGACATGGATGGAATCGAATGGAAGAACATAGAAGTTCGCATTATTCACGCATTCGAAGATGAAATTTGCGTGCGGAAGATCCGACAGCCTTAAAGACACGCTAAATGGCACGATGTTGAAGTAGAACTAGGAAGTCGTCGGATGGTCTCTTCCTTGTCCTCTGAGTTGGAACTAGTGGTTGAGAAAGAAACCGGAAGGCCGGCGACCGATAGATTGACAAATTTAATCATACAAGGACAAACCAATTAAGCTAAAAATCGCCGTGCGATATAGCGACCGATGTTCAGGAGAAGAATCGCCAATTGCGGACATGTCGGAAGAATAACTAGTTTACTCCAAACCTTGGAGGCACAAACTATTCGAGTAATTGTAATCGAATCAGATTTCAACTCTATCTCCAGATAGAAACCAAATTGTATGTATCTACGCTGACATGTGAAGTTACAGACAAAGCTACATGAGCTGCAGGTGAAAACAGAATCTATTTTGTCCGCCGCACAGACTTATTTTAACCCTCTTTTCCCATCGGTTTGAATCTTGAAAGAAACGTATTCTCGACCACCTTCTTAAATTAAAGCCGAAAAAGAGGGGAAGAGGGATCCCCTCGTTTTAGGCATCATTTCCTCCCAACGAAGAGATGGATGATACGCAAGGGAACCAGTACAGACGTCTGCCGTCTCTGTGTCCGTCATCAATCATAGCAAAACCTTCCTGCGCCCAGCAAGATGATGGTTTATAAGCCTAAGCAACCCTATCACCAAAACCCTTTCGGAGTAAAAAAGGACAGAAACCTACTCAAATGGCCACATGAACTTACTTTTAACAAAGTTTCGAGTGCATCAATGGCACGACCAGAGGTCCAGGACAGCCGTTTCTCTAGCTCATCAACGGTCACGAAACCATGAGCCTAACATCATAGCAAATTTGAGAGTTTTTTCATCAAGATTCCTCATAGGAAGGTACTGGAAAAGAGAGCCAGAACAGAAAGGAGCAACGCAATACTATGTTCTAAAATTTATTGGACAACAGCATCTGAGATAAAATAAAAGGGAATAAAAGAGTTCCAATTTTGAGGTGAGAGATCCACAAGAGAGAGTACCTGGGCGAGCTCAATGATTTCACTATGATCTTTGTTCAACTCAGTTGGGACTGATCGAACAAGCTTCTTCTTCCCAACAGATATCACCTCAAAACCACTACCCAACACCTGTTAACGAAATATGCCGTTTATGCAACTAACTTTATGGTGTAAACTAGTTATAAAAAGACGTTAACACAAGAGCAAACATACAGGGACATATATAGAAAAGTAAGTCACTACACTTGAACCATTATGCAACAAAGGGAGCTCATAGGCGAACCCCAATCAGATTGATCAAAGATTCAACAAGCCAGACTTTCACAACAGACGATAGGCACGAAATGCAGTATTTCCACCAAGTACTGTGTGATGTGTGGAAACGCTTGATCTTAATGCATCTCATAAGGAGACACACAGACATCATAGATCAGTGGGCAATCATTGGTAGCCATCCCAATAAAGAATATACAATAGATTCAATAAAAGATGGACAGAATTTCAGAAAGCCTCAGTGAGGTAAAAATTTCCATCCTTATAGTTTCCTGTATTAAATATTTAAATCTAACACTACTTAAGAAACACATGACTGCTGTGTCTTCCTAGAATTGCTTGAATGGTGAAACACGATATCAGATGACGATGTTAGTCTTAAGGTAGAGAATGAAAGATAGGATCAGAAGTTGCAGAGGAAAGTTATTACACGATACCTTCAGCTTACTTATGGCACGCAAGCAATCATCCTCAGAAACAGCTTCCCTTGAGCCTTTTCTTTTCTGACGAAGAAGACTGCAGAGCTCCTGCAGGTTGATCAAACCTCCATTTTGGGATCTTGTTGCCAAGCAAATCTCAACAATTTGCACCCCTGACTAATTGAGTAGCCTATTCAGCATAAGAAAATCTTTGACGAGCTGACACAAAAGCTTTAACCAACTAGTATTATAAGAAGAAAGGAGACTATTTAAATCAAAGATTGCTCTTATCCTTGAAAGAAGAAAAAAGGAGTCTAATTGCAGGTAAATTTAGATGAGCTCGCTGTCTACTCTAAATCTAGAATGTTTCATCCAACTATATAACATAAGAAAGTTTGCCCTAACAAAATGAAACCTCTCTATTACTGATGTAGATTATTTGAACACCTATGGAGAATAGCAGGCCGCCGCAAATTCAAGACAGATCTCCATTCACCACCTATCAGTGTAGAACATTTGATTCATATTATGGCCATCTATTTTTTCCCCCAAAAGTAAGAGAGTAAACATTAACAAAGGCAGAGGACGAGAGGAAATCCCTTTTAATTTTTTTCTTTCTTTTTTAGTTTTTGATGTCCACCAATGTGCACTTCAGCCTATATTTGGCATGTTTCAGAACCTACAGCGACAGCAGAATTAATGTCATAAAGCCACAACTCAAGCACCAAGACGACAAAAATACCAACCAATTTCATAATAGAAGTCACCGATCCCCAATAGCTCAGCCCAAAAACCTTTATTTGATGCTAAAGGATCAACTCCGACTTTTGCGCACATCTCGTGGAACTGCGACCTGAAAGCGGGATTCTTGCGAATGTCATTCTGCACATCATTAGTGAAGTTGATCATTCCCCATAATCTATTTAATTGCTAGAAAGCGATGAAAAATATTCAAACATGAAGTGAAACTATCGTTCAAAAGTATGCCTCGTCGAGTACTAGCATCTCTATCAACGCGGTACAAGACTTGTCTTCAAAAAACACCAATCACCAACTTCTAATACGACAAAAGGAGCCACAGACTATACTTGTAGACAGAGATAACGAAAAGCGGTGTGCATTAGAGACGGGGAGTTAGAGAAGGAAAGTGCAGAGAGTTTCCACAACTAATTCACAAGCTAAAGATATATGACTGCTAATACAGAAGCAATGGCAATTCATTAAATTATGATTCAAGAGGAAAAACCAACAGAACAAGCTGGAAGGGCAGCACCGCACCATGAACAATAAATCCATAATTGGCCATCACAAATGGCAAGCACTAAGCATGCGAACATCAGGCAAACTCATTAGGGCAATAGGCCTTCACTGCATAGGGTTCTGAAAACAAATTCTCAAACACTATCACACGCATTTGTAGCCTATTTTATCCTGAAAAGTAATCAACTGAGCCTATGATCTCCGCATTAAATTCTCATTCCGGTCACTCTAAATCCCACCGCCTCAGAATCGACAAGGAAGATCGAAAAACTGGGACACAAGCTTATAGTTCGAGTGCGGATAACGCAGTGGGGGAAGCGACCTTGTGCTTGCGAGCGAAGTCTTCGAGCTGGGAGCGGAAGGTAGCGAGCTGCTCCTTCATGAGATCGGTCCGGATCTTAGCTACATTCTCTCCGAGCAACCGGTATTGATCCTACACGCGCATAACCATGAAAACGAATGAGGGTCAATTTGAACGAGAAAGGACCGGTTCGATCGGGAACGGGAGCGAAGCGGCGGTGGATTCAGCTCCACAGAATAACCAACAACGTGAGGATCGAAACGAAACAAACCCTAGCAGCCGCCGCTGTCTGCAAGCCTCCGATTCCAGGTCGTCTTCTCATCCTCTCTCTCTCTCTGTTCAGTTCAGACGAATGTTTTGGAGCGATCAAAAGGAGAAGGATGAATGTTTAGGAGTTCGCAGAACAAAAACAAGATATAATTAAATAGAAACGACACCAGTCAACAAAGATCAGAGTGGCGCAGCGGAAGCGTGGTGGGCCCATAACCCACAGGTCCCAGGATCGAAACCTGGCTCTGATATAACAGAGATAGGCTTCTTCCCACTCCTTTTCTTTTTAAAAATTTGTCTGACCTCTTTTCTGTATTATCTTTTGTTTTTCAGAAATTCTTCTTTTTTTGGCAAGCAAATAAAGACCAAATTGTCACTCATTAATCTAATACGTGAGACTTTACATGGCGTTCCAAGTTGCTAGAGAACGTTGTTTCCCTTTTTATTCTTATTTTATATATCTTTACCAAAAAAAATAAATTTTAACTTCTCTATCTAATGTGAAGACTGTAAGTTTAGGCTAGATCAGGATTTTAAATTTTTAACGTAAGTATATATATTTATATGCTTCTCTTAGGGACTACAAGAACGTAAAAAAAAAAAAAAAAGCGTCCTAAACCTTAAGAATTACGGAGACAATGGTATGATACGAGGAATATTGGGGATTGGTGCAAAATGAATGGTCGAAAGACATCATTTGCATGGCCTGAACAAAAGAAGGAAAAAAAAAATGCCAGAATTTGATGTTTAAGGCATTCAATATTATCCAAAATTAGACGTCGACATCGCTAAGAGTGATTTCTTAGCAAAAACCTAATAAAAGGAATTCGTGCATGGCCTCGAGGGCCACCTCCAATGGCTTGCGGCCACTGCGAGCTTGGCCTCGAGCTTAGATTGCAAGCTCAGCACCTCCCGCGAGGGAGCTCGCCACAAATAGAGACGGGGGCACAGGGAGAGGGGCGGCAACGGTTGTGTCGGGCTGCCGCCGCAGTGAGGTTGGCACTAGGACGGTGGCTAGGTAGTGCAGGATGTCTTGAGCAGAGGGGTTCACAATGGCAATGGCTACTGCTCGAGAAGTGGCTAATTTAACTCCATCGCATAAATTGGGGATACAATTTCCGCAAATAATCACATAAAAATTACTGATTTTTGAAAGTATGTGTTTGAGTGAAGCACAAGGAATTTTTCCATTCCATAGAAAAAGTACAAGAATATCTTCCATTTGACTTCTATGACGTATCTACCGCTCAATGGACTTGTACATTAAAAAATCTACCTGTAAACTGCTATACAGGAGAGAGACGTGATGGAAAAAAAGTTCTCTCCTGATCTATCCCGAACTCTTCTCTGCAACTCTGTTGAAAATATAATCTACTCCTAAGCTGAAATCCCCGTGGCGTCTTTCGGTATCAAGAATAGCAAAGCAACTGGAACGAATATGCACACGACTTGTATGGCAATTCCTAGAAGGAGATTGTCAAAAGAACCAGAGGAGATGTTTAAGAATGAAGCCAAGCCGGCACCTACGAATGAACCCAGCGTGGATCCAAAATTGTTGATTGACATGAAGAGTGCAAACAGAGTCCCTTCAATTCCAGGGGGGCACAACTGTCCAGATAGAATCAAGAACGGCATGAACCTGCATTCACAAGGAAAAACAATGCCCGCGAATTATGAGAAAGGATGGTCTGGGGAGTTGTCGATGCTGGTAAATTCAATTAGGAACAGTACTGAACAGCAAGAGCAGATCTTTAGTAAAGTGCAGATGAAGGCATGCTGCACATACTTGAGTTGATTAACTGCATCGGCGAGAGCAGATCCACTCAAAACCATAACCTTATCTGATATTCCAAACGACACATTTATTCGAGATACTAGAATCATATCCAGTGTGGTCAGTAAGGCTAAACCAACATGAGCAAACCTGCATTGAGTTCGTAGATGAAAAATGAAGCACCATCAGCAAACTGAGCTATAGAAGAACATATTTACCAAAGAGAAAACTATATCATAAAGCAGAAAAACTTACAAGAGGATTTTTCGTAATTTCATGGTCTTGAAGAAACGATTGTATATAAAGGTCCCAATCATGAGGCCTACCCATCCAACAACACGCGAAGTCCCCAAAAACGATGCTTCCAGTTTTAAAAACTCCGTCTGGTAGTAGAACATGACTGTTGAGAGGTTTGGAACGGTGACATGAGCTAGAAAAAACCAAGCCATAGGTCTGGTCTTACAAGGATCAAGGAAAAGAAATAGAAAAGCACCTGATTAGAAATTTGGCTAATGCATCATAAAATCAATCAGGACAAAGAATTTGACAAAGAAAAGGGCATTCCTTTTTACTATTTAGACACATTTAACTCTATGAAAAGGACGAGGCTAATAGACATAGTTATGTGCATATCCACTAAATAACCTATACGAATAATAAGGCAGATCATTTGATGGCACAACCACCGTAGCAAGGAGTTTTGTCCTTGGACAAAGTATAAAACAGAGTCATTGACAAATCATTGATAATTTATAGCCAACTTCACTTCCATAAATTTATTTGTGAGTGCCAAAGACCATAAAATCTGACAAGAAGACAAGTGACCTTAAAATGCTAGGAAATCATTGCTTAATAGGTTAGCTTTCTGTCCGCTTACCTCCAAATGACTGGCTGTTGAAAAGCGTGGTATAGACCGTAGATAGCATTTTTAAGAGAGTGAAGCCATTTCAAGAATAGCTTATCACCTTCCCGGAAAGGTCTGGACTTATCAGAGGCAACGTTCATATTTTTTCTACTCCTGTGGCTCTTCTTTCTTCTCGAAGTCCTCTTACTTTGCTTTTTCACTGTAAAGCTATCCTCATCTATTAAACTACTATTGCCATTCATCAGGTGGTTGCCTTCAGGATGATCTTTTTCATCATTTTTGCGTGGGGGATTCTCCTTCACTAAACCACATGACAGTAATTGTACAGCTGGCAGCACGGTAAATAGAAGAAAAATAGTTGCTATCTCCACATTGGTTAATGCATATCCGCCAAATAAACTCCCACATATACCACCAAAAGCCATTGCAAACCAAGACATTGACTGAAGATCTCCAGCAAAAGAAGCCCTGAACAAGAGCGATAAGAGCTCAGGTTATGCTCAGATCACAAATTAAACGTACATAATCCCCTCAATCATAAGCACCAATGATCCATTGAAAATGTAGTCTGATTAGAAATATTAAAAGAAGGGTTAATACCACCAAAATCCCAAAATTGGTACATCCGTGCCATATTTACCACAAACTAATTTTTGTGTTACAGAAACTCCCGAACTAGTACACCCATGCCACATTACGGATATACCAGTTTGGGATAAATGTGGCAAGGGTGTACCACTTCGAGAGTTTTTGTGACACGAGAATTAGTTTGGGGTAAATGTGGCATGTGTGTACCAGTTTGGGGTTTTTTCATGATATTAGCCCTTAAAAGAATCCTATTAATGAATGCCTTTGGGACTTTTATTAAGCATACTTAATAAGTAATTGTTGGATTTCCAAGACATTGATTGCACATACAGCACGGCAAGTCACTGTTTTGGATACTATAAATTTTGCTTATTTTGTTGCTCAACAAGTGCACTAAGGGCTCTCTCTAATATACTCATATAAAAGTAAGTCTCTTTCATTGGCAGCAAGAACAAGGGCGAATGTTTACAAATCTGAGAATTATGTCTGCAATGTAAACGTTTAGCTCTAGCCCAATGCCCTCAAACAGGGTAACAAGAGAAAAAAGTCATTGAGCAGTATGCAATCGCAAGCAAGGTGGTAGCTATAACTATAATTTTTTTCCTACAGGAAATAATTCAAAAAGTAGAAGAGTGCAGGGGCATACTTCTCGAATCTCACAGCTTCGGCAATCATTGCATCAATGACAACATCAGCCATCGCCGACCCCAGATTTTGGACAGTTAAGAAGATCGTGAGGTGCCAACTAGAATTCCTCAAATAAGCATTCAGGCCCAAAATAAGCCATGGCACAAGAGACAGTATCGTTGCAAGAATCAGGTATGGAACCCGTTTTCTACCTCCGATCGGAATGCAGTCCGACACAATTCTGCACGCAACAACATAGTGAAGTCAAAGGAAGAAAATTGAAAGAAAGAACACTGCACCGCTCCAGACAAGAGAATGACTACACCAGCAAAATCAGGGGGGAGGAATTCAAGTTAGCAGATAAACCCATGTTAGCAGATATAACTATGATCAGTGCTGTAGGGCATACACAATGCATTACCCATATAAAGGTTTTATGCTCCATGGGAAAAATGCAACCGAAAACACAAATTGAGAGGCTGAGGGCGACAATTTGAGTACGTCTTTGAGCTGGTAAGAAACTGCAGTCCACGCAAATGACCTGAAACCCTGCATGCAAACAGAGAAACCATCACAAAATGGACCTGAACAACCAGCGACAGCAACAACAAAATCCAATAGAGAGAGGCGCAACGCGAAGCGAAGCATTCGCCGTTCACTTCGACAAGCACGCGTATCGTTTCCCAGCTAGAAGGTACACAGGTACCTATCCGCACCAACCATCAAACCACCAAACACGAACGCGAGATTCGCGTCCGCAATCAGAAACGCACAGCTCAGAGCCCTGATCAAGCTTGCAGCAAATAACGATCCATAAAAGAAAACCTTCTGAATACCTGAGTGAATCCCAAGTGCTCAAAACCGACGCGCATTTCTCACCCGAGAACTCACGCGAAAAAGAACCGTGCACCGGAAAATCACTAAACGCCACGAAAACGATGCGGCTCTCGATCCTTCCCATGATCATGAGCACGCAAAGCAGTCAAAAAAAAAAAAAAACCCACATGTCCGAACGCGAATCAGCAGGAAGCAGAGGATTCGAATCGAACCTGAGTGAAGTAGATCAAGCAAACAAGCCACAGGAACGACGCTCCGAATGCTGCTCTCAGCTGCCTCAAACCTCTAACCATTTTCTTCTCCCTTTTCGCAGTTCGAAAATGGAGGGGTCTCGCGCTACCGTCTCATCCCTGAATTTCCGTTTCCATCTCCATCCCCACGGTCTTTGGCAAACGGCATGCTTTGGATCGACGGTTTGTTCTTCGTGTTTGTAAAGGTCGACGGCTTTGCCCTTGCTCAAGGTATTCAACTGGAGAGGGCATGCGAATAAAGTCGGGGGTGATACCGTCAATTGAAGTTGAGATTCGCGGACACGTCCTCTGTCCTGTAGGATGTCGCCACGACAGCATAGGCTCCCCGAGGAAGTAACGTCTATTCGCTGATTATTATAAATTGGTAGAAAAAGCACTCCTATGTATGTCGAGACTTTCCTAATTTATGCAAGGTGATTAATTTGCTAATTTCCCCCCGTCTGCATATGTAGAATAATTTATTTGGGTACCACATTTCGAAAGTCTACGCCCGTGAACTGTTTACAATAATTTTTATCACAAAACTATAAAAGAAAAAAGAAAAGAAAATAAGGAATGTCTAAAAATAAATGATTTAAAAATAATTAAAAATAATTGATTATATCGTTTGAAATAATTAATTAAAAAATATTCTTATTATCAACAATATAAACGATCATTTGTCGCCATTGACGCATTTTTAATTCATTTAATTTTATTTTGTCGTGACATCATCTCGACATCTAGGCATTGCACTCTAACTTGGTATTCGATTAGAAAGGTCTCAGTGACTTGGCACATTATTAATTAAGGAGAGTGGCATGCGATTTGGGCGCCCTTGTGCCTCCATAACAGCAGGAAAACAACTTCCCTCCTGTCACGTGCTATTTTCGCTGAATAAGATCACCTGTCGTTTGCTTCCGGCGTCTCAGAGATTCAACACAATGGCGATCACCGCAACCACGTTAATGCAATCTGTATTTCCGGGCGACTATCGCCAAGCATCTTACATTTTCGGCGATATAGCATGAGACAACGCATCGAGATCTGCACTCCTACAGCAGTTGCAGTAACAGCAACCTTTACACTTCAACAGTATGTTCTTTTTTCCCCCTCCTTTTTAATTAAGTAGAATCAACAGTATGTTGGAACATCGACAGGGCGATACACGAAGGACCTAACGGTATGGAAGTAACCTGATGGATGGTTATAGCTGAATTTGATGCCAGCAGTGCCACCCCCAAGACGAGTGCAACGCTCATGGAAACTACTGATCGGACGCGCAAGACAAGCGTCCCAGCGATCACTCTCGGGCATTGTCTCTGCAACTTTGTATATCCCCTTGGAGTTTGTAAATGCTTGGTAGTTGACAACTTCACCAGATTTTGTGATGCAAAGAACAGCAACTTCAGCACCTGCAACAGATAGAAGAGAAAAAAACTCAATAAATGCGCAGCGCCTACCATCTTTCAATTTATAGAAAGATCAAAAACAAACTTTGCAAGATTGAAACAAAAAGGTTCCGACTCCCTTTGGAACTTCAATCCTGGCTTTATAAAGATGAAACCATCTATATTGGATGGTCATACTCAACTATTCTCTAAACAGAATGATCATAAAAGTCAAGAGCCATGCTTGCTCCGAACGAGACGTTCGTGTATCATATCCAACTGTCAAAGTCACTCTATTTCGATAATCAACAAAGTAGTTGTGGTCATACAAATGAAATTTCACAACATAATGGCCTCTAGTGGCTCTCACAACCTAAGACAAGAATGGACCTTACATGATTAACTAGAGTATACCCTAAGTAACGAGCATAAAGATTGTTAGACGGCCAAAATATTGAATCTCATAGCCATTTTAATAGATATCCACGTAATGAATTGTAAATTATCATTCGGACAAGATATTTGTTAATGAAGCCCATCTCATTTGATTGTGCTACATAAAAAGAAGAATAAGCCCAATTCCCACCATGTAATCTAGAAACCTTTACGGCAGCAGAGGACACCACGGTTATTCCCGTCATTGAGCTTCTCATCTGTACGAAAAGCAAAAACTTGACTGACAGGCTTTCACCCCAGCCAGCGGGTCACCCATCTTATGCACTCTAATGTTGTCATGGTAGGCAATGCTCACCGATGTCTTGCAAAATCTCTGAGATATGAATGTCCTCACACGCATCTCTCTTCCATCAAATTTAGTTCTTCCCATAACCACTATTTGCTTTCTTCAATGCCAAACAACTGATGATCCTCCACCATAAAGGGCAAAAAGCCTAAGGTAAGGTCTTCTCTTCTATCCAACAAATTTCATCAAAATATTGGGGAAAAAAGAAAAAGCCTTTACCCTCCAAATCCCAGGCCTTTTCCTCAGTCGCATCTCACTGATTGAAGCAGACATGAGCAACTGGTCCACGAATTCCTCGACCTTCAGCACCGGCCAATCAGGTTCTTACATTTTCAACATCTCAAAGTGTGCATACACTAAATCCTAATCTCTATGAACAAGTAAATCTCAACTTGAGCTCTTGCTTGTATGATCATCATCGACATCACGACCACCGATTGGAAGATGAGCTATGCAGGAGCACAATGACCCCAGATAAAGCAACCTCCACTACTCGTCAAATTGCATTAACCTATCCTTCCAGTCATAAGCAATCTACAAGAAGCCTTATACTCCAAGCTAAAAAGCAAAGCAACGCATTAAGGGTGATATAAAATTATTTCGAGAAAGAACTTTTCGCTTGATAACCTTCAGGATAATCAAGCCTCCTCAGTATTGTCTCGTGTTTTAGAAAGGACGGAAATTGAGAATAACACAGATAAATGGTGCTAATTGTGATCGACTCCCAAAAAAAAAAAACAATAGTAACACTAACCATGACAACAACTGTGCTATATTACCACATAATAGCTGCAAATGGGTGTCGAATCGCTAGACCTAGTATTCTCTACACCAAATGGTGCCATCGTTGCCTTCCTTCTATTCTCCGCTTGACGTGGGCCGGTAATCGATTTCTCTCCGGTCGTTGTTCTTTGATATAGCAAAACTATTCACGCAATTCCGATCGATTCCATGAGAATATGGCAATACCGCAGCAGATTCGCCGTGGTCTAACACTGTGAACTGCATCGACTCGCTCCAGTGATGATAAGCGCGCAACTCAACTCTTGTCTATCAAAATCGCACCGGCTATCATTCACACAACATCCCATCTATTTCGCAGAGAGGACAGTCAAAACACGTTCTTCATGATCAAACAGTCACGGAGGACGCCAAGATCATAAGGATTCAATTTCACCAAACACAACAGTAATTCGCTTATCAACGGGCAAGAGAGCGCGCGCGCGCGCGTGTGTGAGAGAGAGAGATAGAGAGAGACCTTGGAGGGCGTGATCTTCGGGTCCGATGGAAGAATCGCCGCAGACGTCGCAGACAACCCGGCCGCGGATCTCGCCGGTCCAGCCTCTGACTCCGGAGATGAAGAGGAACGACGACAGGAGGGAAAGAGAGAGCAACAGCTTCCATCTCTGCGATTCCATGGCTTCGCTGCTGCTACCGGGAAGCTGAATTAGGGTGAAGGTCGGAACCACGAAGAGGAAGAACAGAAATGTCCAGAGGCTGTTTTCACAGCAGAGAGCTCCGGGTCCACTTCGCCCGGCCCCACTTTCTCTTCCGTCGGTGCCAAAGAGGCAAGAGTCTAGACAAACGAGCCACGTGGCCCGTTCGTTTTAGCTATATTTTAAAATGTTAACTCGATTTTTTAACAGCTATAAAGAAAGTATATCTGGTCTAACATGTAAATATTTATATATTTTAAAATCGATTAATTGGAAAATTTACTCCTCGAATAACGGCACCCACATTTCTTTGATACCTCTGATGTACTACCATAGGAGTCTATTATGACTTTACGAAACATTATCTTCAATATTAAAAAAATATTGCTAGATAATTCAAAATGCTTGTTGGGGCGTCTAATTATAAGTAAGGTTTTGTTATTTCATGAAAAATGAATAATTTAAAAAATATTTTTTAAAAGTGATCGTTTATATCATTTAAAATAATTAGTTAATAAAAAGCATTTCATTATCAATAACAATTCATATCTAAATATTTTTATGAAAGAAGAATTTTTTTCGCTCGACCACTTTTATCAGCAACATAATCGATTATTTTAGGAATCATTTGTTTTGCAGAGAATAAATGATTTGAAAAATATTTTCTTAATAATTGCTCGTATCTCTTAATAAAAAATTAAATGAAAAATATTTTTATTGTCCAAAAAAGTATTTACACATAAATAGTTATTGATAATAAAAATATTTTTTATTAATTAATTATTTTAAAAGATATAAATTATAAATTTTTAAAAAATATTATACAAATTATTTATTTTTTGCAAAATAAAGGGCAATGAAAATCGCTATCCGCTCTTTTATCTCGGATCCGAGACAAAGAGAACGCGCGAAGGTGTCGTCTTCTTCCTAACCCTAGTGGCTGCGCTCGCCGTTTCTGCTGAGAACCAGCAATGGTGCTTCTCGTCATGTACCGACGATAAACTAGTGCAGTTCTTTCACCACGACGAAGCTCTCAAGCGAACTTTCGTTATCTTTCTTTCTCTCTTTTCCCACTTCCCCAGTCCTCAATACAAGCAGCAAGTATAAAACCGCGATGTAGATCTCTCTGTCATCGTCCCTTTTTCGCCTGATAAGCTCAGGTTCTGCTCCGATGGCGATCATGCAGAGCATTTCGTTTCTGCTGTTCTTTCTCTCGCAATTGCAATCGGGTCTTGCCCAGCCTGTAATTCCTATGACGATTCGGTTTTTTTCTTCATAAAAAGTAGTGGGCTGACTTTTATGTGATGAATCCGAGCTCCGAGGGATGCATTTTGTTGCTTGATTGCAACGATTTGGATTGCACTTGAAGGTTCTCAGTCGCAAAGGCTTGTCTTGTTTCCCGTTTTACTGTCCAGATCTCCTGTATTATACTCATTCATCATCTTGATGTCTCCGGATCATGCATCCCCTATGAGGAATGTTGAAATTAAAGTAGTGGACTGATCACTCTTGATGATCAAATTCGTTCCTGAGGAGATATTGCTTTAGATATCATGGTCCTTAATGTTTTTGTTCTCACCCTTTCGGTCATCGCATTCGATTTTCCTTCCTTAATGATCGAATTGCTTGACATTCCTTGTAGATGTCCAAGGCCCACAAGGTTTTTTCGCATTCCTGTGATGGGTGTTGATAGGACTGATGTTTCCCTGACGAATTTTTTGGTCTGAGGGATGTGCTTTGGATGATACGTTCTGGTTCATTTGACTGGGAGAGGGTAAGAGGTACTTGTTCGTGGTTAAGGATCCTGTTTGCACCTCGTTTGTCCTTCTCTGTTGCCAAGTGAGATGGACTTGGTTGTCTCACTTTAAACTCTTGCAATAGTAACTTTTAATTTTTACTGCCTGCTTATTTAGGCGGATCTTTCCGTGCTTTCTTTTGTTAGATTAAGTTCCAATTTGAAGCACGCATTTCCCCTATGCAAAATCAAGTCGTTTTCAATGCTTTCTATGTTTATGTTTAGAGGGTGAAATCAGCTGGATCTTGATGAGTATTTGCTTCAACCATTATTCATGTTCTTTTTCCTGAGGTGAGGTGAGGTGTTGCTATTAAGTATTTGGTACTTTTGTTAGATTTTATATAAATCAATTATTGTTGTCAAATTGTGGAGCATATTAAATAGCTCAGGGAGTGCACGATGCTTCCTCTCGGAGTGATGTGCTGCATCCGACTATCACCGGATCTTCAACAAGTATTGTGCTCAAATAGATCCTCATGGCATTCTTGTTCCTTCCACGACTTCATTGCTTGATCTGACCTGACTTGTGCACATTGGCATCTTTGTCTCTTGTTGAACATGAAGAATGTGATGATGTTGCAAAAAGGTTCCCTCCTTTGTTTCCTTCTCGATTGATGGGGACACCAGTTGAATGTTAGACATGTTATTTTGATTCTGGTGATCTTATTTGGCAACAGCAGTTCAGCTCACTCAAAGTTCCTTTCATTGTTCATTGGCCATGTTATTGTTATGAGGTGATTATTAGTAGGACTCCTAACATAGCATTCTGCAGGAATTGTCACCCAAACTGAAGGAAGCCTAATGTATTTCAGCTGCCATCCACTTTACAAGCAAGAAGTTTCAGTTTGATTAACTAGAAAATGTACGATATCGCATTTTGCAATGTCTTCCTTTGGTGATGTGAGCAAAAAATGTGTTACTTTGATTGAAGAATCTTGTGAATGATACATACGATGCATTCAAATTACCCAGGGGATTAAAAATGTAAACAGTAGTCCAATACTTATGTATTAATTACCTTTTCTGCTTGCATATCTAGCCGTGATGCATAATCAAAAAAATCTTGAAATGTTTCGTCAGAAGAAAATCATGAATTCGGGTATTGTTTGGATCGACTATTACTTTTTACAATTTGCTTAATCTGAATCCCGAGATTTATGCGGTTTGACTTCATGTATATACTATTATCTCTCTAAAAGGGGCTGAAAAGGTCTAGAACCTCATTTCACTCTACAAAAAAACCATTTAGCCGTTTTTCGCATGTGGTTGCTTTAGCACAATATTTGCCCACATTGTGAGAACTTACGGAGACTGCTAAAGGTTGAGTTACTGTCCATACGCAATCCGAAATCGGTCGATTGTGATGGATTTCGAGAGAAGAGCAGCTGCCGTCCCTCAAACTGTAGGGAAAATTCATTCAGTGGCTATACAAGTTTCTGTGGTAATTGAGAGTGGGACACAGCACAGGATTCTCAATTGGTATTAGCAACAGAAAGACTCTAGTAGAAGGGGGCTAATCAGCTGAATAAAGCAGAACAGCACCACTTCTTCACAATAAACTGATCATTCACAAGTCACAGCTAGAGCTCTAATAGCTACATCTGAACGCAAAAGCACATAAACGAATTGACTGCTTCAACACTTGGAAACCGCTCATGGCTCCAAAGAAAGAGAAACAAAGCTTGAAAAACAAATCTCATTTTCTATTCTTCACCCATGAAATTCAACCAGCTTCTGAGGTTTTCCTTCCCTACTTGCCGTGGTCTCCTTGTAGTGATCCACTCCGGGCGAATTGCTGAAAAAGGCTTCAGCTTTTCTCTTCATGCTATTTCTTCCTGCATCTCTACCCAATCTTCTGCTTCCTGTCTCAATTCCGTGCCTCACTTCATCTAATGCGCCATCCATAGAATTGCTGACAGGCTTCGTGTTCGCTCCTTCCAAGCTGCTAAATTTCCAATGGAGAAGTGTTGGGAGTCAGAGGCCGAGGTCCCCCTTCTTGTGCTTGCCTCGACTGTGAAGATACAGACCCTTTTCAGTACTAGGCTATCCTTGATTGCGCCCTTCCGAGCAAACTTCTAGTCCTTCCTCCATTAATAATACCCGGCAGAATCTCCGGGTACGAATGGCCTTGATGGTTTAAAAAACCGCGCCTTTTTCCCACAAGGAAGCCAAAGTAGAACAATCTCCAGGGAGATCCTGATCCATCCCAAACTTCATGGCCGACCAGCACGGCAAGTACTTCTCTCTACAGTCCAATCTGACCAATTCGATCGGCTGCAAAGACGGTGAAAACGACTTCTTTTCCCAGTCCAAGTACGGATCATCAAACACAAACCTCCTAGTATCTCTAGTGTGCGATAAATGTCAAGGATTCTCCAATTTGGCAGTAAAGGGGCGCCACTGGAAGTACTTCGCCAATTCGAGTGCGGCCGTCGCCAGCCCAAGGTCGATCTTGGAGTGTATCCTTTGCCATCTAGCGAACCTATGCTCACAGGATTTGAGCCCATTCGAGGATTTCAGCGCTATGAGCAGAAACCTCTCGTACCCCCACAACAGCACCAGCAGCCCCGAAATGGAGATTGAATCCAGGCAAGTGATGGCACTATCCCTCAGAAGCCTCAGGTTATGGCAAAGGCTGGCGAGAACGGCACAGCTGAGCGCAAGCATCCTTCCATGAGACAAGTAAACCGTGACCAGAAAAACTTTGCTCACCATGGTCTTATCGGGAAAAGAAGAGAAGACGAACCTCACGTCCACAGCGACAAGAAAGGCATATATTCAAGCTCGTGGCCTTCGTTGCCATAACTACCCTCTCTCTCTCTCCCTCCTCGTGAAATGCTCATGTCACTCCCCATGGCTCGCCTACCTTGACTAGCAGCTCCATGATATTTCAACTCGGACCCTGTCCAGAGCGTCCACCACCGACTTCACCCACACGAGCCCCATAACATGGCTCGTCACCGGGTCACGGAGAACAGGGTAGCCACCAATAACCATTACATCCTCAAGCATAATCGCAGCTTCTCCCCAGGGGAACACGAGTATGTTCGTCTCGGTGCACCAACGCTCCGATAACCCCAGGATCACGTCCTGGTTACACTTGACGTCCCCATGATAAAGTCGAGGATGCTTATGCTGTACCCATGATAAGTCGAATCTGCCTACTCTGTTCCAAACGTCGCCATGTTTGGGCCCAAGTCTATCGACCCGTTGTCCTCATTTCTTCCGGGGTCCTTTCCATCCTCTGAAAGCGATCTTGGGAGGCCAGTCGTTGTGGTCCTGAGAGATGAGGTCAGTGAGCAAGGGTGTGTTTGGAACCGCCATGGCCAGGGTTGGCCAAAGGAACGTGGCGGTTCTCACCATGGTCTCGCCATCTGAGAGAGAGACCATCTCCTCGTTTCTTGATTCTTGGAAAAGTTTCTACCTTTGGTACTGTTTCCCGGTTGTTGGTGGTGGTGGAAGATGAGAGCATCGGAGTTTCACCGACAAAGAGAAAGAAAGGTGGAAGGATTTTAACCGTAGCAGCGCGAGGAGTTGCGATCGACTGAGTGCACAGAGTTTCTGAGGTCTTCCTTCCTTGCGGTGGCCTCCTTTTAGTGATCAACTCTGGGTGAATTACTGCAAAAAAGCTTCAGCTTTTCTCTTCATGCATGCCATTTCTTCCTAAATTTTTACCCAGTCCTCTGCTTCCCATCTCAATTCCGTGCCTCACTTCATCTGATCCAACACTGACATACTTCAACTTCACTTCTTCCATCGAGACCCTCCTTGATTTCCGAGCAACATAATCGCCCTCATTTCTCCATGCTTGCTCACCAAAATCTTCAAGAGCTGCTGAATTTCCACGAGAGAAATGTCCGGACTCAAGGGCCAAGGTTCCCATTCTCGAGCTTCCCTCAGCATTCCTAGGAAATGCATAATTCCTGCGATGGCCACCAGGAGGAGCATTCTTTTTAAAACTTCTCTCCCCAATAGCATGCCCCGACCATTTTGAGCTTTCGGAAACCGGCTCGTCATCATCATTTGGATATGGGTTCACTTGATTACGATATTTTGGTGGATTCCACAGGGTGTTCAATGCTTGAGATTTCATATTGTGGTACACATCTCTAGGAGTAGCTGAGAAGTGCCTGCTATTCCCTTCGCCATTTGCTCTGACAGGAGCTCGTGATTCCAGGACCTCACTTCCACCAGAAAATCGGAAATTAGGCTTGTCCTTGTACTTTTTGGCTTGCACCGGCTGTGAAGATCCTTTCCAATCCCTGTTCCGTACTAGCCTATCCTTGATTGCACTCTTCCGAGCAAACTCCTGATCCTTCCACCATTGACAGTACCTGGCAGAAACTCCGGGCACGAATGACCACGACGGTATAAAGAACTGAGCCTTTTCCCACCAGAAACCCAAACGTGAACAATCTCCAGGGAGATCCTGATCCATCCCAAACTGCATGGCCACCCGGCACGGCAAATATTTCTCTTCACAGTCCAATCCGACTAATTCAAACGGCCGCAAGCACCGCGCAAAGGACTTCTTTTCCTCGTCCAAGTACGGATCATCAAGTGCAGACGTCCTAGTATCTCTATTGTGCGATAAATGCTCCCAATTCTCCAATTTGGCATTGTAAGGCCGCCATTGGAATTTCTGTGCCAATTCGAGCACTGACCTCACCAGCAGAAGGTCGATCTTGGAGTGTACCCTGTGCCATCTAGCACACCTAGGCTCGCAGGGTTTGAGAACTTTCGGGAGTTTCAGCGCTATGAGCGGAAACCTCTCTTACCCCCACAACTGCACCAGCCTAAACGGCCCTGAAATAGAGATTGAATCTAGGGAAGTGACGACATCTCTTCTCAGAAGCCTCAGGTTCTGGTAAAGTCTGGCGAGAACTGCAGGGCCAAGTGCAACCTTCTCTCCATGAGACAAGTAAACCGCCACCGGGAAAACTTCGCGCGCCACGGTCTTCTCGGAAAAAGAAGAGAAGACAAACCTCGACAATCACAGCGACAAGAAAGCCACGTGTTCCAGCTCGCCACCGCTGCCGCTGCCATAACCACCCTCTCTCTCCATGAAATGCTCAAGCCACTCTGCATGGCTGGCCTTTTTCGACTTGCAGCTGTGCAAAATCTCATCCCTAACGTCATTCAGATCCCCCACCACTGACTTCACCCGCCCAAACCCCATCACATCGCTCGTCACTGGTTGGTTCACCGAGAACGGGGTACCCGCCAAGAACCATGACATCCTCAAGTGTAATCGTAGCTTCTCCCCAGGGAAACACGATGTGTTCATCTTGGCGCACCAACGCTCCGATAACCCCAGGATCACATCCTGGTCACGCTTGACGTCGTACTTCGTACTCATGATGGCGTCGAATATGCCTGCTCTGTTCCAAACCTCGCCGTATATGGGCCTGAGCCTCTCGACCCATTGTCCCCATTTCTTCTGGGGTCCCATCCATCCTCCGAAAACGATCTTGGGAGGCCAGTCGTTGAGGCCCTGAGAGATAAGATCGGCGAGCAAGGGCTCGTTTGGCACCGCCACGGCCTGGGTTGGCTCTGTGACGCGCGGCCGGAGGAATCTGGCGGTTCTCACCTCTTTCATCCCTTCCGAGGGGGAGACCATCGCCTCGTTTCTTGCTTCTAGGAAAAGTTCCGAACTTCGGTACGGTTTCACCATTGTTGCCTTGTTGGTAGTTTCAGCGAGAGAGAAGGAGAAAGGTGGAAGGATTTTAACCGCAGCGGTGCGGGCAGTTGTGACCGGCGTGCACAGCACGGAGTGTAAGCCGTCCCACTACACGCGAATCTCTCTCCTCAAACAAAATTATTAAAATACGTGGATTTAGATTATATCCATTTGCCATCCGTAGATATCCTCTCTTACTGTGGATAAAACAAATTCAAAAAGTATTTTTTATTTTTAGAGTTTATGAGAACAAGAAGATCGCTCTTATTACCAATTTTATCAATGATAAACTGATAGAAAACATAAGTTATAATGGCCCCCATTGGATGAATGGTATGTGCACTTTAGAGTTTTTTTTTTTTTTTTGTTAGACACTTTAGAGTTAAAAATGGGTTTAGCGGCAATTTGCACCGCCTCAATCTTGTCGATATCCAAATGCAAATAAGTCCACCCGAAGATAATTAGTTAATGAAAAATATTTTTATCATTGATAATAATTTATGTTTAAATATTTTTGTGAAGAATGAAAATGTATTTATATTCACACATTTTATTTAGTGATTTGAGTTATTATTTTTTGAAAAATGCTTTTCATATTATTCAATTATCACGAAACAAATGCACCTTTAGACCCGATCTTTTCTTTTTATATAGAACTTTTTTTTTTAAATACTTAGATTGGGGCTGGACAAAGGCTTTTGAGACAAAAAATCTAACCTAACTGTCCGTGTTTATCTAGTGATAACTGATAAGGTATGCGTGAAGCTGGCTATGTAATGAATTTTCACATATTACCCACCAAACGATTTTTTGTAATTTATTATATTTTCAAGTGGAGTTGTGCACTTTCTATCGTGATGAATGATGATATTCCATTAGACTTCAATCTTCAGGCCAGCTTTGCGCACCTTGACTTTTGTCCATGCATGTCCATGCTCGCTTCGCTACGCATAAATTTTGATATGGTATTAGGTACGTGAATTAACACAATTACAATGGATGTATGATTTATTTATTTTTTTGTAATTTTCCCGTTTACTTCCTCCACCTAGAAATTTGTAAGTTTTTCAATTGAATCCTTTAATGCAGTAGCTAATACTTTTATGTCCCATCATACGTCTAATTTTTTGAAAAAGTCATTTTCACATCGCCTTTCTTTAAGAAGCTTATTGTTGCCTAAACATGATCAATGGGCAGACTAGGCCTATGTACTAGACCTAGGTGAGGCTCAGCCCAGCCAAGCCTCAGAAGGGAATTACTTATTCAAACCTGTTTGTTCCGCTCTTCGGACCAATCGGGCTTAATCAAGCCTAACAGGCCACCAGGCCCATGAGAACTTTTATTGTGGTCCAATGTGTATATTATTTCCTTTTACCTAATTACTTAAGCTTTCGATTAGTTCATCTATCAAGCAAAAAATCCATGATCGTAGTTTAGGAAGGTTCTGGATCTATATTCATTAATTTCTAAGAGCAAGAAACCGTCTCATCTAAAGGATATATCACTAGTTTATCCGTGATCGATTGTTGCAAGTATCATCCAAACACAATGCTCCAATCTTGTCGACATCACTGCATCCTTTCGGAGTTGAGCAGTAAATTTTGTCTTGACTTGTAATGCGACGTCCAAAAACGTGGTTAGCAATTGGATTAGTTGAACATGACAATGCCCGACTTCAGCTTCTTCCATAATTCCCTGTGTGATTGACATGGTTTTCATTTCAGAATCCCACTTTTCATTTTTATTTGCTTTTAAGCAACAGCTTGAGCTCATGGGTAGAAAGATATCACAGGGCATATGCAGCATTGTGAAACCCTCAAGGTCTGATTACATGGCCGTCAGTCATTGTGAAACACTCAATTCTCTATATTTGCAACTTTGTGAACAAAATTCCAATATGATGTGATCGAATTCTTGCGAAACTAGGCAAGAATGCTGACTTATAAATAAGATCCTTGTTAAATGAATTCACATTAGCATCGAAATTAAACTATCATATCCATTAATATTAACAATTATAAAGATAATGATTTTTTTAAAAACATTTATCAAAAATATTATATTTTTCGCAAAACGAATGGAGCTTGATTTTTAGTATTTTTGCTTTGTTGTTTTTTTCTTTTTTTTTTTATCAACACGTTATTTTAAAACTTTGCTATGCATAATTGATGACGTGACACTTCTCACGTCTTTTAGTGAGGATCTCTCTCTGTGAAACCTTATGTAGAGCTGCTTTGAACAAATATTTGACGGGGTATATACCACACTCCCTTAAAACTGGAATATAATCCCGCCCCATGCTGCTGGACAAAAAATAACCAGAATGATTGCATAGACAAATGACATTTCATCTTTTATCATAAGTTTAATTTTTTTGGTATTTTCAACATTTTTAAATAGCAAGCATCGTTCGCTAAATTATCATCTATTTTTAGCTAACAAAATAAGAAAGCGCTATAAATTTAAATGGATAAATATATTAGAAATTTTAAAACTTGTCGCGTAAGTATAATTAAATCTTAAAACATGTAACGAAAATCTAATCGAGTCCTAAAACTTTTATAAAAACTCTAACACGTTTCAAAACTTGTCAAATTGATCAACTTGAGTCTTTTCGTTGCTCGTACTTTATAAAACTTTTATGGCTCAATTGAATTTTCATAATAAATTTTAGAACTTAATTGTACTTTTTTAAAATTTTAAAACTTGATTGTATTTTTTGACAAGTTTTCAAGCTTTTATTGCACCTAATACTTATGCTTAAATTTTTTTTAGGATTAATACTACGAAAAATCTCAAATTGATACACATATGATAAATTTATCTCAAACTATTTTTTTGATCATGAAAAACCCTAAATTGGTATATTTGTGATAAATTTACTTAAAACTGATACATTTATGATAAATTTATCCTACGTTAATTTATGTTAAATTGGGTTAATACAACAAAAAATCTCAAACTAGCACACCTAAGATAAACAGATGGTAAAATTCTAAATCGGTATACTCCGTCAACTGTTATGTGTTAACAAATGCAGTAATTTAACAATAAAATTTGACGAAAATTAATGAAGGATAAAATTATTAATTTGTTATAAATATATTAATTTTGAATTTTTCGTTTCAAAAAATAATTTTAAATAAATTTATCATAAAAATATTAATTTGAGATTTTTTTAAACAACAACCCAACGTTATAAATTTGAAAGCGAAGAGTCACAGTCACATCTCATCTCAGGGATGCGACGCAATGCCCAAGTCCCAACACTTTTTTCACTCATATGCATATCCTTCTTCTCACCTGCGTCTCTCTATCTTCTTCTTCCTCTTCTTCTTACATTTTTTGAGCTTCTCTGCCATCTTGATCCTCTATCGCCACTTCCAATACCATGGAGAACAAGCCCATCTTCATAGTCGAGGAGAGGAAAGAGCTCATGCTCTCTCCGAACAGAGATGCCCACCCGGCTCTAAGAACGGGTCACTTTCTGAAAACCTTCGCGACAGAGCCCGACCCGCCTCCGCTCTTTTCGACCTTATCGTCGCCGGAGAACTTGCCGATCAACATCAGGTTCAACAACTGGCGTCACCCAACCAAGATCTGGACCTCATGGGTCGATCGCATGGAGTCCATGCACGAGCTCAAATGGAAAGAAGCTGGCATTTACGATGCCATTAAGTGTTCGACGTTCTTGATCCAAAAACACACTTGCATAGTCCTCGGGCTCGCTCAGAATTGGCGTCCCGACACGAACACCTTCGTCTTTCCCTGGGGCGAGGCCACCATCACGCTCGAGGACGTGATGGTCTTAGGGGGTTACTCTGTTTGGGGATCCTCCCCTGTTTTGAGCCGCCCCAGGAACCACTCTGGGGAGGTTGAGATGAAGCTGAAGCAAGCGATATCGGAGATATCAAACACCACAGCGAAGAAGGCGGACTGCTGCAAGTGGATGGAGAAGTTTAGGGACACTGAGAGCGATATTGAGCACGAGGCCTTCCTCGCGTTTTGGCTGTCGAGGTTTGTGTTCCCGCGCCCTGGCAATGTGATCTATAAGAAACTACTGCCGATGGCGACAGGTCTAGCTAGAGGTGTGAGGATCGCGCTTGCGCCGGCTGTTTTAGCTCGTATTTATAGAGTTAAGGAGGCTGAAGAATATTTTAGATGGACTGATTCTCAGGTTGAAGGATGGAAATGAATCGGATGCAATCGATCTAAGATTGTGGGCGCAGTTTGCTTTGGTTCAAGTATGGGCTTGGGAGAGATTTGCAACCACCATCAGGCCAAATCCTAGAGAGGTTCAGCCAGGGGAACCTAGGTTGGGTCGATGGCAAAAATCAAAAAAATTGAACCTTCAAAATGTGCATTCCATGATGAACGAAGCCGGAGAGCATTTTAAATTAGGGGTGAGCATGGTTCCCGGGTAAAACCGGGAACCGGAACCGGACCGCGGTTCTAGGTTCTAATATGAGAGGGTCCGGTTCCGGGTTCCATTTTTTAGGAACCGCCGGAATCGGAACCGGGAACCGAGAACCGGTTAGGAACCGAATACTAAAAAGAAATCTATGTGTTTGCTTATGATAGGTGATAGCCAGAAATCTTCTTTGGTAGCAATTGTTTTGTTGATCCTGATGCATTGAAAGCATATGCTGATTCTAAAGGAATCAAGGTGAA
>BCNH02000006.1:29236120-29252467 GCA_001662345.2 Metrosideros polymorpha var. glaberrima | reverse complement strand
GGCGTCCGATGCATTTTATGGCGAGAAAGAGAAATGGGTGTCGCTGGAGGAGGATGCCGATGGGGAACTGAGGTCATTTGCCCACTGCTTGATGGCTCGTGAGTTGCCTGGGCTAAAATTTGTTCAGAAGTACTCGCCTCATCGAGTGGCCATGCAATTTGGGATGGATCAAGATGTGCCTGGTCGTGTTGCTCCCTGCAACCAGGACCCCAAGATTGCTTGGGCCAACTACAGTAAGTCACTCCAAGATGTGCAGTTGTACATTCCAGCCAGGCTTTACGAACCGTGCATAACAGATCGCTATGCTGAGTGGTGGGCTTCAAGGAGTTCAAATAGATCAATGCAGGGTTTAAAAGGAAGGTTGGGATTTAATGATGACTCAGTTCCTCCTGGTTTTCAGCCGAAAAGCATAAGAGTGGACACGGGTGACTCCAGCGAAGATGATGACAGGCTAACTCTGGGGGAACTTTTGAGGTCCAAAAGGCGAAGAAATGCTGCCGAGAACTACTCACTTGGCGACTGCAACAATTGCTGGGGGATTGATCAAACGCTAAGTTCCTCCTTGCAGAATGCAGAGAAAACCGACATTGAAATGAGAGGTTCACCAATGGCAGCTTTGGAGATGAACAGGCCCCGCGATACTGCTGCTGGAGGAGCTGAAAGAGACAATGAAGAAGGCACAAATGGAATAGGGCAGAGATTTACTGAAGGAGGTTTAGCCGATGAATATGTGGGAGAAAGTAGTGAGTGTTTAACGGTTGGAATCCTAGCGCCGGATCTCGAAGCTCGGATAAGCAAGCTGGAGAGGGCAGTTGCTGAGCGGAAAGCTCGGATTTACCAAATGAAAAGACGCTCCGAAGAATTCGAACTGTGATGCTTTCATGTAAACTGTCTACTGTCCTTCCATGTCTGTAGTATTGGAACTGGATCTCTTCTGAAGTTAATGCTCTTGGATAACATTTCTCTTTCTTCTCCTCCTTATTCTATTATATTTCATTTGTCTTGCTTGGGGTTGGCAGGTATTGATCTCAATGCTTTCTGAATGTTTGGGTTGCTTGTTCCGTTGATCATTTGGCTTGTGTGAGAAATGGAGTGTCATGTATCTGATGCAGTCAGTTGACAAGACTTTCATATTTTGTGAATGTGTGAATATGAACTTTTAAGTTCCATTCCTTACCAAAAAAAAAGAAACTTTTTAAGTTCCAGAAAATCCAAATGAGATCTATCAAATACTGACCGGAGTAATGTCTACTTGAGGCCATGCCCTCGATGTATTCCAGTGTCAAAAGGTTAATTCTTCCGGGGAGTATGTCCTTGATTTTGTAGCATTCTGCCTTCCGATACATCAAGGACTACAATTTGAAGCCTACGATTATTGTATCTTGTTCCGAAAAGATGCTGTTTTTTTATTTTCTGAGAAAGATCGTCCCGATACAGAAATGTCTTGAAATAAAAGCATATTGATTCTTCGCACATTGCGGATGATACCGAGTTGTCTGGTGCAGCACTATGGTGCTGATAAGTTGATCCCTCTGCAATTTCGATGGGAATTCTCCGATTGAAGAACTTTCACTCAAAAAGACTGGTACAAGTGCTTCTGCTCTTCATGCAGTATCTAGTCAAAAAGGGTACTGTTGCTCTTTTCGATTGATCAGATTGCGGAGGGTCATATTGCACTCCTCTAATTTGGAGAAAAGGGTACTTGGAAATTATAACTTATCGCGCCGTTCGTTCTACATCCTCCCGATCCTAGCTGAGGATGTAGCCCGCAAGAAATGAGATTAATCTCCATCTTCAATCAAAGATGGTGTCCAACAGAAAAGAAGAACAAGAAAGCCAATGAATCTTTTCGAGCTGTCTCTGGCTCGTTCGAATGGAATGGCCTAAGAGAGGAGGCTCGCAGTGTGCCCTGAGATCTGATGTACAATTTAGAATTTATACGAGATTAGAATAGTAGAACAGGAAAGCCAACGAACCTTTTCGAGCTGTCTCTGGCTCGTTCAAATGGAATGGCTTGAGAGAGGAGGCTCGTGGTGTGCCCTGAGATCTGATGTACAAATTTAGAATTGTACGAGATTTTTCTGTGGGAAGTCATGTGGTGCAATTGTTGAATATTATCGAGACACAATGCTCTAATTTTGTCGGCTTTACTACGTTATTTGGAGGTCAACCACTAAATGTCTTAGCTGGTAATGCGACGTACAAAACCGTGGTCATTAACTAGATTACCTGAATATGACAATGCCTGACTATAGCTTCTTCCATTATTCCCCATCAATCTTATTCAGTGAAAAATAAAATAAAAATTTCTTCTTTGAGAAAGAGAGACGTTTAAGTTGGGACAACTTTCATGACCCTAATTACGATTTCGGTAAAAATTTCGTTGGACATTTCCTAGGCAACCATATAAGCACAAAAATTACAATTTTATTAATGTACTAATTTTTTGGGGTCTTATCTCTGCATTGAAATGTTATCTAGCCCATAGTTCTGTCCTAACCAGTTGATTTGTTGAACCCGCATTGAGATTGTCACGGTAATCATTCCAAAATCCCATTTTTCATTTTTCCTTGCTTTAAGCAACGAGTCAAGCAAGCTCATTAGAACAATGGTTAATACCACGAAAAATTTCAAACTTATACACATGTAATAAATTTATCTTAAACAAATATTTTGACCATGAAAAATCTCAAATTGGTACACGTGTGATAAATTTATCCCAAACTATTTTTTGATCACGAAAAATCCCAAACTGGTACATTTGTTACCCCAAACTAATACACTTATGATAAATTTATCCTCTCCTAGTTTTCATTAAATTAGGTTAATATTACGAAAAATCTTAAACTGGCACACCTGTAAACTTCAAACTGGTACACTCCATCAATTGTTACGTGTCATTAAACTTAACAATTTAGGTAAAATTTGACGGAAACTAATGAAAGATGAATTTATCACAAATGTACTAATTTGGGGTAAATTTATTACAGGTGTACCAGTTTGGGGTAAATTTGTCACAAACATACCAGTTTAAGGTTTTTCATGATAAAAAAATTAGTTTTTGGTAAATTTATCATAAGTGCACCAACTTAAGATTTTTCATGATATTAACCCTTAGAACAAGGAAGCTTTGTGTTGCATAGGGATACGGCAGGGCATATCCTCAAAGCCTGCTTGCATGGCCGTCTCTCATTGGAAAACACTCAACTCTCTATTATAATATTTGCAACGTTGTAAATGAATTTACGATATGATGTGTGTTGGGAATTACCGCGCAACTACAACAAAATAAAGAGCAAACATCGAGACAGTATTTTATTCTAGTCCATCCTTAAACTAGGGTTACATTCAGTAGATGAGTTCACTATAATTAGCACTTCTCAATTACATCACTAAATTACTAGAGAAAGAGAATATATTGGCAATAGTTATTCATGGGACCCCGTGCTTTTCTATCGATGGGGAGTATTTATCACATCCCAATACTAGCAAGTCAAGTGCGTCGGCTTGGGCTTCCTACCCTCCCCGTGCTCTTTGGGATTTACTATGTACTAAAGCCCATCTTTTGGGTCTTCCACCTTGAGTTATCAATGAAAATTTTATTTAGACCAACAAAAAAAAAAGTGCGTCGGCGCTAGGAACCAAGGTGTTCCAATGCCATGCCGCGGAAGCGGGACGGTGGTGGTGAAGATTGCAGACCTCAGCCAGCCCAATTCATGTCGAGGAACGATTGATTTGTCGCGAGAAGCATTTGCATCGATAGCAGATCCTAACGCCGGCGATATCATCATACAATACCAACAGTACGTGACCTTCTTTTAATCCTGCACGGTTCGTTTCGCCATCACAAAAGCTTTATCGAACAAATCATTAATTGCGGTCCAAATTGTGGTCATGTAGGGCCTAAATTCAGCCGGCAGAAGCTCCGCGGCTTGTCGAGGAACCAATATTCGGAACTATTTCCTTAATAAATAGTAATAATGGAGACTCAAAAATCTCGAGTCCTTACATCTATCACGCTTGCTCAAAAATAGAAAATATGCCCTATAGATAAATGGCATTTCATCTTTTGTCGTAATTGCATTTTCCAGTAGTTTTGACATTTTCTAAAAAGCAAGCGACGTTAACTGAATCATCATTTATTTCAGATAGCAAAAGAAGAAAATGAAATATGCAACGTAAAATTCTAAGTTCCAATTAAATTGTGATTAGATGATGAAAAACATTTTCCAAAAAATTATTTTCCGCGAAAATGATCATATTTTTGGTGTTCGGCTGAAATGTGAAAATGGACTTAAAAATATCTTCTGCTGTTCGGTAAAGAAAATATTTTCCTCAAGAAAATTACGAAAAAAATTCAATTTTTTAAATTTTTTTAATGGATTTTTTTATTCTTTTTCTTTTTCTTTTCTTTCGTTTCTCTTTTTCCTTCTACTTTGCCGATCACTGGCCACGATGACTGTCGACGACCAGCCACAGGCAAACCTCGAGCTCGCCCAAGGCCGGCAAACCTCGAGCTCGCTAGTGGCTAGTCGAAGAAGAAGAAGGCAGAACAAAAATGAACAAAAAATTAAAAAGTCAATTTTTTAAATTAAAAAATCGATTTTTTTAAAAAATAAAAGGAATTGTGTTTTGTGTGGGTGGAAGAAAGAGGAGAGAAAATATTTTCCTCTTTCCTACTTTTGTATGCATTTTTTTAATAGATGAAAAATATTTTTCTTGATTCTTTAATTTTCCACCGCCTAAATACCAAAAAATCCGAAATATATTTTTTGAGAAATTATTTTTTGCGAAACGAACGGTGGGAAAACATGAAAATTGGTCATTAATCCCGCGGGAATCGACTTAATGCAGTAGTACTATGTTGCCAGAAGCGGATTTCAAAGGGAAAAGCGCAGGTACTATTTGAAGCAAACGGTCGCGGTCACGCCTCAGTGCTGTGCTGCTGCTGCGACCTAACCACTCCAGACAACACTCTCTTACTCGTATGCATATCCTTCTTCTCACCTGCGCCTCTCTATCTTCTTCTTCCTCTTCTTCCAACCATTTTGAGCTTCTTTGCCATCTTGATCCTCCATTCCCACTTTCAAAACCATGGAGAACAAGCCCATCTTCATAGTCGAAGAAAGGGAAGAGCTCATGCTCTCTCCGAACGGAGACGCCCACCCGGCCCTAAGAACGGGTCACTTTCTCAAACCCTCCGCGACGGAGCCCGACCCGCCTCCGCTCTTCGCGACCTTATCGCCGCCGGAGAACTTGCCGATCAGCGTCAGGTTCAACAACTGGCGTCAACCAACCAAGGACTGGACCACATGGGTCGATCGCATGGAGCCCGCACACGGGCTCACGTGGAAAAGAGCTGGCATTTACGATGCCATTAAGTGCTCGACGTTCTTGATCCATAGACACACTAGTTTAGTCCTCGGACTCGCTCAGTATTGGTGTCCCGACACGAACACCTTCGTTTTTCCTTGGGGCGAAGCCACCATCACGCTCGAGGACGTGATGGTCTTAGGGGGTTACTCGGTTTGGGGATCCTCCCCTGTTTTGAGCCATCTCGGGAACCAATCGGGGGAGGATGAGATGAAGCTGGAGAAGCTGAAGCTAGCGAGATCCGAGATAATAAAAACGAAACAAAGGAAGGCGGACAGCTGCAAGTGGATGAAGAAATTTATGGGCACTGAGAGCGACATGAGCCATGAGGCCTTCCTCGCGTTTTGGCTGTCTAGGTTTGTGTTCGCGAGCTCTTTCGGTGTGATCACTGTGAGTGTACTGCCGATGGCGATAGGTCTGGCTAGAGGCGCGAGGATTGCGCTCGCGCCGGCTGTTTTAGCTCGTATTTATAGAGATTTAAGTAGGCTGAAGAATGTTTTAGATGGACTAGTTCCCAGGATGAAGGATGGAAATGAAGCGGATGCGGTTTATATAAAAGTGTCGGCGCCGTTTGCTTTGGTTCAGATGTGGGCTTGGGAGAGATTTGCAAACACCATCGGGCCGAATCCTAGAGAGGTTCAGCTAGGGGAGCCTAGGTTCGGTCGATGGCACAAGTCAAAAAAATTGAACCTTCAAAACGTGCATTTCATGATGGGCGAAGCTGGAGTGCAATTTAAATGGCGTCCCTACAGCTTGGCCGTGAATAACTTGGCGTCCTACGCATTTTATGGTGAGAAAGAGAACTGGGTGTCGCTGGAGGAGGATGCTGACGGGGAACTGAGGTCATTCGCTCACTGCTTGATGGCTTGTGAGTTGCCCGGGCTAGATTTTGTCGAGAAGTATTCGCCTCATCGAGTGGCCATGCAATTTGGGATGGATCAAGATATGCCAGGTCGAGTTGTCCCCTGCAACCAGGACCCTGAGATTGCTTGGGACAACTACAGTAAGTCACTCCAAGGTGTGCAATTGTACATTCCAGCGAGGCTTTACAAACCGTGCATAACAGCTCGCTATGCTGAGGGGTGGGCTTCAAGGAGTTCAAATAGATCAATGCAGGGATTAAAAGGAAGGTCGGCAATTAATGATGACCCAGTTCCTCCTGGTTTTCGGCTGAAAAGCATTAGTGTGGACACATCTGAATCCAGCGAAAATGACAATGGGCTAACTTTGGGAGAGTTTTTGAGGTCCAAGAGGCGAAGAAGTGCTACCAGGAGCTGCTTGGTTGGTCTCTGCAACAAATGCTTGCAGAATGATCAAACGCAAAGTTCCTTCTTACAGAATGCGCTTAAAGAAGACACTGGCATCGAAATGAGAGAGTCACCAATGGAACATGTCGAGAGGAATAGGCCCCATGATTCTGCTCCTGGAGGAGCTCAAAGAGACAATGAGGAAGGCACAAATAGAATAGGGCATATCTTTGCTGAAGGACGTATAGATGACGAAAATGCGGGAGAAAGCAGTGAGTGTTTAACAATTGAATTCCTAGCGCTGGATCTTGAAGCCCGGATAAGCAAGCTGGAGAGAGTAGTTGCTATGCAGAAAGCTCGGATTACAAAATGAAAAGTCACTCTGAAGACATGCAACTGTGATGCTTTCACGTGAATTTCTACTGTCCTTGTATGTCTGTAGGTTTCAAACTGGATCTCTTTTATATAAATGCTCTTGACTATCAATTCTTTTCCTTCTCCTTCTTATTCTATTTCATTTCATTTGCTTTTTGGAAGGTTCACAGAGATTGATCTCAATGCTTTGTGAATGTTGAGATTGCTTGTTCTGTTGATTATTCAGCTTGTGTGAGAAAGGGCAATGCTTTGTGGCTGATTTTAGTGTCATGTATCTGATGCAGTGGACAAGGCTTTGTTTTTTGTGAATGTGTGAAAATGAATTTTTAAGTTCTAGAAAAATCCGTATGAAAAATTAAGTGCCATCGGCTTTTTAATGACCATCATCTATCAAATACTGGTAGGAGTAATGCCTGCTGAGGATATCCCCTGCACAACGTATTTTCCAGGGTCAAAAACTTATTTTTCCTGGGAATATGTCCAAGATCTTGTATCATTCTGTCTTCCGTCATGTGGAGGACTAGACTCAAAGCCTATGATTATTGTATCTAGTTCTGAAAAGATGCCTCTTTTTTTTTTACAAAGATCATCCTGATACAAAAATGTCTTGAAAATGAAAATTTCTTGATTCTTCTCATTTCAGATGATACGAAGTCGACTTATGCAACAGTTTTTGTTTCAATTGAGCTAGTTCACCTGTTAAGTCTGGCCAAATACAGTCAAAAGAGCTGTACTGTTAATTATTTGATTCCTCTGCAATTTTGACCGGAATTCTCAAATTGAAGAACTTTCACTCAAATGGAATGGTACATGTGCTTTTGCTCCTCATGCAATATTAAGTCAAAAAGGGTACTGTTGCTCATTTGGGTTGATCAGATTGCGGAGCGTCATATTGCAGTTCACCAATTTGGAGAAAAGGGTACTTGGAAAACTTGATCGCTCCATTCGTTCTACGTCCTAGCTGAGGATATGTCCCACAAGAAATGAGATTATTTCCATCCATCTTTAGTCAAAGATGGTGTAGAACAGAGAAGTGGAAGAACAAAGCCAATTAACCTTTTCGAGCTCGTTAAGCTGGAATGACCTGAGAGAGTAGGCTGGGTTGTGCCCTGAGATCGGATGTGCAATTTAAAATCGTGAAAGTTTATTATTAGGAAGGAAGAGGTCCAGAGAAGAAACAAGCTAAATATGATAAACAAAAGATCAGGCACAGAGAGGGAGGCAGCTAAGCAAACGTGTGCACCTGTCTCTCTTTTCTTAATTTTAGCAAATTGCAGTTATAATGGGGTCTCTCTCATCCTCTGCGAACTCCATGGGCGGAGAGAGCATTGCAGGGCAAGATGATCCAAGTAAACATCTTTCTGCATTCTTGTGTTTGCCCAGAGACCTAAAAAAAAAAAAACTGGTTCCTTCCAGGGGTAAAAGAATCTTTTTCTCTTTTTTGGGGGTGGGGTTTGAGATCTGCTATGATTCCAAATTTTGTGTGATCGGTCTAACCTCAGGAGATATTGTTTCTGAGTTTTTGATGGTGGTTGTATCTGAGTACGTGCGGATTGAAAGTGCTACGAGGAGGAGAAAATGAGCTGTTTCCGATGTTGCATGTCCGAAAGAAAAATCGCCCGAAAATCATTGAAGAAGAGCATTCAAGAATACCATGACACAAAGACTCTGGCCTCATTCGCCAACATCTCCTTCAAATCAGGTAACAAACTCACATAATTTGTTGCTGAATGATCTGTTGGTCTGGGTCTGTCTTTGTCCAAATATGATATAACAGATACTTGTCATTGATGATTCTGCATTTTCTCTTTGTGAAATATGTCCATGGATCGATAGAAAAAGACGTGCTTGTAAGATACTTTCGATATAATCCAACTACAATTGAACATTGGATTAGGATCTTCTCGAAGGCTAATTGTGAAATTCTGGAGGCTCCACTCATGTTGCATTATATCTTCGTGCTTTCAAATTCAAGCGACTTTTCAGTTCCTACCATGTTTGTATGCTCATATACAGTGATATCTCCTTGAATTGCTTGAAGAATCTTGGTACTCACGTCATAGTCTCTGAATCAAATCATGATTCGGAGTTCTGTATGTGTAAATTCTTTGGATGTATGGAAAGCAAGTGTTAACCTAGCACAGAGAGAGAGAGAGAGAGAGAGAGAGAGAGAGAGAGAGAGAGAGGATTAAGGAAGTTAATCACCATCTTTGACCATGTCTTACAACTTTGGATTGTCCTGAAAGTTCAAGGCATGAGCACTGCCAAACTGATCAAGAAAAAATTTCCCTTGATGCAGATAGCAGCAGGCGCAGATACATAACTGAAGAAATCAAAAAGATCGGAAAAGGGAACATCGCAGCTCAGATATTTACATTCAGGGAGCTGTGCGTTGCAACAAAGAATTTCAACCCCGATTCTCTAATCGGTGAAGGCGGTTTTGGGAGAGTGTACAAAGGACATATAGAGAGCAAAAATCAAGTAATGTCGTGAAATATCTCCCTCCCCTTTGTGTCTTATCTTGTTGCTAAAAGAAAAAAAAAAACTGAATTAACAGCTAATACGCACTGTCGTGTGTCGAGCATTACTTATCAGGTGGTTGCCGTTAAGCAACTCGACCGGAATGGGTTTCAAGGGAATAGGGAGTTCCTTGTGGAGGTGTTGATGTTGAGTCTGCTACACCATCCTAACCTCGTCAATTTGGTTGGATATTGTGCTGACGGAGATCAGAGGGTTCTTGTATATGAGTTCATGTCTAATGGTTCCCTAGAGGACCATCTTCTCGGTAAGTTTGGCATCTGAGTATAGTTCTCCGAAACAAACTAACTGAAATTGTCCTGAAGTTGATCTCAAATTTTGAAAACAAAAACATGTAGGTTGATTCCTGAATGCTTTTTTCATGGACTTTTTCAGAACTGCCTCCAGGGAAGGCACCCTTGGATTGGAACACCAGGATGAAAATCGCTTCAGGAGCCGCGAGAGGGCTTGAGTACTTGCATGAGCAGGCCAATCCCCCTGTGATATACCGTGATTTCAAGGCATCCAACATACTACTAGACGAGGAATTCAACCCGAAGCTCTCTGATTTTGGGCTTGCGAAGCTAGGTCCCACAGGGGACAAGAGCCATGTGTCGACGCGGGTCATGGGCACTTACGGCTACTGCGCACCTGAATATGCGCTGACCGGCCAATTGACAACGAAGTCTGATGTGTACAGCTTTGGGGTTGTTTTCCTGGAGATTATCACGGGAAGGAGAGTAATTGACAATACAAGGCCAACTGAAGAGCAGAACTTAGTGGCTTGGGTAGGTCCGAAAGGTTTTCAACCTTCTACTGAATAATCTGCCTCTCATAAAATACAACTCTTTAACATTTTCAAATTGATGGTAGCAATGCCTGATAATTTTTTTTTAATACGACTCTCATTTGTACATCTGGAGATAATTTTTATCAGTCTACTAGGCCTATCAGGATCAAAAAACATTTTCAAGCCTTGAGCTGATGAAATTACTTGACCTTGCTCTTAGGCACAACCTCTATTCAAGGACAGAAGGAAGTTCACATTAATGGCTGACCCATTGCTCGAGGGGGCCTACCCGATAAAGGGTCTTTACCAGGCTCTCGCAGTCGCGGCTATGTGCCTTCAGGAGGAGGCGAGCACTCGACCTCTGATCAGCGATGTCGTGACGGCCCTCGAGTATTTGGCAAACAGGAACAAGCAAGATGAAAATGTTGCTGAAGAGAATGGTGCCAAGGGTGATTTTCCTGGTGCAGGAAAAGATGGAGCAGAAATGGAGACCGATAGTTAGAGGTGATGATGAGAGAAAATGCCACTGGGGGAGTCTAAAAAGAGAAGAAAGGAAATTGTATGGTTCGATCCAAACTTGTATAAAACCTTCCATAACCATGCAAATGTCATCTCCTCTGATTTTTTGTTCTGTTGCCAAGCTGCTGTCACGCTATATCGTGATGTCCTATCCGTGTAGGACTACGAAGGAATTTCGCAATTTTAGCAATAATGCTTTCCCGACACTTTGAATATCGAAAATTATGTCGAAAAAAACTCTAATTTTCTACGTATTCTGTGAATTTCAAAACTTGCACTTTCTTATGATATGTGCAATGGGTACTTGGAAAATCAACGAGACATTTGAATACTTCTTCGTGAAAATTCAAATCATTATCAAATTAGCCCGCTGGGCCGTCACGTCATTCCAAATCGTAACCTTCAAGTCTTCGCAAAACATAAGAGACCGACCGACCGGCCGACCCGCCTCGGCAATAATTGGAGTGCCATCGTCGTTTCGAAGTTTGACCGGCTCGTCAAAATCGCAGATAAGGACACGGAGATCGTCAGCGGCTGCTTTGCGATTCGATGCGAAGCTGTCGTGTTGTTCTCCGCAAGACGATGATGGCGAAGTTGTCATTGATGTGAAGATCTCGGAGGAGCTTCTTTTTTATTTTGTCTCGAGAATCTCAGTCCCTTTCGAAGGTTCCGCGACGAGGAAAGGGTCTTCGGTTTGATTATTCCGACGTGATCTTTGTTGGATCTGCTCCGATCTACTCGGTTGTCCGAACGCTTCTAGGTATTCTGCTTGGTCTCGATGCGAATCGTCTGCTTCGTGGGTTACGGAGTTTGCTCTCGCTGCGATTCTCTCGAGTTGAGGTTTTGACCTTCAGGCGAATGAGTTCCAGCATCTGCCGGACTAATGAGTCCGGAAGGACGGTTTGTTTGGGTTCTGTGAGTTGTCGATGCGCTCGGAGTTGCTCAGCTGTTGCTCTTCGGACTGATTTCTCTCGCTGAATACTTTGCTTTAGATTCCAGTTTCGCTTTATGGGAAAGCGTTTGTTTTGGGTGGAAATAGATTTGAGCTGAAATGTGTAGATTTCTTGGAGTTGGGAGGTATCTCCACTGCGAATCAGGCACTTGTCTTGTGATTTCATAATCAACAGTTACATCTCTTGCGAAAAGTTTGAAACTTTCTTGTACCCCTTTTGCAGAATCTCTATGGAAATATAGGATTTGAACTTCGAACTCGATGCACATTAATACCGTTCAATGTTCATTAGCTTTGTCGATGGCTTTAGTTGCTGTTGCAATTTGCTTATGTTAAACCTTGGTCGACTGCACTTAAATTTCGTTCCTGAACTGTCGGTCTTTGTCATTCACCTGTCTGGAATTTTGATACAATTATGACCTTATTGTGGACATGAATTTTCTTGTTGAGACTTAGCATCAACAGGAGGGTTTGGTGCATGTGCCAAGAGTAAGACGTCGGTTGAACTTGTCGGCGCTGTTTTAAGATCTTTATGTAAATTTAAAATGCTTCCCATATTTCACATGTACATTCAAGAATTTACATGCTCCAAACTAGTGGTACTACAGGAAATGTTTGCAACTGCTATTCTGATTAGTGATCTCTGCATTCCGTTCTTTTCAGGAACTCTTCTGCCGGAAGAATTACCTTATACTGTCGATTGGACTGTCCAGCAACATGGTTCAGACGCTGGAAGCTATCAAAGGTGGTGGAGGATCCATCAGGATTGGAACCACTGGTACAATCAGTTCGCTGATGACGAGAGAATTAGAATCCATCAAGTCTGCTCCTAAGACGCCAATCTCTCCTAGAAATCGACCTCGGCCACATGTGGTTTCCATTTCCTGCAAGGCCACTACTCCTAAAAGACCACAACAGAGGAAGTCAATGGATGGAGCGAGCAGCAGCAACTGTGCTGATGAAAGAAGCCCGGAGGTTCCTCGGAAAACAAAAGGTCATGCCAGGACTAACACTCAACTCCCGATGCTCGCAGGCGATGATGTTGCTCTTGAAGGAACTCCAGTGAGGAGGAAAACTGACAAAAAGGTAACTAACATTGTTGAGGTTGTGGATATAAGATGTGGCAATGCTGATAGAGCTTGGGCGAGCCCTATAGCTAACCGGCTTAAGAAGCTCAGCTTCTCAAAGCTCTCTGAGAGTATTGTCTAGGCTTGGAGATTCGTCTCCAATTTGAGGTTTCTGTAGTTGAAACTGGAAGTGCCAACAGGCCTTCTGTTGTCTGAAACCTCAACCATAGAACATATGCTTGGCACAAGCCTATTGCTGTTCCCTCTCCTTTTCTTTTTATGGGTCAAGAGAGAACCAGATGTAGGTTTGGCAGGATTGCTAGAGGAAGCCATGTCTGTGACGCGAGGTCGAGGCTTCTGTGAATTCTCTCTACAGCTCAACTCAACCTTTCTGAAATACTCGATTTCCTGCATAATAAGGGATCCAATGGTGCCCTTTGTCCCTATTTCGACAGGAGCAGCCATTTTTTGAGGGATTTCTCTGTCGCTTGGTCTGGATTTATACATGTTCTCTATGTCAGGAGCTATGGAAGCTTGATAATGAAGAGAGGTGGGTTTGGTTTCTTGTCTTGGTGGGAAGATTGCTTTAAATCTGAGGCACTGGGTGTTCTGGTCTTATAGCTAGTGTATTCACATGAATTCTGAACCTTAAGTCTTCTATCTGAAAGTGAACCCCTGTAGACTTGTCCTACTTGGTGGATGGGATAGTGACATACAGTCACTTTATTCATGTGCTTGCAGTTAAAACCATTCAAGGTGCTAACCAACTGTCACTTTTCTCTACCTTCTAAATGATGCTCTTATTGTTTGCTTAAATATGATAATGCTAGTCACAAGCATTATGTCAATATGGGAAATGGGAGATAGTTTTTATGATTTGTTTCAACATACGTAGTTTTGTGTCAATGTGGTAAATTTGAAGGAACTTCTGTCAAAATCTGGTAACTTGCTCTCATCTAAACGTTCCTGATTTTTTTCGTTGTAAATTGTGATTTTCAGCTCGATTAGCAATGGAAATGCCTGGAATTTACAGTACAGGTTGAAATTGACACTGGATGATGATTCATGTGGCACTACATGCAGTGACTCTAGAATTGGCAAACCACCACATGCTAGATAATTAGGATGAAGGAGACTCTTTCTTTTCATTTTCAAGGAAGCTGTGATATGCTTTTCCCATGACTTCAGTGCCAAGTGAAAACAATAGGACTAGGTGCCTGATTTGGTGGAGCGCAACTTGATTGCTTCACAGGGCATGGATAATGGGTGTGGTTGTGATTGCATCTGCCGGTCCTTTTCTCCATCTTCATGAGGAAACTGTGATTGAAATTCCTTTATGGATGCGGGTAAGAGATGGGTATCTCCCCAGTTATTGTCACCTTCCCAGACCCTTTTGTAAGCAAATGACCCTTCAATGGTATTGAAGGGACCGATCCAGAATTGGGTGCTCGTGTCCTTCAAAACTTCTGGGGCCATTTGGTGAATCTGTACTTGCCATAACTAGGAAGGCAGGTGAAATGCGTGGCTTTGCATTTGAATTTGAACGCAGTTGAAGTTGTTTAGCTAAGGGTTAATACCACGAAAAATTTCAAATTGATACGTATGTGATAAATTTATTCCAAATTATTTTTTTTTATCACAAAAAATTCTAAACTTGTACATTTATGATAAATTCACTTTAAACTGATACATTTGTGATAAATTTACCCTTCGTCAGTTTGTCAAGTTTTACTGTCGAATTGTTGAATTTGATAACACGTGACAGTTGATGGGGTGTATTAGTTTTGGATTTTATCTTCTGTTTGTCTCAAGTTTGTCAGTTTAAGATTTTTTATGGTATTAATTCAATTTAACGACAATTAATGGAAGATAAATTTATCATAGATGTATCAGTTTAGAGTAAATTTGTATAAATATACAAATTTGAAGTTTTTCATGATTAAAAAAATTAGTTTGGAGTAAATTTGTTATATATGTATCAATTTAGGATTTTTATGATCAAAAAAGTATTTCGTGATAAATTTGTCATAAATATATTAGTTTGGAGTTTTTCATGGTATTAACTTTTTAGGGAATTGGTTCATCCGCATGAGGACAATGTGTCCGTAGGCACGTAGCGTGGGTCGTTGCGTTTATGGCGACAGCTGTAGTCTTTTGTTGTCTTGTCGAGGCGCACCGAAAGTCCCATAAAAAAAACCTTGGTAGCGTAAAAAGGACTTGTCTCAGCCAAATAATGCAGAGCCTCGTCGGGTGGCTGCTGCTGCTGTTAGGCTTTAGCTATTGGTCTCGAGCTTCAATTATTGTTCTCTGACTCTGAGCAACCTTGATTGAAGCGATGTATTTTTTCCAATTCCAAACTTTTGAAAATGGTTGCTTTTGTCGATCCCACTCTAAAGTTTCACTTCAAGAAAAAAAAAAAAAAAAAAGCGCGTCTTGTTGAAATCTGAACGTTTGGTGTTAAGACACCGAATTTGACATTTCCATTTTTTAGGACGAGAAAAGTCAACCTTGGCCAGTTTTTGACGATGGTTTTGCTTAGGCTTCCCGCTTTTAATCCAAATCTAAGGCTTCTATGAGTTGGTGCTTAGGAGTTACTAGCTACGTAAAATAGTTTGGTCTTTAGCTTAATAGATTGGTTATCTAATAATAAAACATGCTTGATAAAAAAAAACTGAAAGGAAAAAATGAAAACATAAGAAATACTGCTCAGTAAATGGATCCGGTGATTTCCGACCAAAAAAAAAGAAATGGATTTGGCAAAAATTTCACCGGCGACGGATTCTACCGCTTTACCCCCGTCCTGGGTTCATTAATATAGAAGTCCTAAAATTTATCGCGAAAGTACATTCAAATTCTAAAATTTTTCAAAAAAATGTAATTAAATTTTAAAATTTATCAAATTGGTGTAATAAAATTTTTTCGTTAATTTTGCCTAATTTAATTAACAGAAAATGTAGACATAAGTTTTTATATTACTTTCTTGTGACATGTGATTTTGATGTGGCATTTTTTTTGTTATTTTTAAAAGAGAAAAGAGCGGTGCTGATGTGACACCTTCTTCTTTAGTCCAAAGTCTTTCTCCTCCTCCTTCCTCATCCACCAACGCCACCGCCAAGCGCCAACGCCATAAATCACCCTCGTCCATCGCTGAAAGCTTCAAGAAATGGGATCACAAGAGCCTTGGGCAATTGAAATTAAATATGTGAGAAAGTGTGGTGGGTTGCTGGGAGTTTAGGAAGTAAATAGTAATCATTCTGAAGTAGAATTTCTGTTTCAAAAGCACTTCTGAAGTATAAATTAGAGCAGAAATGCGTTTGTTAAAAAATTTCAATTTTATACTTCTAGAGCATCTTTTCACTTCTAGAGCAGAAATGTGTTTACTAAAATAATTTTTTTTATTTATTTCAGAAGTCATTTTCTCCTCTAGAATAAATTTTGGACCACAAAAAAGAAGTAAAATTTTTTTACTTCTCTCCTCTAGAATGAATTTTTTTTTTTTGTCAATTA
>BCNH02000006.1:29160412-29234579 GCA_001662345.2 Metrosideros polymorpha var. glaberrima | reverse complement strand
TGTCTTTCTGTCACACTCAATCAAAATCATGGTGGGTTGTAATCGATCGCAGTGGTCGATAGCAACCGTAGTATGTGGCGACCACCATGAGGCAGTCGCACCTCCTAGTCGACAACTCGGTCTCAGGTCACAATAGTGGTCCGGTTTGCTCATATCTAAGACTTTTGTTCAATTCACTTACCAACATTTATCCGTTTATGAGAAAATTAGCAACTTTTGCAATTCAAAAAGCTAATCCATTTCCTTTCTAGGACCCCACCGTAGAACACCCATATTATTCACCCTCCTTCTTTCGTACCCTGTTCCAAGAACCTCTTTTTTCTTTTCTTTTTTGGTCACTTTCTTTAAGATCCTGCTATTTTAGTTTGTCCGTCATATGGTATATCGAGAGATTGCATGCTAAATCGACCGTCCTTAATTATCATGGGGACGTTGTTAACAAATGTCTCTACGGTACTTGTTAATTATACCAAACATAGTTTAGTTTCGTTTTCATTTCAACACATTGATAGTCCGCCATAGAAACTGGAGAAAAGGCCACAAAAAAACCTTCAAATTGTACCAACTGTGACATAAAAAGTTCCAAACTTAAGCCCATGTAACACATTTATATTCCGTCAATGTTTTGTTAGATGATTTTTAAACAACATCATTTTTATTTTATTTAAGTCACATTTGCGTCATATCGACACCGTTTGTTTTCTGGCGTCTATTTAGGTAGATTCTTAACGGTGCTTATTGATGGAGGGTAGATGTGCCACACATATACAAGTTTGAAATTTTTTGTATCATAGAAAAGAAGTTTAGGGCAAATGTGTTATAGTGGACATAATTTAGGATTTTTTTGTGGCTTTTGCCCTAGAAACGGTGCATTGAAAATGACATACGTTCTTCATTTAAGTGTTTAACAAGCTCCTTAGAGCACTCGTTAACGAAATCCATATCATTTATTCCGATCTATTCCACTAATAGAAATAGCCACTTCATTATGATCGTTTTTAGCCTAATAGTTAATTAGTTCTCAAACACACCCATAGCACTTTTGAGACGATATTGTGTAGAGGATGCAACTTTGGCACGAGAAAATATTAGGTGCAGCTGCTTGCTGGGCACCCAATATTTTCTCCAAGACTCCATATGCTAAAAAATAATAAAAAATGCCCCAATGGATTTCGACGTGCCACCTGAGCAAATTCGGCCGAATAGTTACCGAAAAGACTCGATTGCACTTTTTTTTTTCCAAATGTTTAGATTTTGATTGCTAAAAGACCAAAGTTGAAGACCGCTGTTGCAATTTCCAAAGAGTATACATTTCTGGTTGGGCGGGCCTGGATTGGGCTTGATTGGGCCGATCCGGCTTCATAACTAAATTACATATGGGGACCCGCCCAAATAGATTCGGGTTCATTTGAGCGTCAAGATGCGAGTGGATAAAACTTGCAGGTGACACGGATTTTCCTATTTCCCCTGAGAGAGAGCCGAGCTTCATTCATAGCAATGGCTTCAGTCTCCTGTACCATCCACCACCTGCCCTTCACCTCAAGACCTCCTCCTCCTGCGTCTTCTTGTTTGATCTTAAATTCACAGCTTCTGGGTACAAGAAGCAAGCTGAGTTGGGTAAGACCCGTTAAAATTGGACCGTGCAACGGGTCGAGAGCCAGGTGTTGGTTCAAGTTCGGGAAAAATGGGGTTGATGCTGAAGGTGCCGGCATTTATGGCAGCCAATCTCGTGATGATTTTGACAGAGATGATGTTGAGCAGGTAGGATTATCAGTTTTTTAATGTAAATTCTTTCTCTTTTTACGTGAAGTGGTGATGTAATTTAGTCTGACTGAACTGTGGCTTGGAGTTTCTTTGTCTGGTTGGGATTGTTAATTTGAGGATGAATTGTGGAATCGTGGGCTCATCACATGCTTCGTGCACATCAAGGTTGGACGGTTTTTGAGGATGCAAATGGCTTTAAGAGCGAAAAAGCAAGCATATGTAATGTTGTGAGTTCTTGAAATGACAAATTTGAAGGTCCAGGAAATGGAGTGAGCGAGAGAGCTTCAAGTGTGTGAAATGACAGCCTTATCTCTTCCTACTGTTCATGTACATTTGTCATGTTTTATTAGCAGTGGGAAATTTTCTGCTAACAAATGACAGAGGGAAAGTGGCTTGCTCTGATTACGGGTAAGATTGTCAGCCTGTCAGGTACAAATGACAAGGTTGAAGCAAAGTAGGAGTCAAGTAAATGGTGTGTGATGCCATTGCTTTCGAACTGTTTTACTTCATGTTTTTGCTACTATCTGTCTGAAAATCTTTTGGTCTTCGGTTCTTCTTTTTCGGTTGGATGTTTGGTGTGGAAAGCAAGATGAATTTCATAAGAGTCCTAATCCTCGGACCGTTGAAATTCCGTTCTTGTGGCTTTAGCTTAAGTAGTGAACGAAATGACAAGGTAGAATGTGGGCGCCTGGCAGCATTTGGGGACGAGTCATTTCTGGCTGTGACCAAAAGTTCCATTTCTGAGCAGTATTATGTTTGTGCAAATGAATGAAAGAGGGATTTGTAATGGTATTTGCAGTACTTCAACTATATGGGGATGCTTGCCGTCGAGGGATCATACGACAAGATGGAGGCTCTTTTGAACCAAAACATCCACCCTGTAGATATCTTACTGCTGTTGGCGGCATCGGAAGGCGACAAGCCAAAGATCGAGGAGCTATTAAGGGCCGGGGCTGATTATAACGTCAAGGACGCCGATGGTCGGACTGCGCTTGACAGGGCAGACGAAGAAATCAGGGACTTCATCCTTGGGTTTGCAGTTCAGAAGTCGTGATCAGACTAATTTTTGTGCGATTTTGCATGATTTGTCATATCCATTTTGTGCATCATATATTTTATAGGCCATGTTTTTGGTGCAGATCTTCTCTTCTAGTTACCGTAGTAACTAGTATTGTATTGATCGCTCCATCATCAGTCTCGTCACTCTTGTTATTCCCATTGTAGAACATTACGAGTCTTTGAGGAGGATTGTGGGAAGTGGTCACTCTGAACATCACCAAGTTGAAAAAGAGTTTGGCAAAGCGTTCCTTGCGTTTCAAGAAACAAGGAGATGGGTTTCTTGCTTAATTATACTTGATTACTTCTTGAAAAAATCAAAGATAATTAAAACAGGTGGTCGGATGGGGCACCTGTTTGCTCATTTAGTTGCACTTATCTGCAACGTCTTTAAGATTAATTGACATCCAGCAAAATTCATTGCTTCTGTTCATCTCAAGGCACTGCGCTGTCGACAGTAATAGTGTTGGAAGAGAGTCCGTGACAATTTATGCATCAATTGGATGATATATGCCGGGATTGCTTAAAATTTATCGAAAAATCGCGAAGAGTATCATGTCAACATGTTCCAGGAGGGAAGTCCAGGCCCAGTGTATTTAATGGCACGCTCATTTGAAATAGAGTTGGATAAGCTTCTTTAATGTATCGAATACGCTCGTGAAAGGGTTGAATTGGATAGGGGCTGTCAGCTCTAACTCTGGAAACTGGTTGGTCAAAGCTTGTTGCATGCCGGACATTGACATCATCGCAGCGAGCCGGCTATCCGACATGACTTCACAGTCTTGTGGTGTGTCCTTGATCTTACTTGGGTCATAACCGAACTTTGCTAAGTAACCCTTGTACTTCTCGATGAATTCAGGTCCGGGGTTGGGTGTCCTGGAATAGATCTGTAGAATCACGAAAATCATAAGATATCCTAGTGTCTCATTCTATAAAAAAATTCCAGCCATTGGCCATTGCTCTCCATGTAAAATTAGAAAAGAAACTTATCTTTCACTATCTCAACGAAAATGAGACAGTTACCTGGATGAAACTTCGGTCTTTCGCGCCAGAGACAAGAGAGAAAGTTTTGTAATCGGTAGCTATAACGTCATATGGCTCCTTCGGGATGAATGGCAGTGTAGGGAAACGGAGATAGCACTTCTCTTTGATCATTTCTTGCTTTTCCAAATCAGTTTCCTTTTGCTCCAATTCTTCCTCCGGAGTGCATTGGACATTTCCCCTTATGCCAGTTATGTATCCATCAGGTCCTCCGTGTACACAAAAGGTGTCAACCCGGATTGATGGTGCCTCCATGTCAAATGTATATACTCCCTGTGATGTATCACAAAAACATGTTGCAGCGGCCACCATTGTCATCGCAACAACAATTTAAAGCAGACGAAATAATGGGTTCCGTCATAAGTCCATGTATACCAGTATGCTGCACATTTGATATTTGAACTCTAAACCCGCATTACTAATCCACTCAAAGCTGAGCCGGTATGCCGCAACAAAAGAACTACCAGAATCCTTTTCGATTTCTTTTAAGCACAATAAGAGTATATATTTTAGACATTTCTCCATCTAAGTTGTTCAAATAGGAACATGAATTTTTTTGGGTCCATCTGGTTCGATAAAAAGTTTTCAGTTTTCATAATTAGCGAAAATGAAAATGAAAACAATCTTCTGCTTTCAGTTTATTGTTTTCTTGAAAACGTCTTCGTTCATGAAAAAGACAATATTTCATAGGAATGAGAATTGTAAGAATATATATGGTTGTGTCAGTTTTGTAATCAAAAGCATTATGAAAATTGTGATTTTCTTTTCTCATATGGAGCATTCTTGTTAGAAGTTGACCTTTTTTTCTGGGAGTATTCTTATTGTGAACGTTGACCAATAGAATCGGATATAAAGGTGAGAAAATCATAGGAGAAGGGAAGATTACAAAAAAAATGTTTACTTATGATGGTTTCATGAGGATCCAGTCTTCAAGTAAGATATCAAGTTGTTGGGCAAAGATAAATATATATAACCGATTCTATGGCCATATTTTTTAGTTTTAGATAAGGAGTAGCTACTTTAATGGAAGTAAATCCCACTTTGCAGATTAACATTCATGAAATAAGGAAAAATGAACACAAAAACTGAAAACATGATCACCAAACATGTTTTCACAATATCTATTGTAACACAACCCAACATGTCTTCGGAATTCTATTGTTCATTTCATTGCCATACGTTTTCGCAAACCAAGGACCCTTTGAAATTACCTACAGCCAAACAGGCCCTTTATTCTTCGTTATATACAAACATGCACGCATTGAACAAGATTGCTGTAGCACTTACTTGAGTGCAGTGGCAGTCTTCTTGGCCTTGTCCGGCAAATCCTCGTTTGAGAGATGCCACTTCAAACCATCTTCCTGAATATCTGAGAGGATCAAAATTATCAGCTGTCATACCTCGCATGACCATAAACTTCTGGCTTCCTTCACCTGACCCCTTATCAAATGGCAATGTCATCGCAGTCTCTGCAGAGCTCGCTAGCTGGCATACATTGTGGTGATGTGAGAAATCATTTGCATAAACCTGCCTCACAAATGCAAGCAGATATGAAACATGAAATATCCAATCGAAACATTTTCTAGCTGAACGCAAACAGTGCAGTTCATTTCAAAAGTGGACTATTACAAATCGAAAAGGAGATACAACTTAGACAACTTTCCCCTTTAATATGGTAAAAAATGAGGAAACCACAGGGGAATCATCTAATCCTCTGAAATTTGACTCCAAAATCTGACGCCTAAACAAAGAGCCCATAACTTGATCTGTCAATCACTCAGTCCAATAAGCCTGAACATTATGACTGTGACACACAACTTATGATGAACAGAAAAGTATTGTTGTTCGGCAATGGTTTTACATTGTCTGTGTCAAGCAACGGCGATATTTAACAGATTCACATTTCATCTACACTAAGTGGAACACCTGATCAGAGGGGAAGAGAAATATCAGCGAAGCAGCAATCCCAGTCATTATACTTCTGGTCGCCAGCTTACTTGTAAAAGATTGGTCACTAGAGCATTTCAGGCTTTGTTTTCCCAGCATCACCCTGCATGGGCAGGAGAATTGAGGATAATTCTAAATCAAGTGGAGACAGCGTGACATATGAAACAGGGGCGACTTCCTAAAAACCTTACTCAGGCTCCATAATGAACTGCAACAGTTCTACCATTCCAAAAGCTTGTGTTAATACACGCTGAAACAAGACTCAAGTATCCAAAATGACCATCGAAAAGCTGGGTCTCTCTCAAAACCAAGCAACATAGTGCTAGAACCTTTGACTTCAGTGCCAAGTGCTGTTTACTTATGGCTTCAAAGAAAGATGAGATTAGAGCGAATTTTGCGTGTGGGATGTCGGATTATCTCGAAATAGAACTATTTGAACAATAACTCGAGCCCCAAGAGACAAGTTCGTCAGATATACTAAAAAGAGAATAGCCTATAAAATGGATAAACTAGATTGTGCGGAGGACACGAATCAGGCGTCGATTGCAGCCCACTCGTTCAAATTTCCACTGGCAGTCCAATACATTACTCTCAGTATACCAATTAAGCACGCCAGCCTGAGTATACCTAGCATAACTCAACCAACACATCACGCTCAATCATCAACCACGTTCGATTTTAACAAAGTTGCAGTGACAGCGCAAATGATACCGCGTTGGAGAAGATAACACATGCGAACAAACTCAGCAATTCCTCTGACGCAAACTAACAAGAGACCCAACTCGCAGAGCAACCATTGCATTGGATAAAGATCGCTAACAACAAACATGAGCAAGCACTAACGAAATGTATGCGATTGAAAGAAGAAAGATGGCATTTTGGAACCTGGGTATTGGTGGAGGATCCCGTAATTGAAGAAGAAACTGAGATGTCTGCACATGCGCCATCTCTCTCTCTCTCTCTCTCTCTGAGGGAGCGTGAGCGTAGACTGTACAAGTCCCTTCACAAGCCGTTGAGCCGCTTCTCAGACAGGATCGTTGGAAATATCTGGAAGGACACGGCGTCGTTTACGGACAAGCGGCACGGGCTGCTGAGATGAGATGAGAGATGAATTTAGCTCTTCAATTTCTGTCTCTCCCTGTAAAGATTGGGGTTCACTTGCATGTCATTTGGTGAGATTAGATGCATGCATCAGGGTCCGAAATTATTTTCCCCGATTGACCAGTCTCTTCATTTTCCAATTAAACCTCTGTTGTTCGGAAATTTATATAAGCTATTAAATCTTCTTAAGACGCAACATTTCACATCCCAACATCGGAAATCAAGATATAAGAGTCTTGAACGTGATTTCAAATTTCAAAGCGATTTTTCAACTCAAACACGGAATCTCTCTTTAAATCTTGTATTGCCTTCGGTTTCTTGTTAATTTCAGATAGCAAAAAGTGAAAAGTGTATAATTGATATGTTGATTTTCTTTTCCACCTATCTTCCTTACCTCACAATCCTTCCGTTCTAAACACAATATTGCTGCGCTAAGCAAATTCTATTTTGAAATGATTCGCTAACGTACTTTATTTCACTATTCAAAAAATGAAAAACAAAAATTTCAAGCATCAAAAGAGAAGACTTATTCGGGCTCATTTGATCGTACTCCCAATCCAAGCCAACTGAATCAAATTTTTTAATTGGGCCAATTTGCAACAAGGTCGAATCATTTGATATTATCGGGCTATTGACGCGGTTTTGATTGTATTCCACCATCGCATCATGTTCTCCAAATTCTTATTTTGCCCCTTGTTCTTAAATCTCTCTCTTTCTTTTTCGCTGGATTAGATTGGAAATTAGCCAAGGAGACACGAAAAAAAGGGACAAGCCAAAAGGAAAGAAGGGAAGCAAGAAACAAGAGGAGAAGGATGAAAGAAGGAACTGAACTATTAGCGAGCTTATTCTTATCTTTCCCATAAAGCCTTGTGGGGTTCATACTCTTACTCTCTCTAAATTGTTCATCAAGCATCAATGTTTTGTATATATGTCTCCTAGCTAGAACCAACTGAGTCAACACATGAATTACATCAAAGGTTGCTCCAAGTATATCAAACACACGGAAAGCAAGCAAGAGAACATGAACGTGTTTGTTTTGGGAAAAATTTCATGATATAGGAAAATAGTTTCCAATAAATTCTTTTCCAAGAAAATGTTTTTCCTTTTATAAGGAAAAAGGGGTGAAGAATTTATTTTCCTAATTTTAAGTATGCATATATTTATTCGACTGTAAATAGTTTTTCATTAACTGATCATTTTTAGCAAATCAAATGGGTGAAAATCCAGAAAGCTAAATTCGCCGAAAGTTCTTTTACTCAAATAAACACACCATTTATATTTATATGTATTCATTGATATATTTGTTTGGGTGGAGGCCCAAGTCATCCAAAGATTCGATTTAGACCATTTGTTAGATGAGCATACGAATGTTATCCTAATAGTCACAATCAGCATGGTCCAACCTTTCACGATCTTATGAGACAGTTACTTGCTTGACGGGGCACTCTCTCCTCTCATCATCCCTTTCAATGGCCTCTCCATGCTAGGATTTTCCCCCAAGTTGCAACTACATACACACACATATATATACATCAAGGGTGCTCGTGCAAAAAAAAATAAGGTACCCTAAAATCAAATTTAACAAAATTAAAAATTCACACATTTCAATGGCTTTTCCATCCCGCGATGTTATTTTTTCTCGTCCATTGATTTTTGTAAGAAATATAAGCGATTACTATTGATGAAATATTTCTCAAATCATTTATTTCTCGCGAAACGAGCGAACTCTAAAGAGGTGAACGGCCCCAAGGACAAGAGTAAAGAATGCAAATTAGTGTCATTTTCAGCATGATTAACCAGATGAAACAATGGATCCACTTGGGTTGGGAACTTGGGAAAACAGAGCACCAGACCATTGATGGTCTCCCAAGTAAACAAAAATCGCAACGAGCGAATGGCCATGCGACCACCATCATTGAACGTTTGAGAAATGGAGAGCTTTGTGGTTCGCTTTCGATGTGTCTACACGTGGTTCGACATCAGAACCAGGTCCGAGGATGATGATTCAACCCGAAGCAACCACACCTAATCATGTGCGTCGTTTTCAATTTGTCTTAGCCTCGGCACCTACGCAAAAATTCTGATCGGACCATCGATTGACGATTCTCCTAGTGCTAGAAAAATGGAAGTTTATGATCACATGACATGACCTAGCAGATGGGATTGTACAGGATTCTCGAATCATTGCGGTTTGGTGCCTAATAAGATCTCATATATATATATTTATTATATACCCTGCCCCGTTAGTAATATACATAACGATTTGTGGCGTGAATATTTAATTGAAGTTAGGTGTGGGTATAGATTTTAGGTGTGCGTTCTAATCTTGGACCGCCCTAGAGAAGTCTCCCCATCCAATCGATAGAGGTTGGAAGCTGCAACTTTTTCTCCTTCCCCCCTTTCTTTAATCGCATAAATTTACTCTACTTTTTAATTTTTATATATATTTTTTTTCTGGCGAAGGAATCGAATATGGAGATGCTAATTTCACTAGTTATATTTATATTGAACATTAAAATTGGGCAGCTCTAGTCATCGTTCGGGTTCGTTATGTCATCATGTTTGGCACTAGTAAGGTTGCGCTCAATATTTTTTATGTGACTGCAGGTGAAACTTAGGTGTCCCACCTAAACTTTCGTATTTTTCTCTCTTGCCCCTCAGTTTATTGACTTATGTGATTTAATCCTCTAAGTTTCATGAATCGATAAATTAAAATTTATATATATGGATCAGAGGAAACATTGTGTCAGGTATGCAAATGGCTGCTGCTGCTTCTTTTTTTGTGAGATTTGAGATTTAGCAGGCGCTGCTTTTGAGTTGGTGTGGGAACCTTCAATGACATTTGGAAGTATATTGATTAAGACTTTCTTAGGGACTATTTTAATCATGGACGGTGCATTTGCTTAGGAGAAAAAGGGCAAAGAGATTTTTAATTAAGGAAATGACTTATTTACAGTTTTGCCCCTGACATTTGGAGTTTATCCATACTTCGTGACCTGTACTTCTTTCCAACCCGATATTTAATTGAATTGATATCACGACAATCACTTCGTTCCATCTTGTATTTGTACTTCTCCTGAAGAATTGGTTTGCAACTTCCTTCCGATTTTCCAATTGGTCCACGAAATTCAGCAATTATTTCTAGAGAAGCATCATCACGATGAGTGCGTAGGCTCGATTAAGTGAACCGGATGTTATGAACGGACATCATTTTCTCCAAGTATAAGTGGTCACAAGTCGAGCCTCAAGCAAAGAAGTGGAACACGCTCGATACGTTCGTGCATTCTCTTGGGACGATCATCGAGAGTATAGTATGATTGATCGGCAAGCTTCATACGATCGCATAACAAAAGACGCTATTCTCCGACCATGAACACGTGATGCAAATTTGAAATGACTTTGTTGGATTTAGGTTGTTAATTGCTAAAAATATAAGATAGAATGGAAAGAGAAATTGTGACATCCCTAGATTAACTCACTGAGGTATTGTCCGTTTTGGCCTGTTTTATATCAAGCCTCACGATTTTGTCTTTTAACATACAGGTGGGCACATTTCCAAGAGGTCACCCATCACGGGAGTGCTCCCACCTCAGCATACTTAATTTTAGAGTTTCAAAGCCAAGCGTCGCCATTATGTTAAAAGGCACTTTAGTGAGTTAATTTCAATTTTCACATATATATTCAAGAATCGTTCTCTTCATGTTCGGTTATTCTTGCCATTTTCGCCATTCTAAAAGTCTGCCAGGATCCGCTCTTTGTCTAGGCGCTCTAGCCCCAATGACCACTCTCCGTTCTCGTTGGACCGGGTCGTTATAGATATATTTGTATTTTTGTAGAGGGGGGGTGGTTGTTGGTTGTAAGGAATTTAAATCTTCTTCTGAGCTTGACCTCACAAGGAACTGTTGAGTCTGCCCTTATCCCTGTCATCCCATACTGAACAAATGGCGATACAGCCCTAGCCTCTCAAGTAACCCATGAAACAAACAACAGTTTGATTGAAAGGGGAGGCTTTGGTGCCAACTACCAGGGATGACCCGATACTCTCGATCATGTGCGTAGTTTTGCTCTTTTGTGCACAAAACGCGCCTTGATCTGGATCCACCAATCAAAAAACACCATCTCGTTACCTGACCCTTTCTCGGTGTCAGATGGTCAGGAGGTATCGACCTTAGACTTTTGTCTTGGCAAAACAACACACCAGCATGCGTTATCTTTTTCACAATATATAGTCAGTCCCTTGCATAGATTATTCTTAATTTTTTTTTTTTATCTTAATAGGTTGGTGAAATTTGAACGGATGACCACTCATTTCTAAACTGATAATCCTCTATCGTCTCAATCAATTGCGCCGACCCCACGAAAGTAGACTCCTCTCGTTTTATAGGGCAAGAAAAAGACTATTATGAAAAATTTAATTCTATGAGTTGAACTCTGTTCTATATTATGAAATCCATACTGTTGGAAATAATTACGATACACATAATATTATAAATGTAACGTATTTAGAGAAAATACGTAACGCTGAAAAAAGCGATAACAACTTTAATAATGATCTCGCCAATGAATAAACAATGATACAATTACAAACTAAATTGCTATAAAATTGCAATTGAATTAGACTGGATGTGAGGTACGGATAACCGAATCTCTTTTAAGGCGATTAGTTCCTATCAACGATGCTAAACAACTTCACAAACTATGCCTTCTCAGATACAACACCTCGAACTCGTTTGTATTAGTATTATATGAACAAGATTCTGTCAAACACTTTTCGAAACTAACCCACTTAAAACACGATCCTCTAAAATCTCAAAGACACCACTTAATATATTCCACTTATAAAACGACATAGTATTTTTATACGCAAACTTCTGCACTGATTTTGAAGAGATGCGTCCATCGATGCATTCTCATCATTAATGCCTCTATTAATGCTGCAGTTACATTCGTCCTTAATGAAGCGACGAGTCCGACGGAAGAAGTGCGTCCATTAATGCCTCGTCATTAATGGATGCTTCCATTAATGCTGCAATTACATTCGTCATTAATGCGTAACTTCATTCAAAAAATGGTCCAAAATGCATTCATTAACTCGTCATTAATGCGTCCATTAGCTCCATTCGAAAAATTGAGATATGAAGAAACGAGTGCATTTATGTCGAGCCATTAATAACTATAATTACAACACATACTCCTTGCAAAAGTTCTTTGATTTTCACATTGGAGCCTTCGTCCTCTGCATGTTCAGCAAAACTATGCAAAAAACCGAACTTCGTCGTAGATAAAACCCCCCGAAAATACGACGAAGGATTCCGAAAACGACTCCCTCAAGTCTCCGACCAATTTAATTCGATAGATGCCCCCGGACATTCGCTCGATTTGCATGCATCAAGATAAGACTTCTAAATGTTACTTCTAAGCAAAAGGCGATGCGATGCCAACTCAATCACGCCTCGATTCGAATTCCTATTGGCAGCCCAATTTTCTGTGTGCGCATCGAAGGGTAGCTTCTGATTTGCAGCCATTTTCTGGGCGACCCATCTCAAGTGTTCTTGCTCATTAAAGCAACTCACGCTCTCCCCCATCGCTTTAAATATTTAAAACGCATCACAAGATGCTTGTGCTCTGTTCCATGTCGACAAGGTTCCATTCCCCCTTTAAAGAAAGGAAGGAAGGAAGAAAGCAGCAAAACCAGAAAGAAAAGAAAGCAGAGAGCCCAACTCCCCCAAACTCTTTCCTTTGCCAGACGACCGAAATTGATTTGGCATCTACCGCTTTTACTAAAAAGCTTCGTCAGACCCAATTTGCCAAATTCGAGATTGACCCAAATGCCCCCCCTCTCTTCGTCGAACCCAAGAAGCCGGCAACCTGGACTGTTCTGCCCCTCCCCCATGAACATACCGGTCAACCGTCTCCGCGAGTTATCTATATCACAGTATATGTGAGACATTTCCCTTCCTCTACCCAACACATGATATACTGAAAGTCATCAACACGCAAGGAGACCCGACCACTGATGAGAAAGTTCGTAGCCACCTCCTCCCGTCTCCATGACCGAACTCATTCATGAAGCCACCGGGAAGATGACGCAGCTCTGCCGGAGGATCGTGCGCGTCAACATACGGTGGAGGATCGTCGAGCGGGTCTCGGTGTTCCGGGATTTCTTCCGGTTCATCTGGGAGAGGATCCTCGTTTGCTCCACGGGGCGGCCGGCGGCGGCCCGGTACCGGCGCTTGCCCCGCGGCGGCGGCGGCGGCAACACTCTGTCGGGCATGGAGGCTCTGGAAGGGCCGGCAACGGCGTGCAGCGAGCACGAGATGGATTCGGATTTGGTTTCCCTGAAGATCAGTTTGCTGGGTGATTGCCAGATAGGGAAAACTAGTTTCGTGGTAAGCAAGATGGCGTTCTTGATATTCACCGGAAGTGACTCTTTTCTTCTCTGCTTCCAAGAAGAGCATAAAAATTGGCCCTTTCTCTTCTTTTTCTTTTCTTGATTTTCATCAGAAAGTAAGAACTTCTTCTTATCTTCTTGAATTTTATCAGCCCTTCTCCTTTCTTGGTTGTTACTACTCACTTCTCTACCGGATGATGCCGCCTTTCTGATATATTCGCACAGAACATGCGATGGATACTGATGCGAAATCCCGCAATTTCTCCTTTGCAGATTAAATACGTGGGAGATGAGCAGGAAAAGAGCAGCCTGCAACTGACAGGTTTAAATTTGATGGACAAGACGATGTTTGTTCAAGGAGCCAGAATTTCATTTAGTATTTGGGATGTAGCAGGTAAACTTAAACAGCTTCTTCTTTTCTAGGGGGATATAAGTTCAGAGGAATGATTCAAGATTTTCAGTGATTCTCTTGGAGTTAAGTACCTGATTCTCTATTTTCTGCTTGCGATGGGGGATTTCTGTTTTCTAATTGCAGGTGACAGCAGCTCGGTTGATCATCTGCCTATAGCTTGTAAAGATGCAGTGGCAATTTTGTTCATGTTTGACCTCACTAGTAGGTGTACCTTAAACAGGTCTGCACACATAATGATCATCTCTAATCTTCTTCCCGAAGAATCTTACCGGTCGATTACTTCCGTTTTGCTTGTTAATGATTTCTCGGAAAGGTTTCTTAAGGATTGTTTTTCTTGTGGTGCGGATTTTTTGCAGCGTTGTCGGGTGGTATAGTCAAGCAAGAAAGTGGAATCAGGTACCAAATGCAGTTTTCTGCTTGACATTATTACCTCTCTTCATCATCACATCAACCAATTTGCCATCAAATGAGTAGTTCATATCGACAATAGGAGTTTTGTGGGGGATGCAATCATTGGTGATGAGATTAACCATTGGTCACCACTGATCGATCCCAATGTTGGAGAATCAAGCGTGATGATGATGTGGGTGTTCTTGTGTTTGGAACTTTGGCTACTGGGAATGCTCAGTGATGTGAGGTTGGGAAAATTGGAGTGTCATGAATCATAATGTCAAGTTTCTCTATGTGTAAAAGCATGCACTGCTCATCAAAATGGAGGAGCTTTCTTTGACATCATTACAAAATTACCCCTGAATTGATGATGAGATTGATAATAACAGCAACCCTCTTTCCCCCTTGTTTTCCGCCATCCGTTTATGAACACCGAGTCTTGAAACATTGAAAGTTCATAAGTGTATAGTTTTGCGAAGATCGAGGGCAATTAATTCTGTGTCCACCTTACTTGTATGCAGACAGCTATTCCCGTATTGATCGGGACCAAGTTCGATGATTTCGTCAAGCTTCCTCCAGATTTACAGTGGACCATCATAACCCAGGTAATTACAGACAGCTATCTGAATAAGAATGTCTGAGATGACAGCGAAGAAAGACTGACTCGAGAAGTCTACCCTCTGTCAAACGTTTCCAACGCTTTTGGCTTTTGTGGTGACCTCTCTACGCGTAAAGCATAAGCCATAGGGATGCATGCTTTTTACTAAAGTTGCATTATATACCCTTTATTAATTCACGAAAAAGCTTTTTTTTTTTTTCGAAACATTTACTTTAAATCGAACGATTTTCATGTGTGGGCGCATTCGAGAGATTTGAATTTGCATTTAAACGCAGGCAAGGGCATATGCAAAGGCGATGAAGGCGACCCTTTTCTTCTCGAGCGCGACCCACAACATCAACGTCAACAAGATATTCAAGTTCATAATGGCCAAGCTCTTTAACTTGCCATGGACCCTCGAGAGGAACTTGACCATTGGCGAACCCATCATCGACTTCTAAACGTCTGCCATTCCCTGACCAAAAACCCATTTTGTACATAGCTCAGCAGTTTAGGAGAAAAACACGAGAGAGAGAGAGAAGAAAACGAGGAGAGAGATAGAATGAATAAGTTTCTGTTTTCTTACCTAATTCCCCTTCCTTTCATTTTTCTTCCTTTTTGGTTGATACACTAGAGAGTTTCAGATATCGGAATTCAAGAAAAAGGTTTGGAATTGTTTGATCCCCTCCCATGGCTTCTCTTGAAACTCGGGAATTTGTTGAGATACAAGACATGTAACGTGTCATGCTGTGATATATAAAGCTTATGCAATACCCTATAGAAGATTGGGCTTCACATAATCATAAACCTGAGGGGTCCAGTGTTTGATACTTCCACATTTCATAATTTGGCATTCCTAACAACCTCTGCGTGATAGGAATGCTATGGTACAGAATATTATGGTGCCGTTCTCTTCTCCGATAACCTTGGAGTAATCAATTGGTTACGAAAAGAACTAAGAGAGAAAAAAGGTTGTATGTCTCGTTTAAATGGAAAAGGAAGGGGTTAGAGATTCAAGCAACAGATGGATAACTCCGTTTTGCTGAGCGAATAGTCATGGTAATGGATGAGAAAAGGAGAAGATAGACATTGTATTCATAGATCGAGGTATTCATGAATCGCCCATCAATCCGCACAATGTGCGAGCAGGCCAAGCCTAGCGATTTGGTCCTTTGTAGGAGCAGATCATTGCATCGAAAATAGAACTATAAACAGATCTGATGTCATCTAATACAAGGCATGCACTGGAATGGATCAACAGAACAAACCACGTTATAGATTATTAGATAGTCTGACATGAACAATATGGACACGGTCAAAATCTGTTCTTAAAGCAGTTGAAGGAAATGTAGGAATCTGAAGTAAAACCCCTTCACTGAATATGAAACAGAGGATGGCACATAGTTGAGATGTTATCACAAAACTACACCCGCAAGTATTTAATGGCCGTTTGAACGTCCTTGTCCCCTCTGCCGCTGCAGTTTAGGACGAGCTTAACTCCGTCAGGGAGAGTGGGGCACAGCTTCTCCAAAAAAGCCAGTGCATGGGATGTTTCCAGGGCTGGGATTATGCCCTCCAGCCGTGATAATCTTTTAAAAGCTGCCTCATACAGGGAAACAGAGGAGAATATATCAAAACTAGTAGGATCACACTGTACGCAATAACCAGGGACTCTCACCTCAAAGTACAGAAGTACTCTTCCATAAGCACAAACAAAAAAAATAAGCCACGAATTTGCGTGCGCACACGAGAGAGAGAGAGAGAGATCTCCCACCTTCCAATGCCTCTTCATCAGTGCAGCTATAGTATTCAGCACGTCCGATATCTTTCAGAAAACTATGCTCAGGTCCAACTCCAGGGTAGTCCAAGCTTTATAGGATGCCAAAGAAAGAGTGTCAGCAGAGGGAAACTATAGACAGATCAAAGGAAAGTAAGGGTGTTACTTACCCTGCACTAATCGAGTGGGGTTCAACTATTTGCCCATCTTCATCTTGTAACAAGTAGCTCATGGCTCCATGCAACACACCAACCTCCCCCTTAGTTAAAGTGGCAGCATGTTTACCACTATCCAAGCCAAAACCTGCGGCCTCCACGCCAATCAGCCGAACATCCTTATCATCAACAAATTCATGGAAGAGTCCCATTGCATTTGATCCTCCCCCGATACAGGCAACAAGCACATCTGGTTTTCCACCCCATTTTTCAAAAGCTTGTCTCCGAGTTTCCTTACCAATCACTGCATGGAACTCCCTGACCATCATCGGGTATGGATGAGGCCCAGCAACAGAACCCAAAATGTAATGGGTTGTTTCCACATTTGTCACCCAGTCCCTTATAGCCTCGGATGTAGCATCCTTCAAAGTTGCTGTTCCAGAATGCACTGGTCTAACCTGCAAATGATAACATATACATTATGATTTCAGCAGATGCAATGAAAGAGGGGGAATGTTGATTGAAGGCAGCATCACAGAGTGGACATTCATTCAAATCTTGATCGCTCATATAAAGAGTTGTTTAACACCATCAGACAGAGCTAAGCTTTCACCAACTCCTAATAATGCAGCAGCCACCAAATATATTGTACAGTGCACGAAGCCTATAGTCAAGTACTGTCTAAGACTCCAAGTCCAAACCCAATTAGCAAGAAAAAGTAGCTTCGAGTAGTAGAATAATAAAAGCGAAATCGTCAAGGGAAGAACTGAGAATGGCAGCAGCTAGAAGGAAGCCTGCCGCCAGAAAATGGTCAGATACAGAAACTAGATGATTTTGCAGCATCCAGCAAATCCTTTCACACTTGATTTGTTAATAGCCGGCTCTAATTGCCAGCTCTGATTACAAAATAAGAGTTTTCATCACATCTGAATTATTACATCAAGGCTCCTCCATCACAGTGTTTATCTCAATATGAATTTGATTAACAGACTAACTGCTCACCTTATGTGAATTGGATCTTGGATTCCAAAGAGCAATTGTAATATCAATCATTACGTTGAAAGCTCATGTACGGGAGCATTAAAATAAAAACAAACAGCATTCGGACAAAGGTAAAAGGCCACAGGCCTGCAAGATTTTCCAACTTCATGCAACACGACAATTTGAAGCAAACTAAGATTTCAATAATCACAGAGTCAGACCACCATCACCATCATACGATAAATTCATGGGGATCAAATATAGCACAAGGGCTAATACACAGAGCGCACCTCAGCTCCAAGAAGACGCATTCTGAATACATTAAGTGCTTGCCTCTCCATATCTTGGGCACCCATATATATAATGCACTGCAACCCGAAGCGGGCACAAACTGTAGCAGTTGCAACTCCATGTTGACCAGCTCCAGTTTCAGCAATTATCCGATTTTTGCCCAGTCGCTTCGCAAGCAGAGCCTGAGCAACAGCGTTGTTGATTTTGTGAGCTCCGGTATGGTTGAGATCTTCCCTCTTGAGGAATATGTGCGGCCCTTCGCCATTTAGGCGCCTGTAGTGCTCTGTAAGCCGTTCTGCAAAGTAAAGAGGACTCTCCCTACCAACATAATCTTTCAAAATCCCATCTAACTCTCTCTGCGAAAAACACATATTCATCTCAGGAAGGACTCCAAAATGCCAAAACAACAATACTCTGCGAACTCATGAGAGATGTATGACAGAAAGCTGGAAACCCAAGAAAGTTAAACGAGCTAAAGATGTCAAGGAACCGGGCTAAAGTGCTGTCAAATGACTGACAGAGCAATACTCATGCGGAAAAAAAGGATGGATTGAGAGACATCCATGATACATGATTACAACTACTAATCTCCTCTGTATATGCAAAAACTCGTGCATTTTTCCGAGCAGACTGCTCAAGTAAAACTGAAAAAAAAAAAGTCCAAGAAGAATCTTTACCAATCATTTCAAGAACTCAAACATCTCCATCATCCAGTAAAAAAACACAATTTCCAAAATATTTTACTTTAAACTTCCTTATTGCATACATCAATCAGCGGCTAGCCCGTTGCATCAATTCAAATCGAATAACCGATATAGCGACAAGTCAGAAAACACAAACAAGAAAGCTAGAAACAGCCCCGACAAATTCTCATTCACAAGCAAAAAACAAAACCATTTTGCGGAAAAAGAGAGAAAGAAAATTCGAGAAAACAAGAAAACTCGACAGAACCTGAAACTCATCGTCCCCAGCAAGCGCATGGAAGGCGGACTCGAGCTCGGACAGCGCGTGCATTAGGGTTTCGGGGACATATTTCCCGCCGAACTTCCCGAATCGGCCGAACGAGTCGGGCCTCAGCGATTGGGCGGGCTCGTCCATTCGGACGGCGGGGCCTCGGGCGAGGGTGCAGGAAATCGTGGGTCGGAGCTGGCGGGTCGGAGACGGGCTGACCGTGAATTTCGCGGGCTTGAAGGGCGACAATGGTTGGAGCCGGTGAAGGGTTGGGAATCTGTGGGAGGAGGATGGGGGAGGAGCTTTAATGGAGGCGGCCATCGGCGTAGAGAGAGAGAGAGAGGGGGAAGAGGCTGATGAAGTCGTGGATTTTGAGGAGGCTTGTCTTTTTTTCTCCACAAGGCATGAGATTTCAGGGAATTAAATATGCATAAACATTTATTATTTTATTTATTGGTGTTAGATTTTTGTGGTCTTTCTTAGGAAATTTTTCGTTCGTGACTTACCTACTACTTGGCAAAATTGGACTCGCCATGAATGTAGGGAGAAAGTTTATCCAGAAATAAAGGTCCGAAAGTAATGTGGATATATAGTTTATTTTAGATTAACACGACTTAAAATGTTTTAATTTTCTCTCTCCGAACAACTGATTTTACATTTTGTCTGAAATAATTATGGTTGCTGCAGCTCCAATTTCATAATTATTGTGATGCTCATACGCAAGTCCTATTTCAGGAAGCATTTCTGTGTTAAGATGGGATATTTACCATGGGTTTTACTTTTCACCTTTTTTTTTTTGTGTGAATTCTACGGTATTTAAGCTTTCACTTTCGTCAGGAAGAAATACATAAAACCATTCGAAATCTTTAAATCAGAAACAATCAAAGTATAATTTTTCAGAATTTTTTGAATAGTTATAAGTAGAATTTATCTGAAAAGGTAGTATCCTAATTTCAAATAATAAGTTGAGAAATAAAAATCACTCCATATTTTAACTCAACATCGATGCCACTATTAAAATTTATTATTTTTAATCATTTACTATCTCAACTTCCCGAAGCATATTTTTTCTTTGACATAACATAAGTCCAAACAAATAATCTCAAATTTTAAATATAGTAAAGAAACGGTTTAGTAGTTTTTTTGTTGAGATAGTGGTACTTGGAGGTGTTACTGAGAAGCAAGTGGGAAATTAGACTGATATAAAAGTGATCAGATATAATTGCCAAATAAAAAAGCTCCATAATGGAAAGTAAAGACTAAAATATTTGAAAATGAATATATTTTATTTTTAGCGAAGATTAATTTAGTCATAAACTGAATACGAGTAAATTGGAGAAGAGTTTTACTTTAAAAGGGTGGATTGAAACTGCAAACATCATAAAAAACAAAAATTGAACATTCTACCAAAACTTATGGAATTAGAATTGGAATCTAAATATGGGAATTGAATTGTTGAAACCATATTTTATAATACTTTGACTAAATGAATGAGATAGATACTTAGAACGTAAATAGGAACGATAAGTCTACATTAGTTTTCATAACTCTTTTACTGAATTGAATTCGAAACTAATTAAAAAAATTAATATTGTGTAGACATATCTAATCATCATCCATATTAATTATAAAACAATCACAATCAAGTATGCTCCATTAAAATAATCATTTTTTGGAATAAGTGTATTAGAAGTTCTAAAATTTGTTATGAAAATACAATTGAATTTTAAAACTTGCAAAATGTGTAACTAAGTCCTAAAACTTGTCAAATTGGTGCGATCAAATCATTCCGTTAACTCCGCCTAACTTGGTCGACAAAAAATGCCGACATAGCTTTTAAAAATATTTTCTCTATTTTATATGGGTAAAATGACTCGTTTTGATTCAAATTTGATTTTCAATATATTTTCTACAATTAAATTTAAAAACAAGCTAAATTTAATAGAAGAAGAAGAAGAGGGGTGAGAATGAGGCGGCAGCCCTTGCCACCGGGTTCTCACCTTTTCTTAATTTTTAAATTTAACTCATTTTTTAAATTTTGATTTAAATAATTTTATATTAAAAATTAAATTTAAACCAAAACAAGTTCGTATTAGCTTAATATTTCATGCTTTAGCCATGACATCGTCATGCAAAAAAAAGGAATATTGAAAAAAATATGTCAATGTTTTTCGTTAGTCAAATTGGACGGAATTAACGAAAGGATTCGATTGCATTAATTTGACAAATTTTAGAACTTGGTTGTATTTTTTGTAAATTTAAGTATTCAATTGTATGTTTATAATAAGTTTTAGGACTTTCAATGCACCTATTATTATTATTTTAGCCAATTGTCAGCAATGTTCTTTTATTCAATTTCTTGGAACTTTCTTTCCTGCATTTTTCTTTTCCAACGACCTTTTTTTTTCTTCTGGAAATTCTCTTTCATTGATTTTAATTGACTATATTCAACAAAAACAAAAGATGAAAAAAAAAAGAGAGGGAAAAAACAATTTCACCGTTGTCTCGCGCTCTCTCGCTCTGTCTCCCCGAGCATCGATTCCGGTTCTGCTCACTCGTCTCTCTTCATCAATCGTCATCACCACCACAGGCGCAATACCACAAACAGTTGGTGGATTCACCCCCCATCAATCCGCTTGCCCGAGATAGCGTCGGGCACAAATGGCGGATCGGAACGGAGACTGGGATTTTCATCTCAGGACCCTGTCGAGCAGCGCCAGAGACTCCAATTTCGCCAGCGATCCTGCCTCCGATCCGTCTCTCCTTCACTCGGTGAGCTTCTCCTTCTCATCCACCCCACTATTTTCTCTGTTCGGTTGCTCGGTGGCGAAGAACGACGGCAAAGGAAGGAGGTGAACCGCGAGCGGTGCTCGTGTCCGCGCTCGCTTCCTCATGCGGTGATGTCGAAGAATCAGCTCGAACGAGCTTAGATGAACCGAAAACTTGCGTTTTTACAGTAAGGAATTTGGATGAGCTCTTCGAGCAGTTGCTATGGTTTCTATACATGTGCTTTCGTTCTCTTTTACATTGTCCGCCTGTGGATGATACTTATGAGGCGGTTCTACTTTCTTTTGTTCTTGTTTCAATATTTGGATAGGTGAAGAGGTTGTATGAACTGTGCAAGACTGAAAACTCGGAAGATCTCATTGCGAGGGTGTATCCTCAGATTAATAAGCTTTTTCAACGGGCAGTGGCTGCCTTGTCTCAATCCAGCACCTCTTACGGCCTTCTCTTGCTGGTTTGATATCGTTACCCGTGCTCTCTTTTGTGCATTTACTTGTTCTGTTGCTTTAAATGCCATGGATTTAGGATCACAAATTTCGGCAATGCTCACTGTTCAATATGTCCTTGTATGGAGAGAGAAGGTTGGATTCCCTAAAAGCATCTTACATTTGCATCATCTTTCATCCTCATTCTAATGTGGCGATGCGCAGTGAGATTTGGAGATACTGATAGACCAGTTTTTAGGAAGGATATGTGTAATAGTTTGTTCATAATGCTGCCAGGTATACCGACTAAATATGCATATGCTTGTTTCACCAGCATGAATACTCAATTATTGTATGGTATTCATTGTCCTACTATATTCAGGCGATTCTTCAATTCTTTCTTGACTTTGGGGATGTAGTCCTTCATGATGCTGATACAAGTCTACGGACATTCTTCAGATCATGCTTGAGCCGGTAACGACCTATCTTTCCATGTCCTTTGCACATCTTGATGCGGCTTCACTTTTTTCAAGGATATCGAGAAATGACATACACTAATAGCCACATGGTCTGGAAGCAGATCAGAGAGGCATTCAGCAGAAAACACCAATTTGAAATATCTTATCTGAAAAGGCCAAGAAGTTGATTTTGTTATCTCGATGATCTCAATAATATTACCAACAACCAGGTTTTTCAAAGTCTGATTAATATGCCACATGGCATCAGTTATAGGAGATGCATGGATCCTCCGATTTCCTTGAAAATGACCCTACTGAATTTTCTTTATACCTGCGAATCCCGCGAAACAGCGAATGAACACCCAATGACCAATATAGCATCTTGAAGGCCTGGAATAAGGTTTCCATAGTCCCATGGCAGTCTGGTTGGTGTGAATTACTAAAGAGCAAAGCTGTTGTCATATCTACTTTTCATGAGATGGATAAGCTTTCTTGTATCCACAAAAAAAATTATTCCAACCACTGCCGATTAGCTTTCACATACCAATCATTTACATACTCTTCCATTCTAGAGGCTTGTCCTTGAATATTTACGAGTCAGTGCAGATTAGCTTTTATTCTCCTTACACTTTTCCTGGGGATGTGAATCTTAATTCTTATCCCGATGTTTCTGCAGTGAATTTGCTGATCCGGTGGTTGCAGAAGCCACACTTGATTTTCTTAATACATATAAGAAGAAACTTCTGCATACTTTTCCTACATTGCTCCCGCAGGTATGACACTAATTGTTGCTCTTGATGGTTGGTATTGGTCACTCAATCCCATATAGCCTTCTAGTTAGCATCTTTCGTATCATGTAGCACTTCTGATTTGGCCTGCTTCATGTGAGAAATTAATCGAAAGCAGAAACTGAAAGAAGGGGTCTTTACATACAAATGTACACTGTGCTCTTCTCATCTAAAAATGATTACTTGTAAGGTAACTATGTCTACAATAAATCTGGAAATCAATCAAGAACTCACTGATGACACAATAATGTGTTTGCAGTTTTTCCCACTGTTGCTGAAGTTGATTGCCTGGAATGGAGAGAAGTAAGTTTTCTACCAATGTCTTATTGCTGGTCAGTCCAACCAATATCTCGAGTCTTGCCAGCTGAGCTGGCCATACTGTTTGTGGATTCCATAATCAGGAGACTAGTTATTTTTCATTTTGGTACGTTGCGCATGTTAAACTTTCATTAGTTAGGAAAGTTTAAGATTGGAGAGAAGAAATCATATCTAGAAAGTGAGTAGGAGCACTCAGAATTTAGGTTGGAAAATGAGGTTTCAAAGAGATGGAAATTGGAAGCAACCTTTGGTACTTTACGCTTATTTTCTGGTGTATGCAAACAAGATCTTGCTTTTCCATCCCCACACAAGACTTACCTTCAGATGGTACCGAGGAGAGAAAAAAATTGCTTATATGTGTGTTCTAAGAGCAATTTATTGTTGCGATTGTTTTACGAGGGAATGAGTTAGGATGACAATGGAAGCATGATACGGTAGGTTATAAACCGGATGAGTCATGTTGAGACTTTTAAAAGAAGTAGGATTTCCTTTTAATGTCAACCTCCAATAGATTATATGTGGAAAAATATACGGTATAGTTCGAATTACATAAGGGGTCAGGAGCTTTGCTGTATCCTCTAAACTTTCTTCCGTTGAACTGTTTGGACAATGAATTGCTAGGCTCTTAATATCTGATGGAAGATCAACTAATCAGGATTGATGCGTCTAAAACTGCAGGTTGGAGAAATCATTCTTAAAAATTTTTCCTGGGTTGATAGCCACTGGATCTTTTCTTCCTCTATTTCCGTCTTTAATGGACCTACCAGGTGGATTTACATTCTCTACATTATAACATGTGCACTTTTTTATGGTCTGAACTCCCTACTGCTTTATGGTTCAACTAGTAGTCCACACCGACCCTTATGGTCTGATAAATTTGTCAGCCATATAAATGTTGATTTTAGGATGCTATGGCATGCATGGACTTAATCATGATGGGGAGCTGATGAAACATCCGAACTTTCTCTAATAGTAAAGTAAGAGAAACTTAGTAGGGGTTTCCAAGTTCTCATTTGGAGACAACAGTATCATAATAGGATGTGTGGAGGAAGTATAGATTTTGGCCTGTAGATGTTGAGATTAGTTTGATGATGGTGCTGCTTGCTAGTTCGGTTCTGTATTTCAATGGGTCAGGGACTCCAGTTATAACTGAGTTTATTCCATGCTTCTGGTAAAGCTTGTCAAATTCTTTTTCAACTATCGTCTACACTTGTGACAGATGAATAGGAACTCTCTCTCTCTCTCTCCACTATAAAAACACCTGTGCACACATTGGTGTAGATATTTGGTGCAGGAATGTGCATTTGTGTAATTCTCTGGTAGTAGATTGACTAGTTGGCATACAAAGAAAACCATTCAAATGCTCGTATAGCATCTGCTGTAATTGTTGGTTGCACAACACTCTGTACATCTTTTCTTAAGCTCATACTTTTATGAATTTACCATGTTCCTTTTTGTCTACTCTAGTATTGGTTGTGGCATTAGAGAAGGTAGAACGAAGTTCTGGATCTCTTATTGGAAGCAGCATAGCTTCAATTCAGAAGAGTACGGCACCTGAGGTTATCTCTGGTGCTTAAAAAGCTGGAAGAAGTCAGGCTGTTCTACTGCTGCATTGTTTAATTAAGGGCACACAAATTTTTTATGATTGCAGATGTTACTTGCTCTCATGGATGAAGCATATACTGGATCAATGATCGGCGATGGAGGAGCAGACTCTGAATCTGAGGATAATAACACGATTGATGTTGCTGACCCTCTTTTTCTTGACCTTCTGAAGGATGAAAACGATGGCCTTGCTGTAAGGCTTTTGTTCTCGAGTCTTGTTCTGTTTCCAGATTATGGAGCTAGAGTTCTGTCTCATTGAGAGCGTTAAGTGAATTTAACTTGTTTTATTTAAAGATCATGAAGGGAACCCTCTTGATATCATGGTAGTTTTACTGTGCACTTATTCTTTGGAAGCACAAAGCATATTAGTGTTGATGTTGTCATAATATTTTCATAAACACTTTTGGTCACGTTCATGGTTGAATCCTTTATCTTTAGCTGGCTGATGAAATGAGCTATTAACAATAAAAAGTAATGTTGTAGGAACGTCATTGGACTTCTCCAGGGATGACAGCTGCACTACAGGCTGCAAAAAATAACCCTCAGTCTGAGCGGCTGAAACAGGCATTGCATATAGCTCCCAGGCTCCTTGATGTTTATTTTGCCATAGCTCTATGTGAAGTAAATGACTGTACGTCTTGAATCCTAACATTAGCTGAGAGTCAGTATACATGCTGTTTGTCTTCTTGTGATTCGTTTGTAGAAGTGCTTAACTGTGTCTCACCATTTTACCTCAAACTTTCTTGCAAACGCAGCTTTGATCTGCGCATTGATTCCCCTGCTCATGTCCAGAATTTCCAAAATATTTCCAGACAAAACCTTCTCCTATAAGGTACTCCCTTAATATATTGTGTTTAATAAACTTACTTTGCATTTTCATTACTGTTGCACAAGTATTAAGTAGTGAAGTATAAGGTTAGAGTAGCTGTCATAAGCAGAGATTAGTTGGATCTAGTGGCCTTAAACTAGCATATCCTATGCAGTTTGAGAAGAAGTTAAAACACATGATAGGCAAGACACAAATTTTGCTTACTACTGATTACACTGAACTGCTTCCACAGAGCATATTGGTAAGAGTTAAGAAAAAAAAAATGAAACCATAATTTCTTTGGAAGTTTCTCGTATTAGTTTAATGGAGCTTTTCTCATGAATGACTTAGTGAATTAGCTCTAATTATAAAGGTCACCGGCTCCTTTCAGACCATATTTTTGAGGAATTTTGTCGTTTTTATGTAATGGAGCTGTCTAATGGATAACCCTGTGAAATAGGTCCATTTATACAATTCAACAGCTCCTTTGGATGCAAATGTGATATACTTTTTAACTGTTTTAACGTGATGTTCTATTGTTTGGTAGAGCATGATCAATAACATCTTCGTATTTAAACAACAGTATATTTCACATCCTTTAGAACATCCTTTCTTGCTTGGATGTCATGCATACAAATAATACACTGTTATTTGAAGAGGTTGGGTATTTGCCATTTCCATTGTAGGTTCAAAAGAGGCTCTTGGGATTCATGCTTGCAGCGTTTCAGCGTTCTCCAAACTTTGTTGCTCTTCTGAAGGTAATACCCTGTCAGAAGAATCATTTCCCATATTCTTTCTGCTTCGGTCGTTTAGTTCAGCCAGTCCTAGCAATCATCAGGCAGCATTAACAGTAATGTCATGTCAAAGAAGAGCAAGCTCATAATTCTGTATTTGGGAGTGATTCTTTCTGCCCAAACTTTTGGTAGGCTCCATACAGTTCTATACGATTTGAATATACAAGGAGGAAGGAGCTATGTATACTTCGGTAATTTGTTTTGTTTAGCCACCATTTTGATGGTTTACCTTCCATCTGTGGACTGTGGTATGGAATGACAATAATAGAACGTTTTCATCCTATCACCACATTCCTTGTGGTTTCAGAGGGCACAATCTTTGTTTTCCTTGAGTGACTGTTTTCTGACTGGAATTTATTGATTATCTTCAGTATCCACCTTATTTAAGCTTTATCTAAGGACATGCCCAAATTCTTTGCAGAAACCTATCATGGATAGGCTTGGAGAAGCTTATGATAGTCCTGCAAAGGTCAGAGAATTTCCTTCATATTGCTGCTTCCAGTTAAATTATGCAAATGTCAAAATTATTTGCTATTCTCTTCTCTAGACAGAGTTGGCGCTGCAACTGTGTTGGGCCATTGGGGAGCATGGAGGAGGAGGTGGATCTCACAAAGATGCAGCTCGTGAGCTTTTTGAGAGCTTAGAGCTACTCTTATATGAAAACCTTTCATCCAGGTTAGCTGAGCCATTACCTTTAGGCCCTTACAGTGGACACTTTTGTCCTGCTTCTGCTCTAGTTTGTAGGGGACTTTACTTCCCCATTCTGAAATGCTTCATCCATTATTAGCTGGTGTCATCTTTTGACTACCAGATTACTCATATAGTTTATTTCACGATTTTTTGTGAAGTCGTTTTGGGCTGAGGCAGGATTTGGCTGTTGGATCCAATGGCGACACATCCAGAAAGTCATCACAGGCAAGGCTTTTGTGTTTTGTGATAACAGCAATTGCAAAGCTTGCTACTTACCATCGTGAGCTGCTTCCAAGGGCACGTGTGTCCTTAGGCAAGGTAGGCTGTCTATCTTAATCAGAATGTTTGACAACCGCAGTAAGAGAACAATGCTTTTGTGTATGTAGTCATGTGATATCTTGTCCTTGTTTAGTAAATTCCCTAGTCAGTTGTGAGCTTTGTTAAACATCAATGCCAGATTGTCAACAATTACAATTCCCTAAGTTGCTCTTGCATGACCAGGTAGCACGATCTCGAATATCAGATGGCCGGGTTTGGAGGCGTGCACGAGATTATTTAGGTCTTATGAGTGAGCCTGCAATTTGTATATCTGTCTTGGGGCCCTCACAGCCTTCAGATGAACATATGCAGAGCCCTGGTGTGGTTAACTGGAGTGAAGGTTGCACAAAGATGAATACACATGTTCCCTTTTACATTTTAGGAGAACAAGAAGGTTAGTTTTTTCCTCTTCCTTGTTTTGTTTGGTTGAGAGGTGACAAAAGATTCAGAAATTAAGTTAAAAATTCTCAAAATAGAGAAGGAAATTTGAGCGGTTTTAGTGGATGGTTTGAAGGGCACTCCGTTCTCAGAAGTGCACGAGTGTTCATAGAGTAAATTAGCTAATTATGCCATGACACCACTTATCAAGGTTTGCACAGCACTTTCATGTGCTTTTTCGTTCCATACATCGCTTTTATTTTTCTTTTCAGTTGCTTCTTTGGAGGCACACAGGTTAGTAGAGATTGGTTTTATAACCACTTCTAAGGAAAATAAATCAAAGAAGATTCTTATTTGGATTCAATAGGCACATTATAACGCCCTAAAATTGCTAGAAATATCAATCTGTTGGATCAGTGAAGTGTACTCGAGAAATTAATAATGTCACTGAATTTTTACACTCTACCCCTTTAAATTTGTTTACTTTTCTTTACCTACTCAGAATCTGCTGAAAACCCCTAAGTTCCAAGGCATCTTCAGACAATAAAAGGCTGTGATCCTAGGCTCTTCTCCCAAAAGCTACATCTCCTAGGGATCTTAGGTTACGTATATGCATGGTCATAGCCTCTGCATCTTTTCCAACGTTTGGACCTTGTCATGGTTTCCTCATAGCATTTGGTCCGTGCATTCTATGTTGACTTAATTTCACAAGCAATGGAGTGAATGACTAAGGAACTGCAGTTTACATTCAGCATTCTCTACTTTCGCACATCGCAGGTCCACCTTTCCATGATTTTTCATTTACCGACATCCTCCCCAGCAGATGAAGGTTGCGTGGTTTTTCAGAAAGGCTTGTAAATCTGAAGCTCTTAATTGAAATCAACAGTTCAGTTCAGTGCTCTCTTGTTCTCTTCCAGAGGATTTCGCTGCTACACTGTTCTTTTTTCTTTTTTTGGAAAAAGAATTGGTGTTGAAAATGAAAAGCTCCCTGTATATCCTTTCCATTAAGCATATGTTGTCTCTTGATGCAGCAAAACATGTACTTCAGGGTCAGGTTTCATTATCATCTAATTTCCTGCTTCGAAGAAAAAGAGGAAAATCTCCATTTCCCGGTATACCAGCGAAGCACAGCCTCCTTCAAGAGCAAAAGGCTTGCCACAAAGTCAAGCAGAGAGAGATCAGAGTAGTTGAAAATTTGTGCGTAATTCGCAATTTCAGTCGTTATGATACAACCGAACTCGGAAAAAATTGGAGTAGTTATGGCATATGATGTACCTAGTCTGCATAGTTGGGAGGGCAGATCGGGCCACTTGAAAAATGATTAGTTGGTCGCTTCGAGTGAGCCAAGCCTAGCATCGGAGCATGGAAAGACTTGTGTCCAATTGTATCTGTGATACCATAACGTCATGACATCGTATCTATGAGAGTGCAAGCTTAGCAGTTGGGCAAGGGTCATGACCCAAGTCAAGTGCCCACTTTTACATGATCTTTTTTATTCGACGTGATGTCACAATCGGTCAAAGTTACGTATGTGTATCGCCGGATATGAGCACACACAACGGCAAGGACATTGAATTGAACCATCCTACTCAATGACACAGTGTCTTAACCAAAATAAGGGTGAAAATAGCGCGGTCTTAGTAGAAATGTCCTCTCTTTTTTTCCCCCTCTTTTAGCAAAGAGAAAAAGAAATTCCATTTTAGATGGAAAATTTTCCAACTTAAGTTATTTTATCGACACCACTGATAAGTCAAGATGCAATGACAAACCCTCGTGGCTAAGCTAACCGTGGCCCCGAGTTCGTATTTATCTTAGTTGTATCGGATTGCTCGAAAAGTTTTGATTAAATCTTTTCGACCCACGCAGACGGGGAAATTACTCCCATAGGCAATCGCTATATAATCTATGGGATACCACATAGACATTAGACAGGCCATCCAATGTTTATGAATGGTCCAAACATGACCTGCACCGAGAGATGGTCAACGAAACAGTGACCTCATGCATGCTTTCTGAGCCATAACATTTCACTATTCTAAACGTCGATGTACTACTGAAAGCGAATGCAGAAACAAAGCTTGGACTTCGCAGGCAAACAGGTCAATGGCAGTGAAAAGAAAAGGCCCTTTTCAACGATCTTCTGCATGCAACCGAGCCATGCACGCGAATCAATCCACGCACATCGTGAAATAACAGAACCTACCTCGCCCCAAGCTGCGCATGAGCAGGCATGAGACCTGTACCAGCTCGAGCTAGAAGATCCAACGTCAGAAGAAGCTAGATCCTGTATAAGCAACATATATTCCTTGCTAAACACACGGCATATCATCGCGACACGAAAGATAAGAAGCGGGAGCAAACCGCTTGTCCAAAACGACGCATCACAACATCGGCGTTTAACTTGAAACCCAGGTCAAATCAGACAGCTTATGCAGCTCCCGACGCCTTGTAAAGAGATGTTTTACAACACACAACAAGCGAGAGTCTCGCGGACAGACACGACAGACGGCATAGACAGATTAAAAGAGTTCGAGCCATTTTATTTTATCTATAGCGGATGGCTCGACGGCAGTTTTATCTACAACAGACAGATTCATGTAGCATCCTACGGATCCGCGCAGCCCAATTCCCTCGCCCTTTCCTCCCCCAGAACAACTGCAATAGCAACAAACTCGGTATCAATCTTCAATGCACTTGAAATGAAGGGGGAAAGCATATTAATAACGATACAATCTCAAACAAGGTGGATCATGCAGCTCTACATAGAGTTAGGAAATCACCTAATGATATTTATGTTATCAAGATGTATCTATGCAAGAAATTATATATCATGATAGCACATACTGTACAAATAAATTTGCTAAATATGTGCTAAATAAGAGTTGAATAATGTAGAAATATCTACTATAATCTGGTAGTCTACATTTGACAAATAAAATACACACACGCATATAATTATGCAATGAATCTGTGCTACACTTTGCTTTGTCAATATATACAATTCATGCATGAGCAATATTAATCCAAGATTAATACTCTGAGTACCTAAAGAAACAAAGTAAATAACAATTAGCTTGTTTCCAATACCAACTTAGCGTATAACTCCAAAGAATCTAAAATTGACAAAAGAAAAAAAAATGAGACTTATCTAGAACGAACCATTTAGAATAGAACCGGACTCTCGAAGCAAGATTGGAGAAAAGAGCAAGCTTACTGGTGTAAATGTTGGGTCGCATCCTCCAAACTCTTCTTTGTCGAAGAGCGTCCGCTTCAATTTGAGCCTCCAAAGCAGCATGGATTGCATCGACAGTTTTTGCCATGATCTTGTAGACTCCATCAGCTGTATGACGAGGGAGTATATTACCTCGCACTCTTCTGTGCACGTCCATGACGTGAAACGTGATAGTCAGGAGACTCCTGCGGCTATCTCCTCCAGCCACAGTTGGCTTCTCAGGCAGAATTGCGAAGCCCGAAGGCAGAATCACCACAGAATCCGGGTTTCCACCGCTTAAGAGCGAGGCCAACGCTCCAAGGTCGACAGGAGCATAAACAATGTAAGAGCCTGTGGGGTCTGAGTAAGCGTTTTGCATGTAAAGGACAGAGGCGTGGTTCGGAGCCGGCTGCGAAGAGAAGGAGGCAAAGCTATCAAGCTAGATGTGGTAATGAGTATGGGATCTGATAAAGCGAGGATAAAAAGAGATTTAGAACTTACCTCCACTTGCATAATGGACACACGAGTCGCTGGATCTGCTCCAGTGGAGATGTATGTGGCTTCCCGAATGACCCGTTCATAAGAGAGAGCATCCCACTAAAAAAGGGCAGGAGGAAAGTACCAAAATCAGCTAATAATATGAGACTATGACTAAGCGTGTCGCTTAACCAAGGTGCTGGTATAATTCCGGTATCGACATTCGCCACGAGCAGATAAATGCACCCTTTGTCGATCCAACGAAAACTTTATCTTTCTCCATAACAATCGTTTAGTTGTATAGGAATTTGACGTATTGATACACGCATCAAATCGCGAGCATTCAAGCAAAAGCAAGAAGCAATTCAAGAAACACTTCTGCATGATGTGTCTTAATTGACAAAGATCATTATGAGATCCCACGCTTACATAACTAAAGTCAAAATCTCCGTACTATGAGACCACTGAACGGTTCTATGGCCATTAAATTAAGGTCGATTTTTGTATGAGGACTTATGAGATAGGCATATATGTATGCATGCCTGAATTTGAAAACAAAAATCGCACGCGTGAGTTCCTAAAGAAAAATATTTCATCTTTGTCAGCATCATCTGCCAAAGCTAATCTTTCCACCAGCAATACCCAAAGCAAAGATCACCTGAACTTATTCATTTCAATGCACAGGCAGTTCTGTATGTTTTAAATGGTTCACTCAGTGAAGCGTATCTCAATAAAACAATTCATCAGCATATGATAATAGAAAAAATACTGCACTCCATCGTCATTCATTTGCTAATTTGTTTTTTTAAGTATCGATGTAGGCTGCGTAGTACCTTATCTCGGAGGGTCCCGTCAGAGAGGAAATTGAACAGCTTTTTGACCGGAAAGGGAAGGCAAACTGAGGTGGTGAAAGCAATGGAAGATCCAGGAGGCTTCCCAATGTCTCCGCCATAGTTGGTGCTCGTGGCCATCCTCATATCTTTCGCTTCACTTGCTTCTGACAATAGAGACCACATATTTGATGCACTGCCATTCACTTCATCCAAGTAAGTTCTCATCATTCTCTCAGCCAGTCTCAAAAGATTCTCCCTCCCACTTTGTGATATCACCACTGCACACGACACGCCGAAAATCATAAAGAAGGTGTTAGCTAATAATTGCATCAATCATCATGAAACTATTTTAATCATAAAAGAATAACAAGAAAAGGGTTTTATTTAATTTTTCTTTTTGGTGTGTGTGTGAAGTTTTACCATTGTTGTATGTGGTATTCTGATTAGGCACCATTTGAGCTTCAAGCCATTCAGCTTGTCTGGTGATGGCAGAAATCCAACTCTTTGCACCAAATGCAAATCCAGAGGTAACAATTGGCCTGTAGATGGTATGGATTGAGGAGTGGTCCACTCCTCCATTCTCAACCCAAGTGACCTAAATGCACATAAAACACAATTGGGAACATAATTATAACCGTGCCATTCCCTGTTTAATTTCATGTTTTTTCCTGTTATGCATGTGTATGTATCATAAGTAGCTATACATAGATGGTTATATCAATTAAACTGAACATAATAAGTGTTGATTATTGTCAAACCTTAGAGGAACCATTTGGTAATTCTTGTATCAGACAACCTGATGGCCTCCTTTGGTACTTGATGAATGAACAATGGAACATGCACTCTAGTGAAAAATCGACTACTCCCCACAGGTCCCAGTCAAGCTGTTTGCAGTACCTAGCAAAGTAAACGGATCTCGCGGGAACAAGTGCCGTAGGGATGTGAAATTCTGCAGACATCTAGGAGACAGATTAAAGAAAAAAGAATTAGCTAGTGTTGGAAATGACTGTTTAAATCTATGAAACTTCTAGTTTGCACACATAGGTGCATTGTCTAACTAGCTTGGAAACTATCTAGGAATCAAAGATGAGAAAAGGACACTTAAATCATTGATCGAGGTTTAGGCAGTATAAATGATAAGACTCATAGCACACTGGTATTCTATTTTGAGAGTGAAAAAAAATAAGGCAGTGTTCACATCATAAATATTTTGATAGTTCTCGCTAGAAGTGAACACCTTGTCCCCAACCACAAGCTCAAAGACATGTATTCATGCAATTTTCGTTCCGTAGATAATGTAAATGCTACTGTTTGAACAAGGTCATCTAAAACATCAATTGTTATTCAAGGAACGGTGAGAAACTTGGGAAATATTCTCAACATTCTCGGACAATTATTCCACAACAATGGTAAGGGAGATATGGAAAGGCTCAGCCAATATATGCTGGTTTTTCATGCACTTATTGATGCGATACTAATGCATCTTTACTCATATATAGGTCGATATGATACGTGAACGGACATAGGGAAATCACGTTGGCTACTTACATTTCGTGAACTCCTATGATCGACAATATGGGGTGACAAACAAACAATTTTATAGCCACGTACTCTCATAATACGGTTAGAATACAAGAAATCTCATACATACCACTTGTAAATTCCCATCATAAGTCCCTGGAGTGCCGGGATACAAGACTCCTAAAAGAGCGGGCCTCGACACGATGTTGGAGAACTTAGCCGACCATTGATTCTGAGAATGATCCCCAAAAAAAAAAAGGAACATTAGTGTGTTGAAAACAAAACATTCTATGTATGTTGACTAGTTAATAAGGAAACCAGTCACACCACATCCATAAGCATTGCAACAATTCGAAACCGATCCATATTGATGACAGCAGTTTCTCGGGAAGCTTCAGTCTTAAGCCTTCCTATTGTAGGAACTCTCAGCAGATGCTCGGGGTATGGACTCAGAAATTGAATGGTGTTAGATGGATTTGGCCCGTTATCGGCCACTACCTCAGGGAACAGATCCCATAGAGGTCGATCTTGCTTCTGAAACACGCGTTTGTACTCAGAATCATGTAATAGCTCGGTCACGCCATCGTCTTGGAGTTGCCATAGTGGTTCTCCGATCTGGGCCACCGTCATTAACTCCTCCATTGCGTCCAATGATCTTCCAAATATTGATCGCTTCGTGGTCTCGGAAGTTATCGAGACTTGCATTAATAGATCAGTGGCCCTGGAAGCTCCCCCTCCTACATTCGAGCCTGATGCACAATCAGAAACACCACTTGCCTGCGGTGTATGCTGAGCTCCAGAAGACTCAGGAGATTGCTTAGCATGAGCATTGGTTTGAAAGAAGTCGATCATCTGTGGTTAATCAGAGAGAGATTTAGTAGGTGATTAGAGAACTTTGGATTTTAACATGAATAGAACATTCGATTGAATATTAGGCTTTTAGGGTTTGGCTAAAATATCATGATGAAACCAATCTGCACACACCCATGTCTATATCACTCTCTTCATGGACCTGATCACTATCCTTCTTACAAGTGCGAAAAACCATTGTCAGGGTTTATTTTATGCAGTTTGCATGCTGAGATGAGACGAGTAATCACCTTGACATCAGCTTCAGGTTGTAACCCTAGGTCCATCCCTTCATCGGGAGCGGGATTTGATTGTTCAGAACTGTAAAAGGGGGCAAAAAAAAAGGGGGTTACAAGTCACAGCATTTTCTCAACAGAAACACAGTGACAAGATAAGAATGATTGCATATAAAAAAAAAAAACAGAACTGACGACAAGATGCTGGTGAGATATATATATATATATATATTTTCAAATCTGAGGAGAAAATTCTACAATTAAAAATTTTATAATAAAAAGAAAAAAGAAAAAACCCTACTGCTCCACTGGATTAGGCTGAGGATCAGCCCTTGCAGGATCATATTCGGGATCAACCATAGGAAAGAGCGGGAGCTCCTCGATCTCCCTCTTCACTGCCCCATCATTGTTAACTTCGCCACTGTCCATTTTATTCATCTGTACAGGAAAAAAAGATGAGATTTTTTCCGGTTTAGCTCACATTTCCTTTAGACCCTTTACTTTACAGAAGAAAATTCAACAGAAAGCCTCATAAAAGATAAACCAAAGCTGAAAAATGACAAGATCAAGATAATTTTTTCCTTCTGGGTCAAGTCAACATATTTCATGTATCAAAACTCACAAGGAAACCTATCCTTTTTTTTTTTTTTCTTTCGGAGAAATGACATGATCAACACAATTTGTAGAACATATATCGATAAAAGTTTAAAAGATAAAAAATGATCAGGAAAAAAATGAAGGAAAAAAGTCATTTCCTTGAGACACTTGTATCTACAAGATCTAGACAACCAAATTGTCAGCAGACTCATATATTGAAAAAAGATCACACCTTTATTTCTTCTAGGTTAGTTCAACACACTTCATGTATCAAAACTCATCAAAAAAACCCATCCGTTTTTTTCTTTTGGAGAAATGACATGATCAGCACAACCAGATTGTTTGAAGAACAGATTTTGACAAAACTTTAGCAGATTAAAAACGATCAGGAATAAAATGAAGGAAAAAAGTCTTCCTTTTGAGATACTCATATTTGCAAAATCCAGATAACAAAATCGTTAGCAGACTCAAATATTAAAAAAGATCACACCTTTTTCCTTCTAGGTTAGCTCAACATACTTCATGTGTCAAAACTCACTGGAAAATCCATCCTATTTTTTCTTTTGGAGAAATAACATGATCAGCACAACCAGATTGTTTGTAGAACAGATTTCGACTAAACTTTAGCAAATTAAAAAACCATCAGGAAATAAAATGAAGGATAAAAGTTTTTCTCTTGAGACACTTATATCTACAAGATCCAGATAACTAAATTGTTGGGAAACTCAAATATTAAAAAAAGATCACACCTTTTTCCTTATGGATCAGCTCAACATATTTCATGTATCAAATCTCATTAGAAAATCCATCATTTTTTTTTCTTTTGGAGAAATAACATGATTAGCCCTACCAAATTGTTTGTAAAATAGATCTCGACAAAACTTTAGCATATCAAAAACCAACGGGGAAAAAAATGAAGGAAAAAAGTCTTTCTCTTGAGACACTCATATCTACAAGATCCAGATAACCAAATTGTTAACAGACTCAGATATTAAAAAAAGATCACACCTTTTTTATCCTTCTGGGTCAGCTCAACATACTTCATATATCAAAACTCATCAGAAATTCCATCCGGTTTTTTTTTTCTTTTGGAGAAATGACATGATCAGCACAACCAGATTATTTGTAGAACAGGTTTCGAATAAACTTTAGCTAATTAAAAACGATCTGGGAAAAAAGTCCTCTTGAGACACTCAAGCTAAGAAAAATTCACCTGAAAGCACTTGATATTGGAGAAAGCAGCTCTCTCTCTCTCTTCTCTCTCTCTTCCCTCTCTCCCTCTCTAGGTCTTGATGTGATTGTTGTGTCTGAGAATAAGTCCTAGAGACGGTGAAGACACACATTTATATAGGGGGCGAGAGTCCAAGCGAGGAGAGTAGCGTGAATAGTGTGCCTTGCTCGAAACCTGGGAGGACAAAAAAAAAAAAAAAGACGTTCAGGTGATTTTTGATTGGTCCATTTTGGTCTAATGAGAGTGCGGACTTCAAGTGGAAAAAAAAAAATTGGATAAAATCTAGGAAGGGCGTTGGTGTCACCTCATACGTAAGCACTGTTTCATGCCACTCGAAGACTTGTCGTAGACTTATCTAAACCTAATCCAATCTCAAAAAACCCATGATTTTCTTTTCTCTTTCCTTTTTTTTTTTTTTAAACTTTTTTAAAAAAACGAATTCAATTTTTTTTTGGAACATGTCTTTCTTTTCTTTTTTTTCTTTTTTTTGGTCTTGGGATTTTTTCGAAATTGATAATGCAACAGAACTAAGAAAGGCTGAAAAATGGGAAACCACGTTCTCTTGGGTTTTGTTATAAGGAAAAATATGTGAATGATTGGAAAAGGTAAGAGGGAGAACATGAGATTCCCATATTGATGACCTTCATTGAGGTGAAAATTCGAGAAGTGGGTAAATTCATGTATATAAACTATATTTGTTGAGTAATTAATATTCTAATGATTCCTTTTCTTTTTTTCCCGTAAATTAATATAACGTGATGATATTTCTTCCAGTAGGAATATAAAATGAGGAGGTTATATAGTATTCTTCTCTTTGTAAGAAGTTCGAGATATTTTGTGTTTTGATTTTTGCGAACCAAATCCAATAAAAATGTTCATGATGAAAGCTATGCTTCGTGATATAAAGCCAAGCTTCAATAGTAGAAATAGGGTAATTTGAAACGCAAACATAATACCCTCATTTCCCAATTTACAGATAGAAACATATTGGCTTGCTTATTGAATTTCTCGAAAAATTATTCTTAAAGGCCATGAAATTTCCAATAATTTTTTTTAATTATTTGATGTCTAGTTTATAGATATATCAAATTGTCGACGAAATTAATTTATCATCTACTTCTTTTATATTGAGAACAACACTATTTCGGCCATTTAAATGGTGGAAATTAGATTATAAAGTCGACTTTAAATACAGTGTAGTTATAAGATACGCCAATAGGTAGTTAGATGTCCACTCTTACCTAGCTAGTATCCGTTTATCTTAAAGCAATGATCTTCTTTTGAAAATCAAACTTGATTTATCTGGTTTTGTTCTTCGAAAATAGGAGAACAAATAAATTTATGCAATGTTTACATATGCGGATGCTTGTTCATTTGAAGGACATTTTGTGATGTGCATTACACATTTGATTAATAAACTATGGGTGAATTTTCGCTTATGTGAGTGAAAATCAATTAACTGCACTATTTACTATTACACATTTCAAATCCCAGATACATATAGTTCATCTAAGCCTTGTGTATTTATAGGACATTGTACGCGAGTTTAGCAAGTTGATCGACTAGACAAAGCCTTGTGTATTTATAATAGCTTCTTTAGTTTACTTATCGTCTTTTTTTTTTTTTTTCTATCCTATTCATCTCTTCATTCATAAAGTACGTAAGTCCGCACGTGTGAAATTGCATGTAATTACATACTCACACGTAAATTTATCGTATCGTTCCATGCAAATTTAAGACATCGTCTAATTGTTTTCATGTCCCCATTCGGTTTCATATTTCCATCAATAAAGTACGTGAATTTCACAGGTGTGTAACAGCATGCCCATCTATAAACTTGTCATATTGTTCCATGCAAAGTTAAGACATAATCTATCAGTCGCGCCGTTAGCGATCAAGTTAATTCATGGAAACGGACGCGGCATAATTAGAAAGCATTGGAAACAATAAAGTGAATCGCTATACAGAAAAAGAAAGTTTTCTCCTAAAGGAAACACTATGGCGGCTATCTTATGCAATGTTCTTGATGACGGTTAATGCGAACAACAACCTCACGATGCACTTAACGGTTCCGCCAGTACTAAACTTTCCAATGTCGTCGACCATTAATTTCTTACATTACATTAGCTTGTTATCAACATTGACAATGAAAAACATGAACCGACTGGACTCGGATCCGTGGGTTTTTTCCCTAGGTTGTAGCATGCCATTAACATCACCGGTTTCAATTTGCTTTCTCGTTTTCTTTTGTTAGTTCCATCACTGTGTTCTATCGTCGGGTCACTCCATGGTTTTGTTCTTGTGCTTTTCCGATTAAGAAGTTGCTTGTTGCAGCAAAATAAGAAAGGAAAGAAAAGTGCGGTGCTGAACAAATAGAGCACTTCAAGGGGGTTCATTTGATTTGCTCGATCGAGACAATCGAGCACCGATAGACTGAAACTTGGGCCACGAAGACGTTACTATTCAATAAGCTCGAGAAACACAAGACAACTTTACTAAGTTGCAAACAGTCAAGGACTTAATGAAGAAGCCGATATACTTCTGAGATTGCATACTTTCGTCCAGTATTAGAGCTTCGTGCCGGTCCTACGCAGGTAAAACCGGATTTCACAGAGATCAGATCTTGCTTTAACTGTATAAGACCAAGCGTTTTGACGGGGGAGAGCTGTTGAGAATGCCGCGGATCTCAGCTTAAATCCAGGAAAAATTGTCCCAACGTCATCTAGACAGTCACTTTTCACTATTTTGTCTTTGCTTCAATTACTACATAAGACAGCATAAGTTGTTATGGCTATGAATGCGCATCGGGATTCCCTGGTGGGTCAAATGAAATCTTCAGACTTTGACAAGATGGTGAAGACTCGGGTCAAGCTACAGATGGCAAGATTCCCACGAGAATCATTTTTTATCTGAGCTTGTTTGATCATGTTACTTGTTGTATAACTTTTCTTGCGGAAATGTGATCGGATAATAAGAAAAACAGCACGAGCACATATATCAGATATTGAATTCACATTGTTCGGTCGGTGTGACCCACTTCGGGGAAAGAGCGACGGAAGATTCCACTGTAGACGGAGATTGCAATAACACTCTCGGCGGTTCATAGTCCCAATCACACGCAACAGCTTGTTTACTTCTTATAATTTCTCGGGAATGATATCTTGATTTCACAAAGGAATTACATAAATTTTATTGCAAGATTTTTGCTATCCGACACCTCTTAATCAAGAGGCAATTCATGATAAGTTTATTTTCCTATTTTGCTTTGGAGATCGGGCGTCCAAAACTTTCATAATCAGGCTCCCACAAAACTCAATTGTATTTCGTCTATCTGCTTAAACTTTGAAACATATTTGAATAAATTGTCACATTGGCTCGGCCTTGGAGCCAAGTTAGAATTTCTTTCTAAGAATATGAACTTCACTGCTTCTCTCCACAACCCCTTAAGAGCTTTTCAATCGCCACAAACATCTTCCAAATCTAAGCAGTGCCTGAATTTCACCATATCCATGGACTTTATTAGAAGGCCAACTCTACTTGCACAATTAGCCACTCCACAAGATTTCTTAGACACGAGCTTCTCTTAAGGAAGAACTATTGTAGCATCCAAACATGTCAGGAGATTGCAAACGTACCTTTATTCAACTTAGCAACTACAACAACTGTCGATTATACATGCTCCACTGTGCGAGCACCCACTGCCTTAGGTGTTTCTGGTTGCAACTCCACCTTGAACTTATCAATGTCCATATTCGTGTAAACATTTTCACAATCACTCTTCCCAAAAATATTGGAGACCTCCTCAAAAGTAACTTCCCTACTGACAATATGTGAATTTAGTATTGGATACCGACAGCCCCCACCTTGTCCATGGTCTAGGAATAATTATCGTACATTTTCTTACCCTCCATTGAGCTTGTCATTACTCACATGAACATGATACGAGCAACCAAATATTCTAGGAATAGAAGGATCAACAACTTACCTAACCAAGTAGCTTGTCATGCTAAGCGCATCAACCAAGAATTTTCTAGTCATACAAGCACTTGAGAGGATTTTATGGGTAATCACTAATAAGGTTTTGCTCATCATTTCTGCAACCTGTTATGATTCACCGACACTAGGGCGATATCTCATTATGCCCTCCTCCATGTACCATTTATTAAATGACTTCAAGTAGGATTCCAAATACTATCAATTTACACATGCTTAATCCTTTTATGAGTCTTTGTATCAATTAAAGCTCTCACTTGACAACAATATCAAACTTGTGCCTTATTACAAACACCTAGGTCTTCCTTGAGTAATCATTTACAACTATTAGTATAAATCTGACATTATTCCTCAAAGGAAACTGCGATGGCCCGTGAGCATTCATATGAATCAACTATGCAATCTCCGTAATACCTTTGACAGTCATATCGAATTTGCTCCAGTTACAACACTTGGCCACATAAAAACCACGTAACACATTGTTTTCACTCAGAACTTTTAGTTTCTCTCGCAAATTAGCCCCAAACACATATGGTGCAATTCAGATCCTTAAATAGATGTATTTGATGTCTCCACGGTATTAACCATCATTGTCTCCCTTTGAAATTCGTAAAAGCCATTATACTTGATTCATCTCATTATTACCAAGACAACTAGAGCAACCCGTTAGAAGTTATATCTACCTAGCTGAATATAGGACACTCATGGAAATCAAGTTCGCCTTCAACTTTAGATTACGCCTCATACCGGTCAATGACCTCAAGATAAGGCTGTGTATTCTAACTATATGACATCGCCAACTCTCACAACATCGCTTTGTTCCTAACAGCACTTTACCACTACACATGCACTAATAGGTTGTAAGTTCACGTTTGGTGCAGCGTAGAACGAACAAGCAGAATTCGTAAGTTATTTATCCAACGACCAATTCTCAATGAAGGAGAAGACATAATCAACACCATCTGATTACTATCAAATACTGTAACAACGTCATTGATGACTGATTTGGTGTCTGAGTTTCTCCCACAAATTTACCATAGAAAACTCAGATGGCAACCCTCGTCAAAAGCCAAGACATGCAAGGCTTTATGGATGGAGAAAAGAAGATCCCAGAGTCCTGCAAGAAGATACCAAATCCAGATTTTGTTGCTTGGGCATGGTGTGATCATCTTCTACGCCGATGGATTATGGGCACTTTATCTGAGCAAGTGTCGGAGGTGTGTTTGGTCTTGTCACGGCAATAGACATTAGGCAGGCACTTGAGGAGAAATTTGCTCGAAGCTCTCAGGACAGAGTACAAAATTTGAGCCAAGAATTGACAAAGCTGCAGAATGTTAATGATACTCTGAATGAATATTAAGAAAATTCAAGGCTTGGTGCCATATATAAACACGTTCCTGACAAGAACAAATTGTTTTCGGCTTCTTCAGGGACTTGGTCTAGAATATGAGAATTTTGTGACTTTCTATGAATAAGCCTTCCACTCCCTTCCTATAGTGAAATTGTTCCACTTCTTCAAAGCCACGAGTCACGTAATCGAGCTACTAGGATACTACGGAAAAAGTTTTAGTGGAGGCAAAAGCAATGGTTTTCGATCTAATCTGTTTGATTCTAAAGGAAAAGAATTGTTTCAAGTGCTGCTTCTAATAAAAACAGGACCAGCAATAGTCCTTTTTTTGTTGTTGCAGGAAACGAAGAAAGGGGACTATAGCAATCCTGACACAAGTTAGTCGATTCTGGATCCAATATTCATAACCAATGAGGCAAGATGAAGATCTGAAGTGCCAAATCTGTGGCGGACCAAACCATACAGATCTTAAGTGCTTCTGCTGGTTCAACCACTCTTACCAAGATGATGATGTGCCTCAAGCACATTAGAAGAAAGACAGGAGGATAAATGGCTTCCTGATGATTGGTACATCTAATAAGCTAGAAAACTTACAACTCTGCAATGGCTCGGATTGGTGTTGTGGTTGGCAGTGGAGAGATACTGAAGATTTTTCACGAGCGACTCTTTATACTTCTTGTGGAGACCATGTCATTCCTTTTTAAAATGTTCTGTTGCTGCCTCAGATGAAAACAAATCTGCTTTCAGTGAGTCAACTTACCAAGGATTTCCCTTTGATATTTGAATTTGATTTAGATTGATGAAAAATCCTATGAAAATTCTGATTGTTTGCAGATGGAAAATATAGATTACACTCGATATACTCCAATGCACAGATCACGCATACTCGCCTACTTCTGGTCAATCTTGCCTTCAAGTGCCAAATGATGCTCTGACCCATGAGAATAGTTCTATTGCCAACTCAAACCTTATGTAATGCAGGTGTCATCAGTGGACAAGACTAAATGCAACCTATAGACATGAGGGATGATGCAATTGCCCAAATGGAACCACTTCTGCAGGAAATTCAGTCGGATGTTGACCAAAGTCAACCTGCCGAAAGGAGCACATTATTGTCAATGGTGAACCTGAGTCGGGTTAACTGCAAGAACGTGAAGTCCAGGTGATGGTTCAACTCAATGCGTGACTAATGATGAACAACATCAAAGAGGTGGGACCAAAAGTTACCCATGATATTGTCGGTTATTTTCGGAAGCATGTGTGTTTGATGTTCAAGCGTGTGTGCGCGCGTGCGTGGGTTATTTGTTAAAGAAGAAGAGAGAGGAACGGCACTTTCAACAGAGGAAGGTATAGTGGTAGTGGGACAAAAGCTTTTAAAGAGGAATTTTTTATTAGTTGGTTTCTTCGTACAAAATGGACGCCCCCTCCCCTATTTATAGGGGGTACATCACCTACTAAGACATGCGAAAAATCTCTGCTCATGTCAGAGATTTTATTGTTGTTCTTATCCTTATTTAGCTCTAATGAACCAACTTTCAAGGCAAATATCTTTTTCATTTGCAGAGATAATTGTTATGGATTTTTCTACACAAATCTAGTTGACTCAAGACACTTTCTCGCTGCCAAAGCACTAGATCTTTTTAAGGATTCTTCAAGATTTCTCTGGCCAAAGTCTATCTTGAAAATTCTAGAAATTGAATCAATAATTTAACGGTTCTCCTTGATCCAATTTCGTGATACTCTAAGCATATTACGCAATGTCTCGAACTTTGTTAATAGTAGTGCTTTAGTAAATATATCCGCAACTTGATCATCTGTCTTGCAATATTTGAGCTCAATTTCTCCATTCCTTTGCACTTCTCGTATGAAGTGATACTTGATGTCGATATGTTTAGTTCTTTCATGAAAAATGAGATTTTTTTATATAGCGATCGCGGATTTGTTGTCACATAATATCGAAGTTGGTTCTGACTCTGCTTCTCCAATGTCCTTTAGTATTCTTCGAAGCCATAGTGCTTGATTGGTAGTCGTAGTGGCTGCGATATACTCTGCTTCTTCAGTAGACTGTGCGACTGAGTCTCATTTTTTCGATGTCCATGAGAATATTCCAGAACCCAGTGTAAATGTATAGCCGGTAGTGCTCTTCTTGTCGTCAGTTGATCCTACCCAATCACTATTAGTATAACCAGTTAGCTTGGCACTTGCACTTGGCCAATACCAAATGTCGTAGTCTATAGTTCCTCGTAAATATCTAAGAATTCTTTTGGCAGCTCCAAAGTGAATTTGACTTGGATTCTACATGAATCGCGATAGTAGATTTGTCGCGTACATGATGTCCGATCGTGTAGCAGTAAGATATAGCAAACTGCCAATTAGACTTCTGTAGAGGGAGGCGTAAGCTCTTTTTGCTCCATCTTCCTTTAATAGCTTCTCATTTGTCATGAGCGGTGTTACAACTGTTTTGCAATAATTCATATTGAATTTCTTCAGAAGATTCTCGACATATTTCTTTTGTGAGATAAAGACTCCATCATTTTGGTCGATCTTGATGCCGAGGAAGTAGTGCATCAAGCCCAAGTCGATCATCTCGAATGTCTTCATTATTTCTTCTTTAAATTCTTGAATCATCTTTTCATTGTTCCTTGTATATATGAGATCATCTACATATAGAGAGACAATGAGAGAGTCAGACTTACCTTGGGTCTTGATGTGGAGCGTTGGCTCGCTCATGCTCCTCCTGAATCCTTGCTTGGTGAAGTATTCGTCAATTCTGCTATACCATGCTCGTGGTGCTTACTTTAACCCTTATAGGGCCTTCTTAAGCTTTAGAACTTTTTCTTCTTAGCCTTTGATGATAAAGCCTTGTGGTTGTTCCACATATATCTCTTCTTGGAGATATCCATTTAGGAATGCAGACTTTACATCAAGTTGATAAATCTTCCAGTTCTTTTGTGCTACTAGAGCTATGAGTACGCGAATAGTGTCAAGACGAGCAACAGGAGCGAAAGTTTCAGTATAGTCAATACCTGATTGTTGTAAGTATCCTTTTGCCACGAGTCTCGCCTTATGCTTCTTAATAGACCCATCTGCATTGGGTTTCGTTTTGTAGACCCACTTGACGCCAATGACCTCTTTGTCTTTGGGGCGATTGACGAGCTCCCAAGTTCCATTTTTCTCGATCATCTTGATTCCTTCCTCCATGGCTTTAATCCAAACTTCTTCTTTGGATGCCTCTTCATAGTTTTCTGGTTCTAATATGTCAAAGTTGCATGTTTCATAAACTTTTCTGAGGGATTTTAACTTCATTATTGGAGACTCCGGAGTAGTTTCTTCTTGTGTTGCTCTTGGAGAGGCTGGTGGTGTTACGTCATGAGTAGTGGAGTCCGACGCTTCACCTTCTTCTTGAGTTGTTGATTTCTCGTTTGCTAGTGTTATGTCTGATAAGGTGACATACTTCTTCTCGACCTTCTCTTCCTCCCAATTCCAGGCAGCATTCTTGTCGAACTCGACATCTCGGCCGATCATGAGTTTCTTAGTTCTTAGGTTGTACACCTGATAGCCTTTTGATTGATCATTGTAGCCAAGGAATATTCCTTTTTCCGTCTTTTCATCGAGCTTGCTCCTCTTTTCAGTAGGAATTTGGATGTAGCATATACATTCGAACACCTTGAGATGCTTTGCCGAAGGCTTTCGTCCGCTCCATGCTTCAACTGGAGTTTTATTTTGGACAGCGTTAGTTGGACACCTATTTAATAGGTATATTGCAGTGTAGACTGCTTCTGCCCAGAATGTATTAGGAAGGCATTTCTCTTTTAGCATGGACCTTGCCATCTCCATGACAGTTCTATTCTTCTTTTCTGCTGCTCCATTTTATTCTGGGGCGTAGCCAACAGTTAGTTTACAATGGACTCCTTCGTCTTCACAGAATTTATTGAACTTTCTTGAGTTGTATTCCGTGCCTCTGTCACTTCTTAGGACTTTGATTCTACAGCCACTGTGATTCTCGATGTGGTTCTTGAATTTTATGAAAATAGAGAAAACCTTTTATCTTTCTCAAAGAAAGTAGACCCACGTCATTCTTGTGTAATCATCGATGAATATGATGAAATATTTATTCTGACTAGATGTGGGGGTCCTCATTGGACCACACGCATCTGTATGGACTAGTTCCAACGGTTTCTTAGCTCTCCATACACCTCCAGATGGGAAGGATTGCCTTTGTTGTTTTCCAAGGAGGCAACCTTAACATATATCTGAAATTTTTGAAGTAACCAGAAAGTCTCTCATCATATTTTTTTGATGAAGAACTTTTAGCCTAGCGAAGTTGAAGTGGCCAAATCTTCGATGCCATAGCCATGAATTATCAAGTTGAGCTTTCATGGCTATATCTCTGACATAATTCCATTGAATAGGAAAATTTCTATTCTCCATCTTAACAGAGGCAATAATATTTTTATATTTATCATAGACAATGCAGGCATATTCTCTAAAGTATAGAGACTACCCACTTTGTATTATTTGGCCCACACTCAAGAGATTTTGTGCAAGACTAGGGACTAGATATACGTTGTGAATATATTTTGGGCTTTTATTTGTTTCAACAGCGATAGTGTCTTTTCCTTTCACATAGACTAATGCGCTATTGCCCAATTTTACTTGAGATTTCACTGATGTATCAATATCAGTGAATATTGATTTGTCCCATGTCATATGATTGCTACACCCACTATCAATATACCATGTATCAATTTTCTTATTATTTGCCGCTTGACCAGCGTAGAAAGTATTTTCTTTACTTTCTTTTTCTTCAACATAGTTTGCTCGGTTATTTGTTTTCGAGCGACAATCTTTGTCTACGTGGTCATATTTTTTGCAAAAGCGGCATTGTGGTTTATTTCTAAACCAACAATCTTTTTCCATATAATTATTTTTCTTGCAAATTCTACAAGGTGGGTATGTTTTCTTTTGAGTAGTTTCTCCTCCTCTTTTATTTTTCGATGAGCTCCTTCCATCATTCTCAGTTTGACGAGACTGTATGTTCATTTTTGACTGAAAGGCACTTTCAACTAAATCTTCATCTTGTGCTATCAGCCTTTTCTCATGTGCTTCTAGAGAGCCAATCAATTCATTAATTGACAGTGTCGTTAAATCCTTAGTTGCTTCTATTGTTGTGACAATAGGATTGTATTTTCTAGTGAGTGACACTAATATTTTTTCTACGACCCTTTGATCAGTAATTTCATCTTCATAGGCTCTCATTTAATTAACTAGTTCTTTTAATTTTTCACAATATTCTTGGACGGTCTCATTAATTTTCATGTTAGAATTCTCAAAATCTCTTCTTAGAGTTTGAAGGCGAATTGTGCGTACCTTTTCTGATCCTTGGAATTCCTCGCGCAATATATCCCAAGCCTGCTTTGCTGTCTTCGCTCCAATTATTCTCGAAAAAATATTTTTCGAGAGTGCTTGCTAAATAACACATAAAACTCTTGTAGTTGATCTTTCGGGACGCTTGCACCATCTTGCCGAGCTTCGAATCCTTTTTCGATGAAGTCCCATAAGTCTTGGGCCATTAAAAAAGTAGTCATTTTGATGAATCAATAATCATAGTTATTCCCATCAAAGATAGGAATGAGAAATGAGGACGCAGTAGAATTAACTATAGTTTAATTGTTGGATATTTAGATGGGTAGTTTTAGGAACGAGGGGGTAAGACAAACGCCTAGTACCAACAAAAAAACGTAGCTCTAATACCACTGTTGGTTATTTTCGGAAGCGTGTGTTTGATGTTCAAGTGTGTGTGCGTGTGTGCGTGGGTTATTTGTTAAAGAAGAAGAGAGAGGAACGGCACTTCAACAGAGGAAGGTATAGTGGTAGTGGGACAAAAGCTTTTAAAGAGGAGTTTTTTATTAGTTGGTTTCTTCGTACAAAATGGACGCCCCCTCCCCTATTTATAGGGGGTACATCACCTACTAAGACATGCGAAAAATCTCTATTCATGTCAGAGATTTTATTGTTGTTCTTATCCTTATTTAGCTCTAATGAACCAACTTTCAAGGCAAATATCTCTGCCATTTGTGGAGATAATTGTTATGGATTTTTCTACACAAATCTAGTTGACTCAAGACACTTTCTCACCGCCAAAGCACTAGATTTTTTTGTTGGATTCTTCAAGATTTCTCTGGCCAAAGTCTATCTTGAAAATTCTAGAAATTGGATCAATAATTTAACACATATCTAAACCAAATCCTCGCTATGCTATGCACACAGAACGTGCCTCTTCCATGATTCTGGAAGAGCCGTAGACTGTCAAATCTGCAATAAGACATCTGGGGACTGGGGTGGACTGCTGCAATGCATGAGGAACTTGAGGTAGGAAGGAAATTAATTTCATTGGCTCAAAATGGTGTAAATACCAAACTGAACCCAGATGGAACCTTGGATCGTCTTAAAGTGCGTCTTGTTGGTGAAGGATTTCATCTAGTACCGGGAACACATTTTTCTGAAACATTTTCTCAGGTTGTAAAACCTGGTAGCATTCGAACTATTCTCTCTGTAGCATTTGAAGAGTGCCTCTTTCTACATGGATACATTCACGAACCAGCTTTTATGGAGCAACCTCCCGGCTTTCTACATGGTAACTTTGCTGATCATGTCTGCCACTTGAAGCACACTCTTTATGGTTTGAAGCATGCACCGGGTGCATGGTTTGATAGGCTCAGTAATTTCCCTATTGAGCATTAGTTTCTTCTGTAGCTTCACGGGTTCTTCATTATTGATTTGCCACTCTAATAGAGGGACTCTTCTCCTCCTTATTTATGTGGACGGCATGATACTAACCGGAGACAAACCTGAATACATTGAGTTGTTTGTTCAATGCATCGGCGAAGAGTTTGCCGTCAAGGATCTCGGGTCACTTAAATATTTCTTGGGCATTGAAGTTCACACCTCAGAGGGTGGTTTACTCTTGTGCCAATCCAAATATGCCCGTGATATTCTATCTCGTTCTCAAATGAGAGGTTGCAGACTGATTCCACTCCATTGGCAACAAAGGTCAGACCATCTTCTTCAGATAATGATCTCTACCCAGACACAACACCTTACCGAAGCATTGTTGGGGCTCTTCAATATATGACTTTGATTACCCGGATCTCTCCGATGCAGTAAAGTATGTGTGCCAATTCATTCATTTGCCAAACTGTTAGTGATTATCGTGCTGTCAAGGATATAGTTTGCTATTTAAGTGGCACTATCTGTCAAGGCATGCGAATTTGCGTCAAAGCTCACTTCACTTGTATGCTTACTCGGATGCCAATTGCTCGTCAAGCTTTAAGATGCAAATTGGGCCTCTGCTTGCTTCCGAGTTCCACTTCGAGGGGGAGTAATAAGAAAGTAATTATGGCTATGAATGTGCATCATGTTTCCCTGATGGTCGAATAAAATCTCCACAGATTTGACAAAATGGAGAAGACTCCGGTCAAGCTACATCGATCAAGCTTGATTGATGATACTCCTCCATTTCTTGTGCTTTAGAAATTAATTAACTGTTTATTTCGTACCAACTTTGTGTAAGTGCAACTTCCTCTCTACATTAGTGAAATTTACTCTCTTTCTTCTCACCTTGAGAGAAAGACGAATCAATATTTTGGTTCTTACTCTCCTTATCACTTACGATATTTTGCACTTTAATTAGGTCTGGAAGAACCAAAGATGCCCGAAACACACAATGGACGACTGTGATCAGTGATCATGAGACATTCCAAAGCATTTACCTTGAATTTCCTAGGAAATTTACAGCCTGGGAATGACTGCCGGTCCAGAACATGATGATGAGAGGTTACTTGAGCCAGTGGTACCTATTTTTTTATTGCAGTACCATGTCACATGCCGCGATCCGTGCAAAGAGAACTCCGAAAGCACGCATGGGGTCGTTCTCATGTGCTTAAAGAATTCTGTGTTTGTCATGAATACCGGCGATTGGAACCCAGAAAGATCCATTTCTCTAACTACTGCCAAAATTCTGTTTACTTTGCATCATTGAGAAAGAGTGCAAGATAAAGGAGCTTGACCTAAAATTAGGTAGTATGTGATTGAACCGTGTTATACTGGAGCCCACTCATGAAGTAGTCACAGCCTCACAATGTATCTCATTGAGAAGGAAACCTGTCACTATATATATACCTGCTTTTGGATTCATCTGCAACATAAAGAGAACACTCCTGCGTCGCCACCAGGAGACCTCACGAGCTGCCCACATCTCCAATTGCGATAATAATCGAAAAAATTACCAATTTCCGATACTATCCAGCATTCGGTTAGTTTCAGTTGCTTCACTAATTCACATAATGATGCCGAAACAGCACTCACTTTCCACTAGGGCCCTCCCCCACTTTAGGAACGAGTTAAATTTAACATGTACCAAATTGTTTCAATCTTGACTAGGTTGAACTGTCAAATTATCTGCGCATCAACAAATTATAAGCCAGTCATCAGTTCCTTCATTTGGCATTAGTGAGTTCGGACTGTTGTTAACACGCAAGGATTTCTCAGCATCATTTCTGTCGAGCAGCAGTGGCTTTAACTAACCCAAGTGGGCAGGTCGATATCGCATTAATAGGAGTCATGTACGAGCTCATCCTCTCGCTCTCAGCAGACCAAATGGACAGATGCTACATGTACTAGGACATTCTATCAGCGAGACAGTTTAATGCGTTAGATATAGATGAGCCAAGCCAAATTTGCACGAGTCACAAAAATGTTTGGTGAAAAAGAGAAATTTTTAACAGCTAGTCAAATAGTTTCCTAGAAGATGCTCATCAGATTGTAAAATTACGTTTCGGACTGAATTGAGAACCAAAATGCTTCAAGTAATACGGTCCCCACTCCTAGTATCCTAGGCATATCTTTCATTTCATTTTCGGTGCGGTCCTTCTTAGTATAAAAATTACTCGTATCCTAATTGTCTTTCGGCTTTCATGAGATGAACCAATGCAAACTTCAATTCCAACTGTTCTGTGACTATTCTCTTCCTCTTTGCTTTCTTGTAGATGGGAGACTCTGCAGTTGACCGAAATGACATGTCTGATTCAAGAACCACGGATCATGCCGAAGAAAGTAGCTGGACTATGTATCTTGGGGATTTTCTGATTGACAACAAGAAGAAGAGTTCGCTAATTTCTTCGGACAACAACAGCTCCTCTCTGGTCTCCGACGCTACTTCATCGATCACAAGAGTTTTTGGCGATGGCACTCGGACGATCTCTTGCAAAAGAATTAGTTTCAAGAAGAGGGAATCCCAGGATTCGATCATTCAGGACGCTTTAGAGGATACAGCTAGTTCTCTAAACTGCCCTAAGGTGAGGTTGCATGTATACATGTTCTGCTCAAGGAATTGCATTTGTGCGAGGTCATTTGAATGGGTTAAAACTAAAGTGCACCGTCTCGTCTAGTCCGACTTCTTGAACGAAACAATGGTTTTCCAGATCATGCCTAGGTATGCAGTAAACATCGAATATATATTCCTACCGAGGTAGGTAGTAAAACTATGTGAAGGTTCCAGACTTGTCATTCTGCAGAATCCTACATGCATATGTATTCTACTGTCAGAACATTGTTCAGGCCTAAAATGCACAGAACATTTCGGGCTTGCTCTTACAGGCTAAAGAAAGCACGCTAGATCGGACACATTCGAGAAAGGATCTCCTTCTTATCGCAAGAGATGACGATCGCCGCCGGGCAATGAAGGAATCCAGTCCTCGCTTGGTGCCGCCATCGACCTATGGTGGTGAAGCTTAAGTGGGATGAGAAAGCCATGAGAATCTTTGAAGAAGATTCTCAGTTTCATCACCCTCGTGTACTGTTGTCTATGTATAACCCGGCATGTATGTCCCGGAATAGATGTCGCGTCATTTTCTTCTTCTTGTGTTGTTTTCGCTGACCCTTTTCATTGGAAGAGCGGAGCGAGAACGTGTGGACCTTGAGGAGGGAGGATGCATCTGCATCTGTGAAGTGTAGATTCTTTTCTGATGTACGAGGTATATGAAGTTGTTTCGTATGTGTGTGGCAATCGTCTCTCCGACGATTATACTGTTCCGGTAATAGAATTGAACTTCTGAAAGAGTTGGCAAGCATGAAAAAAAGCTATTGGTAAAGAAAACTACCAATTACCTGATTTCTGTAGCTTGCGCATGATCTACTAACACTTTCATAAAATTATTAACTGTTTTTTTAATCCTTAACCGATTATCAACTTCTCCTATCTTTTACTAATTTTGTTATCTCTCTCATCAACTCTATGAATTTGCCGACTCATAAATAATTTATCGATCTTTAGTTGATTGACTTACCAACTATTTTTTAATTCAATTATCAACTAGTTTTGGATTACCAACTCGTTCGAGTTATTCAGCAACATTTATTATTATTTTTTAATTTATCTACTTAAGATAGTGTCCTCCAACTTTTACTCGTCTCTCTTACAAACTTTACATGAATTTATCAACAATTATTTGTGTGGTTTATCAGCTTTTCTCCCATCAAGTTACGAATTAGTCTTTGTCTACGAACTCTATTGAGTTGCTAACCAACACTTATTTCATTTTTTGAAAGATCTACCAAATTGTCTAATGAGTTACCAACTTTTCTATTGAATAATCCAAAACTAGTTCATAATTTGATGGAAGAAAATTTGATATTAGTAATGCCATATGTTAACGTGTAATTAAGGAAGGTAAATAAAAGTTGGTAAGTAAGCAAAATATAAACTTGGTAAGTAACTAAATTAAAGTTGGTAAGTTAAAGTTTGTTGGGAACATAATAAGAGAAAAGTTGGTAAGTAGCTCTTATTAAAGTAGTCATTTTATAAAGGGTTAATACTATGAAAAATCCCAAACTTGAAACCGGTACACATGTGACAAATTTACCACAAACTAATTTTTTTACCGCCAAAAACTCCAAATTGATGCACCTGTGACAAATATACCTCAAACTAATTTGTTGACCACAAAAATCTGCAAACTGGTAAACCTGTGAAAAATTTACCCTCAACTTAATTTTTAAAAAATAATAATAACTTAGTTTTTTTGTCAAAATAATAACTTAGTTGACGTTTTTTCAATTATCTCATTTTCTAGCGACAAGACTTAGTTCATCTTCTCCGATAACCCTAAAATTTGAGGTAAAGTTTTCACAGATATACCAGTTTAGGGTTTTTTGTGGTCAAAAAAATTAGTTTTGGGTAAATTTGTCACAAGTATACCAATTTGGGGCTTTTCATGGTAAAAAAAATTAGTTTAGAGTAAATTTGTCACAGATGTATCAGTTTGAGATTTTTCGTAGTAATAACCCTTTCATGAAAGACTTGGCCTAATTCCCTTTAAAAAAAAATCCCCAACTTTAGGCCTTATCCCAACTTTGCCCGAACTTTTTTTTTCTAAAAAAATCATCAACTTCGCTCTAATCCCAAATTGGCCCTACATCCAAAAATCGCTACTAGTTTCTTTAAAATTATCAACATCGGGAGGTTGCTTTTGTTCCATAATGCGAGAGTGTTGGTGAAGATGCAAGTTCTAACAATGAGCCTCTAACTCTGATGTTGATAATTTTAAGTAAACAGGTGGCGGTTTTGGACATAGGGTTAGATTTGGGATTATAATGAAGATTTGTGATTTTTTTAAACAAAAAAAAGCTCAGGCATAATTGGGACTACGTCTAAAGTTTGGAGGTTTTTTAGGAATAAGCCTAAAAAAATTTGGTAAAATTAAGGCGTATTACAAAACATGCAAATAAAAGTTTGTAAAGGATAATAAAATTAGCATATAAGAAATTTAAATAAATGTCAGTTAGTAACTCAAATGAGAGCTGTAACCCAATTCTAAGTGGAAAATTGATGGAGAAAAGTGGGCAAGTCACGTTAATTTACGTTGTTAATCTCCAAAAAGAGTTAGCAAATATAAAAGGTTACTAACCAAGACAGATAAAAATTGGTAACTTAATAGAAGATTTAATAAATTAATAAAAAAATGACTTAACTAAAAGTTGGTCACTCAAAATTAGTTAGCAATTTAATTTGACAAGTATTGATGAATCACTCTAATTTAGGCTAATTTATTTGTAAGAATAAATAAATTCAAATCATTGATAGGTTATGCAAATAAAAATGGTAAGTTAGCACAAAATTTTGCTAACTCTAAACTAGAAAAAGTTAGTAATTTAATAAAATTAATAATGGTAAGTTACCAGCAAGATACTTGGAAAAAATGTCATCACTAATTAGTGTTAGAATAGTTTTTTTACACTTATGAATACTTATTGAGATTTACTAGCACGAAAAAAAAAAATCACACTTTGGGCATAGAATTATAAAACTCTACCACTTTCGTAATATTTCTTTTTCAGAAAAATAGAATTTGTAGGATTTACTGCATGCACGACGCATCACTTGATTGAGAGTAAATATTATATTTTGTCCAGTGAAAATGCCAATGAACCATTAATGAAACTATTAATTAGCAAATTATTTTTTCCCTTTTGGAGAAAAAAAATTCACACTTTTGGGCATGGAATAATAAAACACAAGCACATTCGCGATACTCTTTTTAGAAAAATAGAAATTTGTAGGATTTATTGCATGACGCATCACTTAATTGAGAGTAAATATCATATTCTGTTCAATGAAAATGCCAACAAACCATTAAAGGAACTATTAGCAAATTATTTGTTTCCCTTTTGGATGAAAAAAAGAATTCATGGGTGACTTTAGAACGTAGTTTACTATCCTTTTTGGTGAATATCTGCAGAAATTTCTTCTGGGTGGACAAGAAAACTGAGGATTTTTAGCCACAATAAAATAAAATAAAACGGCAAAAGAGATGCGCATCCGGGGAATCGAACCCCGGTCAGTACCGTGGGAGGGTACTATGATACCACTACACCAGATGCGCTTGTTGACTTGTGTTCCAATTACTTTTTTTAAATTCATTTACTCACGGAGATGTCAACTATAATCTCTCTCTTCTTTAAATACGAGTTTTTCTTCTGAATTTAACGGGGGACAGCTGCTTATAGAGCGCTTTAGGCACTCCGAAGTCTAAAATTGCAATACAATGTTTAAGGTTCCTATCCAAAAAGAAACATTTTCTCCACCTAATACTATAAAATGTGATAACATTTATATTGAGTCTCGCTCCTTATCTCACATGTTCGTACGGAACAATAATCAGATTGTCATTGGGCATTGCCACGACAATCTCATGCCCCTTGCAGAGTCATCCGAGCCTCGCCGACGCCACCATCGGCCGTAGTTTACAGGCAAAAACCAAGTTATAGGCATTCACGACCGTCGACGAGCTCATCGCACTGCCGCTACGTACCCATGGTGATATGACGGCCAAAAGAAGTGCACCACTATTTCAACACCAAATCCAGTGATTCGGGAGTCCATATCCATTCAATTATCGTAAAAAACATTGAGGGATGAGTACGCTCTCACTTGATTGTAAAAAAGAGCGCTTAATAAGATTCGTACGCGTAATCCGTATCGTGATCCATTAATACCGAAAAGGATTGAAATTTCCATTTTCTTTTCTAATTTTGCGTGCACTTTTTGAAATTGGTTTATTAAGCTTTTATAAGCCGATTTCTTCAATAACCCCACATGCGCATAGATACGAGTGTTTCTTGAGGTGGGATTATAATTCGGAAAAAAGCCACCAAAAATTCAAAACTTTGCCCTCTATAACACATTTACTTTAAACTTCTTTTTGTGACACTAAAAATCCCAAACTTTTATTCATGTGACACATTTATGTCAAAAATTATTTGACCCAATGATATTTTCGTCTTTTACCTTTTTATTAAATAGAATATTTAAAAATATTTAAAAAAATGAAAAAAAAAAGGGGATTAGGGGCAAGGGAGATAGCCCTCGTTGCTGCCACCCTTATTGCCGGGGCCTCGGTGAGGGTCGGCAAGTGACCCTTGCCAACCTCGTTAAGGGCTGCCAGCATTGGGCAAGGGTTGGCGAGCCTCACCCAGCGCTAGGTGGAGGGCCGCACACGACCCTCGCCCAGATCTAGGCGAGGGTCGCCAGCCCTCTACCTTTTTTATTTTTTTAAATTTTTTATTTAATAAAAAAGTGAAAATAAAAAAGTAAAAAAGTTTGGGAGTAAATGTGTCTTTTTATTTCACGTAAGATAAATGTGTCACACAAATATAAGTTTGAGAATTTTGGTGTCACTGAAAAAAGTTTGAAGTAAATATGTTATAAAGTTTGAAATTTTTTTGTGGCTTTTTCCCATGCAATTTTGCAAATTGTCTTTGGTTCTCGAAATCGCGCTTGCGTTCGCACTAAACTTGACGGAGAGAAAGCACATGAAAACGCGCACAAAACGCGATTAAAAAAAAAGGAAGGCAAAAGCAGCGCTCCATCGTCAAAACTGCACGGATCTCTCATGCCTCTCCATCTTCTTCTTCTTCTTCCCTGAGATCTGGAGCTCGACCTCGCACTCGCAATCCCAATAAATCTCGAGGGCGGACATCGGAGCCATGATTTCGTCGAGGAACATCAAATCCATCGACTTCTACAGGTCAGATTCGATCGAGCTCGCGATCCAGATTTCGGTTCATGATGTGTTTTTTCTTCTTTATCTCGCCCGCGCGCGCGCGCGGTGGCTCGAGGCGTGTGCATGCTGACGAAAGCTCCACCCGCGATTCTGCGCTCGGAACGGTTTTGGTGTATACGAACCTGTAAGCATGTTAGCCGGATCTCTGATTCATTGACATGTCTCATTTCCTGGAGACAAGCTGTCTGTGGGAATAGTGTTTTCAGCATACATTCTCCTCGTGTCTCTTTTTTAGTTCGAGTGTGTTGCGGGGAACCGTTTGTCTCTTGAGTTAATCGCTGTGAAAGAGTGAGCTGGAATTGATTCCTGAGAGAGGACAGTTTAGGTAGTCACCCGTCAGTGCAGCTGACATGTGAAATTGTTATCAGGTGCACTATGCGCGTGCGTTGTGTTTCTAGGATTTGGCTTTGCTTTTAGTTCTCAATTTATATCTCGAGAAAAGCGGCGCGGTCGATCTCTCTTATGAAAGAGGGAACCGGAAAAAAGTTGCGACTGGAATTGAATCCAACAATCCCTGGCTTTGGTGTTTGGGGGAGGACGTGAAATTGGTACTCGCAGTGGTCGTGTTGCAAATGGGTCTTGTCTGGATTTTTAATGGAATATCCGTCTTGCATAAGATGGATAGGTTTTGTCTGTGTCTGCATCAGCATCTGCATGAATCTATATGCTAGCTATCGTGGGAGAGAGGTTTTTATCTTCACTCCTGTGCCTCGATGGGAAAGTGATTATGGATTTCCTCCAGAGGTACTGGATAAGACAGTTTTTCCTGGAGAAGGTTTAGCATTTAAGGAGAAGATGAGAATATGAGATGTCCTTTTAAATTGTTTCTCAAAAGAGTTTTTCTCATTTTTTTATTGATGAAGAGAATCGGAGTTTCTGGAGGCATGTATTGTCTTTGAGCTGAATGCACGAGGCGTGACGAGGCGTGAATAAACAGCTGATGCTTGGTCAAGACACTTAGGAAATGGGCTCATGGACTCACATGATGTTTCTTGTGAGAGCATGAATGATGTCCTTAATAAAAAATCTGACGTTTCTTCTTGTCCCCTTTCTTTTTAAAGTCTTGGAGTGGGGTTTTGTTTGGTGATCTGAGACAAAAAGATATTCTCGATGCAACAGTTCTGCTCATTTAATAACAGTTTATTCTTGGTTAGGCATTCTGATTGTTCATTCTTGGTTACAGGAAAATTCCTCGAGATTTGACCGAGGCATCAATCTCGGGCGCAGGTCTATCCATTGTAGCTGCTCTTGCCATGATGTTTTTATTTGGGATGGTATGCACATTGCATCTACTTTTGATGGACTTTGAGCTGGTTGTGGCTTTAAGTGGCGGTTGTCAGTTTCTGTTTGATTTTTTGTGCATTTCCTTCCCTTTTCTATTTTGTGTTTCACATCGGCAATGGATCTGTATCCTGTTAATGTCTCTCCCTCTTAATAGGCAATATAAGTCAAGCTAATTACTCGGCAACTCTCCCCAACTAGACATCATTCTGCAAAATCTGCGCAATTATTTTGTCTGTCAGGACCTCTGCATTTTGGGTTGGGGGGTTGAGGAGGGAGAAGATGCTCGTACTTTTGCCTATGACTTGCCTTTGCCAATTCTTATGAACAATGAATCTTGCCTCTATTAATTTTTTCTTTCTTGAATTACTCGGCACTATAAGCTGATTGCTCAGTCCTTTTTACTCTCTGGATGCTCAATCTGCAGGAGTTGAGTAATTATTTGTCTGTCAGCACCTCTACATCCGTTATAGTCGATAAGAGCTCCGACGGGGACTTTTTGCGAATTGACTTTAATATCAGGTAGGTCGGATGGTGTTAATATAATTTTGTCTGGTTTTTATGCAGTTGTATGGTCAACCACTAAATTTATGCACTTGCTGTTGCTGGCTTCTTGTGTGAGCATAGCAAATATGGACGCTACGCTAGTGCATGAAACACTCGCTTATCATCCATAACATTTCTATTTGTCGTACTAAAGCTGCCCTACACTTTATTTTCATTCTCAATTAAGTTAAGCTAGCCAGTAGACATATGGTCTTTTTCCCCTGTTGGACCACACTTCTGCTGCCGGCATATATGTATCCAAGACTGAGAATTTTCTTGGCTTATGCCTACGCATAATCTGCATAGTGTTGAAGGAACACAATTTTGATGGCCAATTTGTGAAGGTGCTTCTGTAATTCCATTGGGCGGTATATAGGCATATTATCTAGTCGATCCTGTACCAATGTGTACACATGTATGCAAACATGTCCCTGAAGGAATCGCAGAGTTATTTACACTTGATGCAATAAATATCCTTACAGGAAAATTCTGAAAGAGACCTCTGACATACATTGGCACGCAAGTCTTGATTGTTTTTTTTTCCTATTTGCAGCTTTCCTGCACTCTCCTGTGAATTTGCATCAGTTGATGTGAGTGATGTGTTGGGAACAGTAAGTATCTTCCACTTACTATTGTCTTTTCGGCAACCTGATGATGTAATACATGTCATATTGAGATATGGATCTTTAATAGCAATTAATTCATGAGTTCTTCATATTGAATCAGCTTGAAACGTTAAAGTTGTTGAACTTCATCTTTTAATTTAAAAGAGAATGTTGCAAAGTTGGATTTGTTGAACAATTTAACGTGATTTAATGACCAATGAGAAAGGCGGCAAATGCTGATCATTTAAATAGGCAATATGGGTTTTGACTTGAAAAATTTGCCATGCACTGCTCTCTTCAATGTGCCTGACCATAGCATCTTCTTTTGCAGAACAGGTTGAATATAACCAAAACAGTGCGTAAATTTTCTATTGACCGAAATATGAAAGCTACTGGCTCTGAGTTCCACTCTGGTCCAGTTGCGCATGCCATTAAGCATGGAGATGAAGATGATGAGGAATATGCGGAAGGTTCTGTTCCATTAACTTCTCATAATTTTGAGAGAGTTTCTCACCAGTAAGTATTTGAAGCTTGATTTACCGAGTTGGTCATGTTCAGACTGTTTTAGACTTACTTTTGTGTTGACATGCTCCTTATGTTTCTTTCCCCCCCACTTTTTTACAGGTACCCAATTTTGGTCGTCAATTTTTTTGCTCCTTGGTGTTACTGGAGCAATCGCCTGGTAAGTTTATCATCTGTAAATTTGCTAACTAATTTCTTGACAAATTCTAATTGCAGCTGTCTCTTGCATGGGTGACTGTTGCACATGTACAATCATGCAGGACATGGGTGGAGAGCATACATGAATATTAAAATTCCTTTTGTCAACATCATTGATTTTGCGCCTATAGTTGATTAATCAAACTGTAGCACGTCATAGAGAGAGAGCTATTATATTTAGATCCAAAAGTAACAAATGTTCTCATCTTCCATCTGTCAACCATAGTTAAATTTATCCAGTTGGTCTAATTAATATTGCGTTTCATGCTCACCACTGGGTTTTAACGATCACTATTCGTTTTTTTGCGAATAACCAATCATAGAACTCGGCAGGTTTCATTGTATAATACAAGATAACGAGTTTGTGAAGATCATATCTCCAAGTCTCGAGTGTTCTTACATGCTTGTGACTGTTATTGAAATCTGATGGAGCCTATCATTCTATTTCTCTTTACAGAAACCATCGTGGGAGAAGGCTGCTAAGATAATAAGAGAGAGGTACATTGGCTACAGCTTGTGATTAATTCTCTTCTCAGTTATGATAAAACTGAATTTGTTTGAGAATATTCCAGTTCAATCTCTCAGTTGTTGACAATTGGTTCCAGGTATGATCCAGAAATCGATGGACGCATTCTTTCAGGAAAGGTTGATTGCACCGAAGAAGGAGAATTGTGTCGCAGGTATACTGATAATATCAAGCTATTTAATGGCCATCTGTGTGGAAAATGAATATTATGTTTGATAGTTGAGTGTTAATGCTATTGTTTTTCCTTGCAATCTTAACACTGGAAAATGAGGTAAATGGACTTGAAAATATTAAGGGCCCATTTGGTTTGTGAGAATGTTTTCAGTTTTAATGAAATTGAAAATATTTCCCCTTTTCATTTTCCAATTTTCGTGAAATGTTTTCTGGTATTGAAACTGGGAATTTCCTTTTGAAATGGAAATTATGAAGATCTATTTGTTTGTGCCATTCTAACCAGACTTTGAAATTTTAACAAATGTAAAATTATAATTCCTGCACAATTCTGTAACTTTATCGAAAAATTGGTTAACTATACAAAAATTCCTACAGTTTCATATTTTTACCCTTAAATCTTTCAGTTTTTTTTTTAAATGAACGCCTTCACTTGTGGAGCTTCATGAAGGTCACCGCTCCGTAAAGCTTCACTGCTTCAACATTTAAGAAAAGGAGGGAAAACCAGTAAAAAAGAAAAGAGAAAACTTTGCATGGCGGAAGCTTCGGACATCTGCTTGAGCTTTGTGGTTCGTTGCTGAAGCGGGAAACATCATGGCCTTCCTCTTCTCCCATCCTTGATTCTGATGGTTGAAGCTCCACCTACCTTCACTCGACTATCAATCATCTATTGATTGAAGCCCAGCTGTGTATTTAGCCAAGACTGCACTGCACAAACAGGAATAAGAAAAAAACATGATTTCTGGCACATAATGTAACCATGTTTTCAGAAGAAAAGAGGACTCTGAACCAGTTGTTTTCAATTTCGAAGCCCTCAAGTGAAAAACAGATTTTCAAATGAAAAAAAATCACGTTTCTTTTTGGTGAAAACAGTGAAGGTTGTAACAAACAAATGCTCTCTCTCATTTGAAAATAAAAATTCAGATAATTTTCTTGAAACAAGCAGCCCCTAATGCTTCTAAGGGTTCTACTTAGTATGCTTACTGTCCCTTACCAAGCTTTGAAGTCCTTGGCTCCACGTTCCTTCTTTCCCTTTCCCTAAATACCTGGCATGAGGGGAAAAAGGACCCATTGTCTGAACTAAAAGCAGTTTCTGTTGCTGTTAAATGCGTTTGTGCTTATGTTTAGAAGACACCCTTCTCAGGAAAGTTCTAAAATTTTCATTATTTTTCTCTTAAGTTTTCATTTCCCCCATTCTCCACCATTTGCCATAGCATTTCTGAGTTTTGAAATTGAAAGTGCTGTGAGCCAATGAGACAGTTCTTCTATTATTCCTGTGAAAGAATATATATAAAGTCTTCCCATAAGTTTTTGAATCCTACTGAGCATGAGCATTCTGTTCTACCTAGCTGTGTGTTTGTGATATAGGCAAAGCTCCTCTCTTTGGAGTTGAGTTCGCATAGTGATGCAAATATATTGATAGTTGAGCTATAAGAAGAGCCCTTCTGTTGGGGGTTCACAGCTGTGTTTTTGATTCTGCTAGGAACTCTGTAGCATTTGTCAATATAAGCATTATCTTGCAAACCAGGGGTATATTTACTACACGTAGTTATTAAGTTGTCTGTTAGTATCTGGTGACAGTTTTTGAAATATGTACAGAATAGTTCTTGCACGATTAGTGGCAGTTAGCTTTTCAGCTAGCAACATATGATCCTCATATCATTATTGTGGACTCCCTTTTTCCCCATACTCTGTTATACGTTCTTTCTGTTTGTGGATCCCTTCAATTTCTTCCTTATGGTTAACAGTGTTCCTTTTGCGTTTTCAGGAATCACATACAAGGGTATCCATCCATTCGCATTTTCCGTAAGGGAACTGATGTTAGGTAAAACAGCTATTTTTTCATCTCCTATGCATCTTCCAAAAAAGTTATTCAACGACTACTTTTGTGTTATTGTTTTGCTGTTAGTATGTAGTTTCTGCATGTATGCGGATGTCTGTGATTAGATCTCTCCTATCATTTTTATCGCACTAAGCGCTTTAGGTGTGCATGACTGAACGAGTGCTTGTATTCACTTATTCTTGTCACTTTATAGTCTCATATATTGGACGTCAACATGCAAGTTTGCTTTGATCACAGGGAGGACCATGGACACCATGAGCATGAGTCGTATTATGGAGATCGAGACACAGAGAGCCTGGTTAAGGTTTGAGCATTCCTTTAGTAGGAACTTAAATTCTTATATCTAATGATAATCTCATACATGTAGTTTGCCTTGAGAATAGTACGTATATATTGAGGCATCATAATCTTATATGGAACTTACATGTCCTGCAGATGATGGAACAGCTGATTGCGCCAATTCCAGTGGAGTCTGAGAAGCACGTTTCATCTACTGATAATTCAACAGAAAAAATAAAAAGACCAGCTCCTTCATCGGGAGGCTGCAGAGTTGAAGGATTTGTACGGGTAAAGAAGGTAAAGCTAATCGCACACTTAGTAGAGTCGATCTGGAGTCATGTATGATGACTTGCTTCCTTGGGGTCTAGGCATCTGGTTCATTTATGCCTCACTGATTTTGAATGCTTGGTATGTTGGCTTGTCCTTAGGCAACACTTAATTATATTTTACTTCAATCTTTTTAATTACAGGTCCCTGGCAGCCTTATCATCTCAGCTCGTTCAGGATCCCATTCCTTTGATACTTCGGAAATGAACATGTCACATGTCATATCACATCTGTCATTCGGTAGGAAGATTTCCCCTAGAGTGATGCGCGATGCAAAGAGGTTGATACCTTATCTTGGTGGAAGCCACGACAGACTAAATGGCCGAGCATTTATTAATCAACGTGATATAGGTGCAAATGTTACTGTAAGTTCAATATGTTATCTGCGATTCATACCATCCGCCTGCGCGATGTCAAACCGAGAGGTGCCTGGACATGGAGTCCTCTTTTTCATTTTCTTATCCCTTTTCCATGTGCAGATAGAACATTATCTTCAAATAGTCAAAACAGAGGTGATAACTAGAGGGTCCCACAAATTAGTTGAGGAGTACGAGTATACAGCCCACAGCAGCCTGGTGCAGAGTCTGCACATACCCGTCTCGAAATTCCATTTCGAGCTATCTCCCATGCAGGTTAAAACAACTACAAGGAATACTTTCGTGGGATTTCGGCTTTTAGATTTTCTCCACTTTTCTCTGTATGCATTTAACCTACATCTTCTTCCTCTGTTTAGGTTTTAATCACGGAAAACTCGAAGTCCTTTTCGCATTTTATCACAAATGTTTGTGCAATTATTGGAGGCATTTTCACGGTGGGTACTTCACATCATGGTTTGTTTATGCTTGTAGACTATTAGTGTTAATATTATCTACTTGCGTGATTCGCAGGTTGCTGGTATATTGGACTCAATTCTGCACAACACAGTTAGATTGATGAAAAAAGTGGAGTTAGGCAAAAATGTCTGACTGAAGTGGCTAATGTTGTTTAGGCGGATACTAGCAATTTTGCCATACCAGATTTCAGCTGTGAGTATTTTTATGCTGAAAAAGAATACGCTTGTCGCACGTATGAATGGTTATTACAGTTGCTAGTGTATTGTAGGAGGATCTGAAGAAGGACTAGTGTCAAAGAAGCACAGATTACTCATTTGCGTGACTCCTAAAGAAAACACTTGAGATCATTTTAACTCGTTTGCTCGTTCTGGAAGTGATTTACGGATGGGAGGATAGCTACTTCTTAGCTTCCTCCCCCGCTTTTTGTTTGTTTAATCGTTCGATACAAGCTGCAGTCCTGGAGTAACCTAGTATCGGTTTTGGATGTTTTGGCAAGTGATCAATAGGATTCAAGAAGTGCAATCTCGAGTCCTATTGCAATAAAGTGCAATCTCGATAAAGTGCAATAAAGTGAATTACGGATGGGAGTTTAGCTTCCTCCCGCATATTTCGTTGTGAATAAAGTGCAATCTTGATACGGTTGTGAGGGCAAAAGAACTCAAGAAGTGTCGAAATTTTTCCGCCAATTCATCTAAGTGTCAAAATCGGATAAAAACGATCCCTTAAGTGTTAATGGTGAGAAATTCTAGCCAAAAAGTGACAGAATTTAAATTTTTTTTTTTTTAAATAACATCTTAGCATCTTTTTCTTTTTAGTTTTTCCTTCCTCCCTCTGAAGGAAAGAAAAATTAAAAAATTGCCACGTCAACGCGAGGGAGCCATTGTCGGAATTGGTATTTAAGTGATCGTTTTTCAAAAAAGTTGACACTTACGTAATCTAAAAAAAAGTTTTGGCACTAGAGTGAGTACTGTACACAAATTTTGACACTTTAAGTGTAATTTTGCCAGATGTGAGGTGAATGTTCTCTGTTAGGTAGTTGAACCCAGCCAAATTGTCACTAATTCTATGCCATGAATGCTTCGTCTTTTACTGGATAGCAATGAAATGTAGGAGATGCATTTGAAAGTACAAACCTTGCCAGAAGCCCCTGGAATTTATTTATGTTCCACATCTACAATGTTCTCATAAGGTGAAAACAACTCACACTGTGATATGTAAACCAATACAAATTCCTCAATAACAAATGTCAGATGCCGCTCCACCTTGCCCAGATGAAGTAGCTGAGCTTGAAGTGAGAAAAATCACAGAAGAAACTGGGGTGAAAGAAAGAGCAAAAGAAGGCAATTCAGATAGACACTGCAAATTCAACCCAATATGGTAATTCCCAATCCTCCACTTAGAATGCCAGAAGTAGAGATGAAGCCACAAATGCTCCGATAGAGCCAGTGAAACCGACGAATACTGAAGTAGCGCCATTCGGAGGTGGCGTCGTGTGGCCGGTGGGAGCCGGAGTTGGACTTATCTCCACTGTACCGGCTGGTGGAGAAGGAGACTCCTCGCCAGAAGGTGCCGGGGATGGGGCAGTGCCATTATTTTCCGAGGGGGGCGGTGAAGCTGCGCCACTGCTCTTGTTGCTCCTGTCAGCCAGCACAACCACCACCAGCTTCTCATTCTTGTGGCAGTTGTCTTTGTTTCCGCTGATGAAGTGAAATGGTCCTGACTGGTTGAACTTGAACACGGTGTGGCCATCGACATATTTTGCGATAGGCGATGCGTCATTGCAATTGTTGTAGTCGTCTTTGTTCACATATAGCACTGAGTCTTTGCCGGGTGGGTAGACAAACACTGCAATGGGGATAAATGGAGAGAACCGACAAGTCAAGATGAATTACAGATCATATAGGCCGTTCTCACGTAACATACACTGCGTAAAGTACATTGCCTTAAACAGTGCACTAGTGCGATAAAACGCATTGACATACCTAGAGAGTCTCCAATTTGGAAACGGTTTCCTTCTGCCCACTGATTTAAAGCATTTGCACTGGAATCAGCAGGGACGGTCCAACCCTTGGCACCTCCAACCGGGTACTCGTATGCTTCGCTCCGTCGTGCCAACAACGTCATCCAGAGCAAGACCCCCATCACTTGAAACACTCCCTTCATTTGGCGATCTAATCTCGACAGAGGAATTGCCATCGAAGAATTAGAACAGAGGAGCAATTCAGCGAGAAAAGAAGTCCTAATTCTCTCTTCTGTTCGGGATTGGCATGTGATCCGAGTTCAACGAAGAGTGGGGTTTTTGTAGGCCAGCGGTTGCATGAACTTTACAAGCTGTGGAGGTGAAGCCTTTGTTGCTTTTCCATTTTCTGTGATTGTCTTTGGATTTCTTGGCCGCTGGTGCAAAGTATATGTGCATTTCCACATGGAAGGAGTAAACAGATTGTTCTTCGAGCTTCTTTCTGGGCCTCTCACTTTTGTTAAGCATTGCTCGGCAGGTTTTATTCTTTGCTTTAACATTGCATAGAATATTCAAATCTTGTGCTGCGGGTTTAGATCAATTGTACATCTGAGCTGCATACACAGCCTTTTCGGAGGCAAAATCGGCAAACCCGTCGGTCTCTGCAATCGACGCTGCGGTCTCTTGAAATTCTTGATTCATTCGGGCTTTTATTAGTAGATTGCTGGGAACATAACATTCTATGATTGGATCCTTAATAGTCAATTTAGAGATCTCATCTTGCGCACACTTCCTCTAATCCTCTTCCATTCTATCAGATGATGTCCATGATAGCAAAAGTACATTCCTTTACCAAATGGGTAGATATAACAAGCTTAATCATGAAAATGGTAGGTTTTCTTGGTTGACCTATTATAGTGTAGGACTCGCTCGCAAGTAATTTGGGAACCCCCGGTCCCAGGTTTGAAACCCTCCGGTTGCTCACTAGCCTCGGAAAGCCTTTGTTCCTCCGTGGCATAGGTTCAATCGTGTTATGGTGTAAGAAAATTTTGACTCTACTTCCATCGGTCTTGTGGCAAAGCGGCAATGATGGGCTTTTCTCAAAATGCGCACTAGTTATGACCTAAACAAAACATTATGTAATGGGAAGGGGTGGCCATTGAGCCATGCCGGCCCGGGCCCGGCATTTTTTTTATTAGGAATTTTTGCGCACTAAAAGAAATTATTGAAAATTCAAATTGATTTTTTAATTATTTCAAATGCTAAAATTAATAAAAACTATTGAGAAAAAACCAATGAAAAACACTCAATTCAACTAAAATGAATGAAGTACAAGTTCATCTTCAAAGTATCCCCAATAACGATTACACAAAAGTTACGTCCAGAAGAATGTCTAATAAATTTAGTGTCTTCGACGGAGTGTCCATTACCATGATTCGGAGAATAAAGCGGCCTAAGGACCGGTACATCTTCGTCGACCTATCTCCTTGTCGCGATGATGAAAACCGACACGCAAACGTTGTTGTCACGGAACTCGCTGAACGGCGAGGTCCGGATTGAAAAATGTCTACAAGAAGTTAAGGTGTCGTGTTTCGACGGCCACATAGTTGAGCTTTTGATTGAATCAATCTCGGGGGTCTCATCATTGAAGATGGAAGCTGGCAAATAGTGGTCAGATCAGATCAAAAGACAACAAGGCGTTCATCGAGGGGACATCTCTCGCACGCAGCAGCTTTCCTCTTGGACTGGGGCCAAAGTTGTTGCCTTGTGCAATGCAGCTTCGTCTCTTGTTCTCACATGCTCTCTGTCTCCCCCCCGTCTTTATGAGCTCTTCTTCTTTGACAATTTGTACTTGGGAAAGGTACTGCAATACGTGCGGGTAGAAGAGGAGCACTCGAGCACGCATCCCACTCAAGAAACGAGATCGAGTTAATTGCGCTGTGGGAAATTACGAAGGGAAAATCAATCGGAAAAGGGGTACGAATTGCGAAAAGATACGCGAAAAAAATTAAGTGAAGGAGAGTGAATTTCATTTCTAGGCATAATTCGAATTTAATCCGAAATCGAATCGAGATGGGTAAGAGCAATTTCGAGGGGGGGATTTTCCTATTTTGGATGCGAGAGGGAGGGAGTTGAGGTAAGAAAGATGAAGAAGTGACGGACGAGGAAGATGATGAACCAACCATAACCATAAATGAAATTCGGGTGTTAAATTTAGACGAGCGGGGCGTGTTTTAAGTAACGCAGATTAGCTGGGCTTGTGTTCCTGTGTTTGGGAGATGGTCATTAACAAACCCAGACCACCCCCCCAAAAAAAGAAAAAGTAGTAATTCCCAACCGCCGCCAACCGCCGCCGCCGCCGCCTCATGCACACCTTTTGAGAGGACATCACCGACGCCACCGCATTGTCCTTTCGGCAACTCCGACATCCACCTAATGAACAGCCCTTTCGCAACGGAACCATAAAAAAGAAAAGGAAAAAGAAGAAGAATATTTATTCGGTTCTGGTTCGTTTTTTTTTTTTTTGTTTCCCAGGATTTTCTTCGTTCGGTTTGTTTGTTTAGCGCCAGAAGTGGTTGCCGGACTTGGTCTCGCCGTCGCATTGTGTGCTCTGGCTCTGATCCGACGTTTTAGGAGGAGGATTCATCGTCCAGCTGCTCGCGCCGTTTGACATTTTCCGCTCGATCGCGCCTCTGCGTCGTGAAACGAGTGCATGGAGTTCCGTGTCCCGACGATCTGGAGAGATCCTGGAGCTCCGGCCGATTCTTTCTACGAGGTCCGGCCGGAATGCACCGACGTTCCCAAGACGCGCTTCAGGATCAAGGTTCGCATCGTTGTTTTCTTTTCGTTTCTTGGATTCTGTAGACGTGTGTGTGTGGTTTGTGGAGGATTGATGCGTCTTCCGTGTCGAAAACTTTCCGCAATGTGCTTTTATGCGGTGACGATTTGGTGTTGCCGTCGAAGAGCGCGAGCGGATGATGGTGTGATTCAGGAAACGCTGGTGTGAATTAGAAAATGCCGAATCTTGAAACCACACAGCATTATTATTTGCCTTGTTGAGATGGGATAAAGGTTTGGAATAGAAGAAAAGTTTTTTTTTTTTTGGTCAGAGAAGAAAAGTATTTGAAATGCAGTACTTCGAGTGCGCTTATCACATTGTTGGTAAGGTTTTAAGAAAGTGGACGGCGATCAAATGGTTTCTCTTGCAAGATTTCGAACTTCGATTGCTCCTCGTGCCTGCTCTGTGATATTACTCGCATTTCTTTTTGTTTAATTCCAATTGCTGTTGTTGTTGTTGTTTTGTGTGTGTGTGTGTGTGTGTGTGAGAGAGAGAGAGAGAGAGAGGTTTTTCTAGGTGTTGCAAGCTTTTAGCTATCAGAAGTGTACACATTACCTTTCTTACTTTGAGTGACTACCATTCAAAGTCTTGTGAGTGGAAGTCCATTTAGTAGGCCTTCATATTGCTGATTGTTCAGTAAAAAAAAAATTGTACTTTAAAAAGAGAGGTCCCTCTCAAAACAGTAGCAAACTGTAATGACACTGGTTCCATGAGAACAAGATGTTTACAATCTATGAAGTTCCATACGCTCCTAAGCCCCAGAAAAATACTATGACCTGAAATGGTTGTTTTATGTTTTTCTACTGTTCATATTAAAGTGGCTAATGCCTTCTGCTTTTCATGCTTATTTAGGCTGGGAAAACTTTGAGTGCCAGAAAATGGCATGCTGCATTTTCTCCAGAAGGATATCTGGATATAGGCAAGACTTTGAGCCGAATTCAACATGGGGTAAGCATAATCTTATGAGTCAGAGCTTGAGGACATTGATTGGAGCGACTGCTTTTTCCAAAGGAAGCAAGAATTTTCTTAAACTAACATTTGAAACCTTAGTTCCTGGCGGAGCATTTTATTGAACTTTTTGATCAAGCTGCTATATATGAGAACATGTTCCAAAGTAACTTTACATATGATGGTTATGTCATGCTATTCCACATTTTTTTCCCTTCTGAAATTGTTCCTCCAGGCTGCTTTCTAGAGGTGCATATTAGGATGTAAATTTTCTCTTGCATGTCACCAACCATGAATGAGATCCACGATTGCAGTAGATTGTAGAAAATGGAGCTTCAAAGATTTTGGTGCATGGCCTGTGATATTTCCCTTTGTTCTTGTCTACTTTACGGGAAAGTGCACTGTCCTTGCACCTTGCTCAAAATACGGCAGGGACATCTATTCATATTTTATGTTATTTTGTGCTTTTGGTTTATCTTATCTTACCTGCTTGCCAGATACTTTTGCCGTTCTACTTTCCTACTTAACGTTTTGTTGCTTCTCTTAAAAACATTAATTCTTGATGCTTGTACTCCTTCTCTACTTGTTATATACATTAGGGTATTCATCCATCTATTAGAGGAGAAGTATGGGAATTTCTACTTGGGTGTTATGACCCAAAGAGCACATTCGACGAACGTGAACAGATACGGCAACATCGAAGGTACCCTATTATAGCTGATTAACTGGAGCTATGAGTTTTCATCATCATAGCTTAGTCTTCCATTGATCTCCCTGTTGACTTGGTGAGGGGAAAATTTCCTGTTGCATTGCTCGTCTTGAAACTAAAAGTAGGTTCTTTCTTGCCTGTATATGTCCTCATTTTTCATAGTCAGAAATGCAGCTTTTGAATTGGAAGTGGACACTTTCTTACCTGTTGTGATCGTCAGGTTCTAATCCAGTGATGCTAGCAGATTTTATTGTCATGGTGTGCGTCCACATTTCACTGATCCCTCTGTCCATACTTCCTGGATGAGAATTAATATTCCATACTTCCCGACCATCAAGCTATTATAATTTCATTATTTCTTTTTTTATTTAGGTCATTTTGAACATGGATAGAATGGGAACTCTCTTCTCTGTTGATAAAGCAAGCTCTGCTAAGTACTATACAAACTGAATCGCAATTCCTCCATGTATTATATTTGTGTTATTTCAACTCAAAATGATGTTAAATGTAGGGTACTTTAGTTGGTTCATATATCTAGGATTACCTTTTAGAAATCCTTGTCTTGACTCTTGAGACGCTTATATTTCTCTGAATAAATTCGTTTTAGCTATTATTCCCTTATGAGGAGTTATGGTCCATTGGACTCGATGGTCTCTCTCTGAAAACTTGCTTGCTGTGCATTTCTGAACAAAGAAAGTACAAGTCCTCTTATCATGGCATATTAAGAATTCCCATTGATAAGTACGGGCCACGAAGCCGCCTGTATTACTGTATCAATGGCCGAGTCAATTATTATGTTGTTTTTAGCTGAATTTTGAACTATTTCTTAACCAGATTTATCAGGGTGAATGCTATGTATCACTAATAAAGGAGAAAATGATCGGGTAATTAAGACATATCTTCTTGTTACTTATGTTGAGTGTTTTGGAACAGAGCATGAACTTGAATTTCCCTTGCACCACATTTATGGTTATGCAATTACCTTGGTCATTGCTTAAGTCAACTGCATCTGTTTCGGATTTTAGACATTAAATTACCTTTTTCCCATGACATTGTCAACCTCATATCTTTCTTCATGTTATCAGGGTTCAATATGCAAGGTGGAAGGAAGATTGCCACCAAATGTTCCCTCTTATTGGAAGTGGTAGGTTTGTAACCGCACCTATAATTACTGAGGATGGTAAGGCAATCCAAGATCCTATTGTACTCCTCCAAACAAACCTACATGGAGCAGTTTCGACTCCTCACAATACTTCTCATGCCGCAACCGGCATAGCAATGAATGGTACTGCACCTACTTCCATGGAGACAGAATCTTCCTTTGTGGAAACAGTACAAGAACCCTCAAGCCATGTAATTTTGGACAAAAAAGAAATCCAATGGAAGCTCACATTACATCAGATAGGTTAGTTGGAATCTAAATGCACCGTGTCTTCATTTACTAATGTTTGAATGGACCATGAAGATTGTTCTCAATTGGGAATATGCTCTTCTATTGTCCCCATCTCCCTTCCTGTGGTAATTCCTTAGTTTTGTCGGTACAAAAAGTGTGTATGGAGTCACTACTTACGAGCAAGTGGATATGCTCTTCGGATGAGGAATTTCTCACTTAAATCTACTCTTAAGTGCAATTATGTATGTTTCACCATGCTTTTCCTTGTTCTTTCTGATTGGGAAAAAGCCTGATCCTTAGACCCTCAGCACTTTGATAGAAAGAGTGAGAACTCATGTTTTACGCAATAACTGTTCCATTCCATTTGTTCTCATTTACTAAATTAAACTTCTACAGTAAACTTTTACGATATACTGTAACTGATTTGTTCCCACCATTTGATTCCATGTTCTATATGAAATTTTCTGCTAGGTCTCGATGTTGTTCGCACAGACAGGCCGTTGGTGTTCTACGAAAAGCAAGAAAACTTGTCAAAACTTTGGGATATTCTAGCAGTTTATGCCTGGATAGACAAAGATGTCGGCTACTGTCAAGGTGACTACTTTGTTGGACTTTCATTTATCTTGATAGGAAATGATTAGTGATTGTGGCTATTTATTAATATGGCTGTGTGCACTAAGCTTTGTCCAGTTTTGCATTGAGCAATCAATCTGCCAGTGTTGCACTCGTCATCAGGGATATGTTCCTTATTTTATAAAACATGTTCTTCTCATCTTTAAATATGCAGGTTGTTGTGCATTAAGCTTGCATGTTCATTTGGCCCAATTCCTTCTATACAACGAAATACCAGTACTTCTAAAACTTCCTACATTCAATAAAAGGAAATACCAGTTCTTCTTAAAGTTCTAATATCAATATGAGCATATGCATTAGGAAATAGTTTTCCAAATATGATTTTCTTAAAGAATGAGCTTTATCTAGCATCCCCTCATATTGACTGGTCTTATGTTATTTGCTTTCAGTCTCTATAGGGATAGTGGCTCTGTGCCATAAGAAAAATGATGTTCCAAACAATAGTTTTGAAGCTGAATTATTTTCTTTTCATCCCCTGTTTTTCCCATTTATCTGTAAACTAGTTAAAAATAATTTCAAAACAAATACTAAAGAAAATGAATTTTCAGCCCTTCTAGTTTTAGGCTGTGCAATGCTCTTATAATAACATCATGACCATGTCTCACGATTTTGGGATCAGCCAAAGTTAGTGGTGCATGGAGAAGTGGCTGTGGGGATGCAGCATAATGCAGTTTGATCTCCTAGCTTTACTATGCCAATGAATCTTTATGTCAACTGGAAGATTAAGGTATACTGTGGTTGGTCACGAAAAGCATAAACGAATCATTAGTCTTGGCACTGCAATCCAACAATCATCTTCCCTGAAGTTTCTGTAACTGTCATCCATCAATTTTCTGATTGATACATCATACTTGTACTTTCACCTGCATCAGAGAACACTAACCTCTAAGAAATAGATAACACAAACTTAGTCCTCTTAGGTACTCTTGGTTTGGACAAAATTACAGAAATTTCAACTCTTGAACCGTAAAAAAGAGTATTTCTGTGAAAGCTGCTGCATTTCTCTCTCAACGTGAATATCAAGAAGTCTGCAGAGGATTCTTGACATGGGAAAATATGGATACTTGAACATATTTTGGTTTGAGTCCCTAGTTTCCTGACCTCCTGCTGCATGGTGGACGATGTTAATTTCATTGTCTGCAATTAACTGAAGCTTGAGGATGATGGGTGACATTTACAGGAATGAGCGATCTTTGCTCCCCAATGATAATGCTTCTTGATGAGGAAGCTGATGCATTTTGGTGCTTCGAACGGTTAATGCGCAGATTGGTATGTAATTTCATCTCTCTCTCTCTCTATGTATGTACACAGTGAGCATCCAAATTTATAGGTGCTTATGTCCTAGAGCAAATGCCTGGGGATCATTCATTAATCATTATGCTGGAATACCTACATTTACATGTTTGGGAATGCATACCG